>JAJMRY010000004.1:0-550175 GCA_030558145.1 Barnettozyma sucrosica
GGCTGGATTAACTCCAGAGTGGGATGCGGAAGCGGATACCGATGGAACTGCGCCAGTGGTGGTCAATGTAGATGGCTCACCATTGGCGTCAGTGGTTGGGATCTCGCTGACGATACCGGTCTCGACGTTACCAACAGTATCAGTGTACGTGGTGGTGTAGGCTGGATTAACACCAGAGTGGGATGCGGAAGCGGATACCGATGGAACTGCGCCAGTGGTGGTCAATGTAGATGGCTCACCATTGGCGTCAGTGGTTGGGATCTCGCTCACGATACCAGTCTCGACGTTACCAGCAGTATCAGTGTACGTGGTGGTGTAAGCTGGGTTAACACCAGAACGGGATGCGGAAGCAGATTCAGATCCTGAAGGAACTGGTCCAGTGATGGTCAACGTAGATGTTGTAGAGGAAGGTTGAGCGTAACGCTCCCACTGCAAATGGAATGGTAGTAGAGCTTCATCGGCCCCGTTGAAAACAAAAGTAGGTGTCTTATCAGGAAGCCCTTGTTTACCAATGTTCCAGTTGAATTCATTTCTGTAACCAATTTGCTCTGATTCATACTGGAATGGGGTAGATTCATCGTTGTTTTCAGTACAGAAGAACTGCTTTGTTTTGTAGTCTATCCCGCATATTTTGGCATCAGTAGATATCTTATACTGGTCGCCTCGTTCCCTCTTGCCTAACTTTGAGGACACTGGAGTTATTTGGAAAAAGGCACAATCCTTCTCCTCATAGATCACCTGGCCATAACTATTTAGACAGCCTAGTTGACTTTCGTGCACAAGCACAAGGTTGCTGCCTTCATACGATGGAACTGAGGGTAGATTAGAAGAGGAGTGATGAACTGAATCTGATGATAAAGTCGTAGTAACCCCTACTGTTAAAGTGACTATTGAGGAAGCAACACTCTCTGTAGTATCACCTGCAGAGTTGATGAATGTTACAGTGCGTTTGTAGCAAGACGTGAGATAACACAAGGAGTCAGAACAAGATGCACCCGTTCTCTCACTTGCAGGTTTTGTCACTACCGGAGAAATCTCATCAGCTGTATTCTCGGAATCTGTTAAAGTGATAACAGAAGAAGTAAGACTCTCATAGGTGTCACCCAACGAGTTGGTGTAAGTAACAGTGTAAGTGTGGCATGTAGTGATAGGGCATAGTGAGTTGGAGCAAGGTTGGTCGGAACTTCCACTTGGAAATGCCGATAAAGCTTTTGAAGCGATTTCACTTGGCTCAGCTCCAACTAGGTAGGTTCTGGAGGTTACAAAGCACTGGCCGTGTCGTTCCCATCCCAGTACGAATAATGTACTGGCAGTTGGAAAAGTCAACAATGCAGATAGCACAATGACCAACTTCATTTTGGTTCACCTTTTAAAATTACAGAATCTTATTTTTTTAGGGGGATTAGTATTCAAATATATGCTTAAACCCCTGGACCTCAGGTCACTTGCTTAAAGACCTCCTTTTGAGATTACTTGCATCTCAATAGATTTTAACTGTAAACCTCTATGCAACATCTTACAGCTTCTTTGGCTACAGTTCGACACGTTCCTTCGCCAAGAGCAAAGCGAGTCTCCGGGCGGGCGTAAGACTTCCAGTTTTTTCTTTTCATAAGGATCTAAATGAACCTCTATTGTCACAAATAGTGTGGTCCTGGCATCAAGATGAAGTGAGTGATATACGACACGGTATGGCTGATTTTTAAAAGAGTCTAATATAACTACTCGCATTGATTCGACATCAAAATCAGAAAAATTATCTTTGTTATATCACAACTATATCACTACTCTATGACTGTCTCTGAGGCTTCATCTAAAAAGAAAAAAACCAACAGATTCCTTTTGGGAATGCTCATCTGGCTCAAACCGAGTACATTGGCGATGCGGCTATATGTATGCATTGCCAAAAGTGCATACTCGGAAGGCAGACCGCACCCGTTCCGAGCAGGGCCTTTGCCCCCGTACAGAGATCTTTAATAGACCCAAATGACGACACAATCTGGGCCACAGGTGTTCGGCATACTTGTGGTGGTCACAGTCTCAGAAGGGTTTGGGCTCTAAGCCCTTGCGCATACCAAGGGGTCCATTTAAGAGGGGAGCATTGGTTTTGGCGAGCTGGTCAAGAATTTTCCACTAGCCAACTGAATCACTGCTGCAGATTCCTTGTGCATCTCAACGCAGTGAACCACTTTCCGCTTAGATTAATAAATTATGGACCCAGTTTCGTTAGTGAAAAGTAGCACCACATTTAAAACCTTGGCGACTTGCAGAAGTGACCAATATGTTGAACTGAGGAGTTCTCGGATAGGCTCTTGAATTCAAGTGGTACTCTCTTTCAATGTTAGTTGAGCAGTTGGGTCTACATGGCTCATATTCTAAAGTCAAGGGATGAGCTTCACGAATTCATGCATTTCTCAAGCTCTAGATCTCGTTCGATGTATGATTCAGTATCCTTTACACTTTAAAGCTATACCTGTACAGCTGGAGCCCATCTTCCTCCACACAAAGAAATTAGGAACAGCCTTTCCCTCTGATATGCAGATTAGCAACACGCTATCCTGCATGGTGTATGCTTCATACCAGTTTAGTTTTTTTTGACTGATCACCACGCAGTCAAATTCTGTGGCCCTCATCCACGATGAGAGAAAGCTTCCAAGGTTTCGAGTACAACCACAGAATCAGTGACTATCCAACACAATCAGCTCAAAATCTCATAAAGTAAGGAAAGCAATCAGAGGTCTGGAGTATGCGCGTTATTATCTCTAAATAATTCTCCGAGTCTTCTTGTATGCTAAGAAGCCATGTCTCACCAAATGAATGAGTGATGGGCATATCCACAGAGTTCTGTACTCTTTCTACTGCTCAGGCGATTTCACCATACCTTAAATAATTCTCACAGGGGGCGAGCCTTTTCTTGGGGGGAGGCATGTTTAAGTCCTATCGTTCGTCTATGTCTCAATTTTGCGGCAAAAAATGCGCTATTCCATCATCACTGAGCAAGCTGTAAAATACAACATCAACAGCTGCATAGGCTCACAGTATACGTCAAAGATTCGCATCTCTGTTTCAAAGGAATTCGGGAATACACACAGCTAGGAAGAATTTCTTGAATCTTGACGAACATCTTTTTCTATCTTTCAGCCTATGGCAACTTGAAGCAATACCGGCATATCTTGCTTTCATCCTAATCTGAACGCAATGGGTTGAACTTCGGAGTTACCTTCGTGGGACAACACAGTTTAGTTAGGAGGGAAGTATAAAACACAGGTCAAAGTTGTTTAACTGCTACGATAGAGGCACCCTTGGCGGGAACTTTCTTCTTAGGAAGAGGTACCAGAGTTCTGGAGAAGGCACCCATTTGCAGCTCATAGATTTCCGGGTGTAGAATAGTCCAGAAATAGGAGATGTTCAGTTTTGCATGAGTTGAGTTAAAAGCTGGATGCCGATTTGCAAAATATTCAACAAGGTTCATTCATCCTTAAAATAAAAGTGGAAGGATTGAAGAATGATAATAAGGGAATATAGCCTGGCAAGAACAACATATTAGATAGGTGAAGCTAGTCTTTGGAGGGGGGCTCGTAAAGATTGCTGTACGCCACTCTGTGGCTTGCTCTATGATTCTGTATCCTCTACACTGTAAAGCTATACCTGTACAGCTGGAGCCCATCTTCCCACACACAAAGAAATATGGAACAATATTTCCCTCTGATATGCAGATTAGCAACCCGCTGTCCTGCATGGTGTATGCTTCATGCCAGCTTAGTTTTTTTTGACTGATCACCACGCAGTCAAATTCTGTGGCCCTCATCCACGATGAGAGAAAGCATCCAAGGTTTCGAGTACAACCACAGAATCAGTGACTATCCAACACAATCAGCTCAAAATCTCATAAAGTAAGGGAAGCAATCAGAGGTCTGGGATACGCTTGTTGTTGCGCCTGTTGTTCTCTCAAAGTGTTTCTCCGCTCCTATCCTTCTAACATTCTAGGACGAGCCATGTCTCACCAGGTGGATGAGTGGTGGGCACAATCCGAGAGCCCTATACTCTATGTACTCAGATGACTTCATCATACGTTAATTGATTCTCACATAAGGGCGAGTCTTTTTTGGGGGAGGCTTGTTAAGTCGTATCGTTCTTTTAGGTCTTAATTTTGGGGCAAAAAATGCACCCTTCCATCATCCACTGAGTAGCTGTGAAACACAACACCAATGACTGCGTAGGCTCACAGTATATGTTAAGGATTCGTAACTCTGCTTCATCGGAATTCGGGAATACACACGGCTACGAAGAACTTCTTGAATCGTATCGATAGAGGTTTTCTATCTTTCAACCCATGGCAACTTGAGGCGACACCAGCATTTTTTGCTTTCATCTTAATGTGTACGCAATGGATTAACTTTCAGAGATGACTTCATGTGATAATGTACTTTATCCATGAGGGAAGTATAGAACACCAGTCAAAGTTGTTCAACATCTGGGATAGAGGCATAATTGGCAGAAACATTCTTCTGAGGAAGGTAGGTTAGGATTCTGGATGCAACATTGAAAATTAAAGCATCCTTTTGCACATCGTAGATTTCTACGTGTAGAATAGTTTGTAAGGAGAAGGTTTTCAGTTTTCCCTGGGTGGAAGTTGAAGCTGGAAGCGGGTTTCCAAAATTTTTAACAGAGACATTCTGGCAGATGTTAAGATCAACAGAAAAAGCTAGAAGTTTTGCTGGAATCTCATTTGCTTGGAAGAAATTAGATGCAACTTCCACGTATCCAATATATCTTCCCTGAGCTTTTTTTGAAAGTAGCTCTTGAAAGCTGGGGATCAAATGCTTCGTTGATGGATCAAACAATACAACACATCAAAAAATGAGAGTGTGAGATTGCTTCAGGCAGCAGAAGTCAGTTTGGTGGGTGCTCAATTAACTTATCTGGTTCCTGGCAGCTGGGAAGGCCCGGTTTTGCTGACAGAATTTAGGTTCACCGTTCCGATCATTGCGTTCAATATAACATAATGGCCTGAAACACACATTTGATGCTATCAAACCAGCTACTCCTTCATCGAATTATCTTTGTATATTAGATCTTAACCCTGTGACTTGGGGCATTGCTTCCAAAGAGTTTTCGAGGGTCCATCCTGAATTTGCTGTGGAAGGATTAAAGAATAATAATGCAGAAATATTGTCCTTAGAAAAGCAGCATATTCCATAAAGGTAGCTAGCCTTAGGGGACTCGTGAAGATTGCTGTACAGAGTGCCACTCGGCGGCTTGCAACTTCTTTCCCTCCCTCCCTCAAATCTTACAAAACAGAGATAAAGGATGCAGGTGACTCAAAGAGCCTGGTGCTCACCATCGTCATGATGAAATCGAGCCCTTAAACGAAGTTTAAAGTTTTAACCTTTTTCCTTTGACAACAGGGGGTGTTGAAGCCGGGTATTAGGGCCGAATTCAGCTTGGGGTGGGGGTTGTGGATAGTGGTTTGTTCATCATGAACTACATCAGGCTTTTAACGAAATCGATTATGTAAGATATTAGTAAGGCCTATGCTTTTATGTTTTTTTCATCGACGGAGACTACGCGCGACTCTGACTGTAGTTGAAGGCACTTTTTTGAGGCTTGATTAAACTACTATCTTTTTATCAATGAAAGAAAAAGAATCCTTCCAATACTCCTTCATTAGACATCTTTGGAAGCGATGGCTGAACTGACTGCTCTAGACTATATTGCATCGCAACTAACACAGCAACGCGAAGCCCAGGCAATGATGCCTCATGACCCATCAACCTGCACTTATTCAATGTGGCCATTGCGTCAAGAGGTTTACGCATGCCTAACGTGCTCTAAAGCCTCTAATAGTGACAATGGCGTGTGCTAATCATGTTCAATCCAATGCCACACAGACCATGAATTGGTAGAACTTTTTACGAAAAGAAACTTTGCTTGTGATTGTGGAACCGAGAGGACTGGCTCTAGGTGCAATTTGCGGAAAAGTTCTGGTGATATTGGTGATTTGGGCAATAAGTATGATCAGAATTACAAGGGCAAATTCTGCGGGTGTGGTGTGGACTATGGCCCAAAGGTGGAGACTGGAAACATGTTACAGTGTTTGGTGTGTGAGGATTGGTGGCATGATTATTGCATAATGGGACTACCAATGTTCTCGAAGAGGAGGTAGGAAAGGAAAATGGCCTGAAAAATGAAGCTAACGACAATGAAAACAAAGAACAAGAGACGAATGATGATACCAGGGAACATGAGGAAATGGCCATTGATGGCTTCCCCAGCTTTGATGATTTTGACACATTTATCTGCTATGAGTGCACCACACTACATTCAAAATTCTTTGGCTTACTCAAATCGAATAGCTCCATTGTTGCTGAATCACTTCTCCAGATTCCTTCCTCAACTATTTCCGAAAGTAATGCAATACTTCAGGCTGTTGACAACAGCTCCTCCATCTCCACTTTATCTGATCACAACCCATTAAAACCACAGAAAACAGAAAGCACTCAAAAAAAAATACGAGTACTCTCTATTTCTGCGTCCCAGCTACAAAATCAACTTCACCGAGCTCTTTACCTCTAATTCACACTCCACTCCAAATCATGAAACAATCAAAGGATTCCTATCTGAATTCCCATTTCTTATGAATGATGACCCAATCTATATACCGCCTATTGATGAGGATGGTGGTCTTGAAACAGACGAGTAAGTTGACTCTCAGGCTGCAAGAATGGTGGATCTGTTTCCTAGAGAGCAGGCAGTTGCTGGTGTGGAAGCATGCTTGAACATTAGAGACAAGTTAAAGGAATTCTTGAAACCATTTGCTGAAGTGGGAGAGTTGTTGAGAAGGATGATGTTCTGGAGTGTTTTGAGGAACTGGGAGCTGAGGACAAGAGAAAGAGATAAAGGATTACGAAATCAGTGTAGCAAAGGCTTTCAATGACCATCTTTGAATCGCAATCGAAACAAATCTTAACCCCAGCGTAATGTAAAGAGCTTTAGAGATTTTGAAGCTCTTAATCTGTGTTCCAGTGACACCGAGAAACATGTGATGCTTACTCTTACTGATGTTTTTGACCCATTCTTTCTTGTCTTCCCGTCTAGAATGGGCAGAAATAACCGTTGAATCATATTCTCTACTTCTATTCGTCCTTTCAAGCAAGCTCAATGAGCTATCAAAACGTAGTTGGATTATCAGTTCCCTTAAAGCTCGACCTGATCAATTTTCAAGGCTCCTTTACTTTGCTACGATGAACGAAATAGCTGATGCACAAAGCTGCCACCAGAAATTCATAGACTCTTCTCCAGAACTAGGAGTCTGCAGACCACTCCATTTCGAACTAGATGGACCAGGTTTCTAGCGTCTTTTAGACTTCTTTGGGAAAGCCACTCACCAATAGTATTGACGATAAAAAGTTCTGTTATCGGAACTGCGTGAATCTTGTAGAATTGCAATACCTTGCAAAAGAGATTACTCGGTTGAAGTGTTCTCACAGGTGTTATTATCACCAATGCAGTGGGTTCGCATGTACGGGTTTTGGATAACTAGATTTTATTTAATCTCATCTTCAGATGCAAGATAATGCATTTACTTGAAATACACTTAACATTTCTATCAATCGAGCACTTTTGAAGTCCGACGGCATATGATAATACGACGGTGTTATTTCTCCCAGTTAATTATGCACACCCGCACAAGGAGTAAATGATCAAAGCTCAATCAACATCCTTTTGGCCCAAAGTTACAACTGAAAGGAAAGAAGATAGAAAAAGTAGCAGCAGTTCAAAACTCAGAATGGTTTGTAGCTGTTGATAACCAATTAAGGTTTGGTGGTTGGTACTTCTCCATTGTGTAAGAGTTGAGTATGGTCCTGTCCGATTATAACCCCATTATCCCCGAACAAATTTTTGATTGTTATCGTTGGGAAGGTCTTGGTGATACATCTACAAGTCAGCAACCTGGCTGCTGTCCCTCAAATACAGCAGCACTCATGTATAGTATGTAGATGATTAATGTCTATAACAATAGTCTGTAAAAAAACCTGGAGAACCCATCTTTGCATCCAAGGCACCTACCTACAATGGAGTTTTCTGGAGCCTAATGCTAGAATACAACTTAGCCAAGTTTCCACTCTTCTGAACCTCCTCCAATCAGCACCTTCCAGGCATCTGGTCGATCCCACTTCACAGACTCTTGAGACCAATCCAGTCCCACTGTCACGTAGGGGTTCTTTAGGTATCAGGAGAACATTAGCCAATCGATGGTATCTATGAAAGGCAGGGTCGGTACATATGAGCTTACCTCCAGGTTTGATCTTCAGGGTTTGTGAAGGCCCCTCATAGTGTTTCGGAAAATGGAAACATTGAGCCCACTGGAACGTTGGTAGTAAGTAGCCCCTCATTGTTCAGAGAGTAGCGGCAAAGTCATTTCATCAAAAATCTCAACAATCCACTTAATTCTTCTAACATTGAAATAAAGTTCAACAGTCTTCCTATGACTCTCCATCGACTATCCCATTTTATTCTGATGCTGGGGGTTTTTGTTTTAAAATAAAAACCATTTTGCAACAAGAGACTTTGGTGCACCTTCTCGTTCCTTTCCTGTCCTACGTCACTTTTAATCTGGCGACAACTGAGCTGAACACTTACCGAAACTTAGTATCTCTATCAATCTTATCTCCTTTAGGATCGAATTGATTACTGATGGTTCCTGTTTTAGATAATTGTCCATATGTTGTTATCTGACTGAAGCGGAGACCGTGGAGGCATGCTATATGGAAGCGTTTTATCGATTGGGAAATCTCTCCCTCGCGTGTGGTAAAGCGACCATTCTTTCCATTTACCTTCCACAAAACTGCCTGCAACCAAAAAGAAAGAGTAATGACCAATCCGCGAATATCCCCAGATCATAGTCTGGAGGCAATACCGAGGGTGAAGGACGGAATTAACAAATAGGACATGGCAATGTGAGGGTCAAAAGAAAAAATTGTCCATTGCTGATGATTCTTCCGGACAGTCCATAGTGAACTTCTAGGGTCTATGTATGAGTCAGATATTGGTGACTTCGAAACAGAGATTTCATTTAATCAACTCTTTTGGAACAATTGAAACGTTAATACCCGCAGAAGTCACAAAGTGTGGCCCTTCCCAATATTGGTGTTGGGATGTATCAGGTGTTCTTTCGAAGGACGCCGGGAGGGTGAAAAAAAATTTAAATCTTCGAGGAGTTTGAACTGAACCTCTTAGATTGGGTATCCTTTAAAAATCCTTTCCTCATAAATAAGACGAAATGGCAGGCGTTCGTGAAAAGAAAGCTGAGTACTTCTCCAAGTTGAGAGAGTTGTTGGAACAATACAAGTCCATCTTTGTTGTTGGTGTTGACAATGTTTCTTCCCAACAGTTGCATGAGGTTAGAAAGGCCTTGAGAAAAGATGCTGTTGTTTTGATGGGTAAGAACACCATGATCAGAAGAGCCATCAGAGGTTTCTTGTCTGACTTGCCAGATTACGAGAAGTTGTTGCCATTCGTTAGAGGTAACGTTGGTTTCATTTTCACTAATGCTGACTTGAAGACCATCAGAGATGTCATTTTGGACAACAAGGTTGCCGCTCCAGCCAGAGCCGGTGCTGTTGCTCCAGGTGATGTCTGGGTTCCAGCCATCAACACCGGTTTGGAACCAGGTAAGACCTCTTTCTTCCAAGCTTTGGGTGTTCCAACCAAGATTGCCAGAGGTACCATTGAAATTGTCTCTGACGTTAAGGTCGTTTCCGCTGGTTCCAAGGTCGGTCCATCTGAGGCTTCCTTGCTGAACTTGTTGAACATCTCTCCTTTCACCTACGGTTTGACCATTGTTCAAGTTTACGACAACGGTCAAGTCTTCCCAGCTTCCATCTTGGATATCACTGACGATGAATTGGTTGGTCACTTTGTTGCTGCCATCAACACCATCGCCTCTGTTTCCTTGGCCATCAACTACCCAACCTTGCCATCTGTTGGTCACTCTGTTGTCAACAGTTACAAGGACTTGTTGGCTGTTGCCATTGCCTCCAAGTTCGTCTTCCCAGAGATTGAGGAGTTGGTTGACAGAATCGAGAACCCAGAGAACTACGCTTCTGCTGCTCCGGTTGCTGCTGCTGCTTCTGAAGCCGCCCCAGCTGCTGAGGCTGCTGAAGAAGAAGAGGAGGAAGGATCCGATGATGACATGGGATTCGGTTTGTTCGATTAAGGAGTTTACTTTTCAGTTTAAATTAGTATCCTAGTCCCTTCTAGAACACTGTAGTAAATCGAAGCTTTTTCACGTTCCAATGTGGCGTCAAGTCACTTTCTTGGGGCGCTCGGCACAGCCACCATCGAGAGTTCCAGAAATGTTTATCCAAGACTTTGAAGAAAGACACCCACACATCATCCGCTATTCACTGAAAATGTGTTGTTGTCTATCTGCCCCTTTCCCATCACATGAGCAAAACCAAAGAAGGCTTAATGTCCAAAGATCTTGCTCCTACTGTTCCAGCGGGCTGGAAAGCCCAGTTTGATGAGAAATACAACACATGGTTCTACGTTGAGCTTTCTTCCAAGCGTTCCCAATGGGAAGCACCAAAGGGTACGATCTTCCCTGACCAAGAGGCTGAACACCAGCCACCTCCATACTCCCCAAATGACAGCAAGAGCAGTGATAACGGCAAAGCTGCTGGGAAGTTTACTGAGAGAAACCAGCAACCTGTTCCCCAACAACAACAACGCCAGCAACAACCACAGCTTTCCCAACAATACCCAATGCAACAGCAATATCCAATGCAACAACAGTATCCACCTATGCAACAGTTCCCACCACAACCGATGTATTACCAACAACCATATCAACAAATTCCACCTCAGCAACAACAGCAATCGAGATCAGGGATGGGTCCTGGTGCAGGAATGGCTCTTGGTGCAGGTGCCGGTATGCTTAGTGGTATGGCCTTGGGCTCCATGATGGCTGGTCCTGGTGGGTTTGGTCATGACACATATGTTGAGAATAATTACTATGGTGACGATTATGGTGGTGGTGACTTTGGGGGTGGTGACTTTGGGGGTGATTTTTAAAGACTGCCTATGTTTTCTTGGCTAGATGTTTATGGTATTGTATTTACGGTATGTGTATACAAATTATCCTATGAGTACTTTACTTCCTGTTCTGGCCGGAATAATGGCAGAGCATTCCAGTAATCAATTACCACATATATCCAATTCATCCGTTAAATCTAAGGTTCTGTACTTTTCGAATCAAAGTTTTCTCTTTTTGACTATCTTTTTAGACAGTGTTGATGTGGTGTCCATGACATCTTTCTTTCGGTGTTGGTCTGACTTCTCGGTCTCAACACTAGTATAAGTAGTGTTGCTGTCAGTTTTCCTATTTTCCTCCTGGATTGCCTGAAGTTCACCGATAAACCATGTCAAGAGGCCCCACAATATAAGTGCGATGATAAAGAGTGCCACGAGGTGGAGGTTACCCTTAGAGATGAAAACCAGGGAGGCAAGCGAGGTGATCAGAAGAGCAAATGTCACATGTGTGGCTAGAATGAGTGTGGGCGTTGTACCCGGTGTGAATATTGACTGCCACAGGTCCTCAATGAAGTCCATGGTCCTTTATACTGAGTTGGAATATGAAGCAGAGAAGTTTCGAGAATAAATAATTTGAACAACCTAAACCTCCAGAATGAATGAGAAATCATTCCACACACAAAACCTTCAATCCCACCCGCACCATGCCTGGAAAGTTCGAACCGAAAACTGCAGTGACTCTTAATGAGCCGTTATCGGCGCCTTATACTCGCGAACAGCTGCTCCAATTCAACGGAGAGACTGCACCTTACAGATACATTGCCATCAAGGGGATCATTTACGATGTGACTGCCAATATTGGAGCTTATGGCCCAGGTACCCAATATAGTGCTCTACTGGGTAAAGATGCGAGTAGAGCCCTTGGAAAGAGTTCTTTGAAGGAAGAGGACCTCTCAAATTGGGATACTAGTGACTTCACAGATAGACAGCACCAGGTACTTGACGACTGGGTCACTTTCTTCAGTAAGAGATACAACGTGGTCGGTGTTCTTGTCAATTGTTGACATATATATATATCGGTGATATGATATAGCTGTCTACTAGGTTTAGTTTTTGTAGTCCTCCCTCATGTTGTGGTTGTTCAGGCCCGCCTCCTTACCAATTGAAAAAAAAAAAGCGGTATAACTGGATCAACAAAAAAAACAACAGTTAGCGGCAGCAGTAACACAGCATCAGCGCTATGTCATACTCGATGCGCTCGCAGCTTCTGGCAAGCGATGCAGGACTTGATATACGTATGTATCAAGTTGAACCGCAACCACCGCTACCGCCACAGCAACAGATGCCCCGCCATTCCCTGACATCCAACTCTTCCTTCAACATGTTTCGTCGCAAGAACAATAAGCCAGCCGGTGGAAGGGGTCTGGAAGATGACGAAGAGAAAGATGTATTTATGGATGGTAGTGCGGCCACGATGTCTTTCGATGATCTTTCCACGATACCTGACAGGGGCCGGTTTGCCGTGGGCGGCTTCCATTCTGATACTGCTCCCATCATTCCCACTTTGCAAAATACTATTGCTATGCCCAAACCTGATTCCATAAGCAACAGCACGTACAGAAAGCAATTGACAGCACAGAAGAAACAGGCTATGACTCTGGTGCGTGTCCAGCAAGACCCGGTATCTCAGTCACTGATGGGACCTCCTGTGGTCTCACTTGGATCAAGAGCTAACTCCTTGCAGGGCCAGCAATTGAATCCAAGAGCGTATTCGTTGGCCAATCAACATCAAGGAATGCAGAACTCAGGAGATTATTGGAATAACATACATTCAGACCAACGCTTTCCCCTGGGCCCTCCTCCAGCCGGCACAGGGCACCCAGGAGCAAGAGCATATTCACTCACGACGAACCCATATCAACAACAGAGACAACGGCAAGAAGGCCCACCTCCACAAAGAATGATGCCACAACCTCCGAACCGACAGCAAAGGTTCCCACAACAGTATCATCATCCTGTACAGCATGGTCCAACTGGTCCTTCTCCACAACAATACCAAAATGGCCCTCCTAATGGTCACCCCCCACCACAAGGGCATCCAGATGGACACAACCAAGAGCGGCAGTCATATAGAGGACCATCTCAGGGTTACATGAGACCCCAAATGAGACAGAGAAATTCTTTACCTGGGGCCCCTTCACCTTTGAGCCGAAACGCAGTGAGTACCTCCGAGCAAAAGGATTTTGTCCAGTATGGACTGGAACCGAACCGAAATGGTCAACGTCCTCATAAACCACAAAATTCACTGAGACAAGGGCAGCACAATGAAAAAAGTTCCTTGTATGAAACTCAATCAGAACATGAACCACTGCTTATTGTTCCAGTGAAACAGAAGCTGGATGATAATCAACAGGCTTTTTTTCAAGAGGAAGATACGGTGACTGGTCTTAAACCCAAACCAATTAATCAGAAACCAGCAGCAGTTCAAGAAGCAGCTCTAGGGTCGCATCCCACCTGTGACCGCTCTGACACTGAAGACACTTCTTCCCCCTCCGTCAATCACCATTATCTCGCGGATAACACTATTATTTCTGATGGATTACCAAATGAGGAATCGACACCATCTCCATTTTTGGATACCGTATCTCATGCTCCCACAGGTGGTTATGAATCCCCTTCAAGACTTCCAAGAAGCAAAGCTCTTCCCCACCTCAGCTTATTGAGTTTGAGAGACGATGATGAAACAGATGATGAAATTGTTAAGGACTTTCAAGATACTGCTAGAGTGTTAGACACACTTAATGAAGCGGAAGAGCGTACTAGCTCTAAGCAACAGTTCCAATTTTCACCTTCCCGAACCCAAACTCACTCCCCTGACAAGTCTAAACAGAGAAAGAAAGGTACTACCACAAGTGACCACAAAACTCACAAGCCCTCCACGTCAGAATTCTCCATGCTGAGTGCTGATACGGTTACTCAAGCTGAACGTGGAGTTTACGGACAGAAGAACAAGAGTGATGTGTACGTAACAGCCTCTCAATTCTCACTTCTGACTGATTCTCAGATTGACAACAACAACGCGAGCTCAGCTCTTTCTCCAGAACGGATAGCTATCGGTCAGAGAGGCCTGGGTTCCGGTTACGGAAGATCCAGTAATGCATCTGATATTGAGCGCAATGATGAAACAATTGGCCAATCCATCGTTAAATCGAAGGGAGACACTGCAGTTGTAATACCAACAACACTGGAGCGCAACACGAGCACAGTACATTCTACAAATCCATCTCTTCATTCAAGGAAAAAGTCAACACAAAGTAATTACGGCTTAGGACAAGAAGCGCTAGTTAAAACTCCCACGACTATTTCTTCTAATAGAAAGTCTATGAACGCAAGTTACCTTGATAGTTTGGAAACCCCCGTGGTCCAACAACAGGAATTTCCCCCTTCTGTTCACACCACGCCTCTGAACATCAAGCGTATAAGCTCAGAGAGTTTGTCCAGCTCCAAGTCCAAGGGCTTTAAATCTCCTGGGTTTCTTAAGAAATGGAAGAAGCCTTTCTCTAAAGACAAGAAGAAGTCAGCGGTATTTGAACCTGTTGTGGCTCCTTTAAATGAAACCGCTTTGAGCTTGTCTGGTACATTTGAGTCTAGAAATGTGTCCAATTTCAGCGAAAAAAGGGGAACTGGCTCTGAAGACGACCACGGCGTGACGAACGATGACATGGATCCTACAATCCCTAAAAGTCTGGATCCTAGCTCTGGCCAGCCTCACGACTTTAAGGGTTGTTCCATGTTGTTCCCTACGCCCCCCGTTTCTGCACCATCTGAGAAGACCCTTGGCGACTCCTTCGTTCCTGTTCTTCTCACTAAGACTTTGGAGCCAGTACCTGTAGTTAGCTCACGAGGAAGGCTGAACTTCACCGTGGATCAGTTAGGTATAATGGAAGACAAAACTGTTCTGATCCAGGAGTTGGATCTCGTATCCAGAGAATTGGCATCATCTATCAAGAGAGAGATTCATCTTGAGGAGAAGTTGTTGCAAGGCAAGGATGGAGTTCCTATATCTCCAATTTCCAGCGAGAAGACGGTTGCTGAGCAGCTTAGGGAACAAGGCGCTCAAATTGCAGAACTGACAAGGAAGTTGACTGAGGAGAGAAGGATCAGATACGTTGCTGAAGAGCACGTTTTGTTGCATGAAAGCAAGCAAGCCCCATCTGCTTTGAAACTGAATAATGAATTGGACCAGTTGAAGGCCGAGTTGGCTTGGAAGGGAGAATTGATCAACAAACTTAACTCTGAAGTTGGTGGCTTCAAGAGTGAGATGGAAGAGGTCCAGTCCCAGCTAGAGCAGTTACGCAAGGTAAATGAAGAGAATGAGTCGATTGTGATACCACACTTGAAGAATGAACTCGAAAGCTTGTCGAAGAATGCAAAGAAGCATACCCTACTCGTTGAAAAATTTAAATCTTTGAAGTCAGAAAAGGATGAGTTAGAGGAGAGACTCTCAGTGGAGGGAAACAACCTTTTAAACTCACTCGAGAAATCTGTACTAAAACGACGTTTTTTGAGTGGAAGCAGCTCTTTTGAAGATAAACCTGAATCGCCAAAGAGAAATAGCAAGAGACTCACTTCACTTTCTTTGCTTAATGTTGCCGCTGTCTCCAGATAATTCCTTACTGTTGCTTCTTACGATTTAGATTGATGAATATTGCAGACAAACCCAAATGTTTGTACAAAAACATTAATTGATAGTGATCATTTATTAGGAAATACTTTAAAAGTTGCTACATTAACTAAATCATAAAAAGGTTTTTGATTTCTGTAAGTAGTGTTTTTAACTATGTTCAGGCAGCTCGATACTCTGTTGATACAGTAGCAGCACGGAAATAGGCTTTTCTTCAGCTGGTACGCATGATAGTGAGTCAGGACCTTTCGATGATCGAAAATTATATGACATAAGGCCCAGAACAACTAGACACGCTCCATTTTTGCACCCAACGAAGGGATGTCATTATTTTGTGAGATATAGATGGAGAAGACTACTGAATTCCCCGACGCGTAACGTAAAATATAAAGAAACTGTAGCTATCAGTACACTGCGATTGATAGCTTTGTTCGTAGTTTTCTGCAATTTGTTAATATCAGAGACGGCGCTGAAAGTGTTGTACCTTGAAGAGAGAGGTACGATTCAAATAAATGTTCACTTTATTGCGTTGGTAGTCCATCCATGGCACCAGTTCCAACTCTGTCCACTACTTAAAGTATCCCGCCTTCAAGAATCAGCAGTAGCCTCTGTATCTATATCTGTGAATATCGTTAAAGGAGTCTCTAGGTCATTATGCGAAATATATGCGTTTCGTGTGAGTCCTTCAATCCTCAAATCCTCAAGTCCAACCTAGGACAAGGATGGGCCACAGACTACGCATGGTTTTCCGAGACTGACGGAATTTAAAGTTCAAACAGTGGAACGAGCCCCAGCTCTCATCAAGTCCTTATTATAATCTTTCCCTGCCAGTTTTCACGTAGTGTTGGTTAAGTTCCAGGTTCCTAAAGACTTTTCGAGGCACATAATAGATTAGTCATGATTTCGAGTTTTTATGGGTGGGACACAAATTGAAACCTGTTCATAAGAAACTCAACTTCTTGTTTTATCAACCAAGGACGGCGGCTAAAATGAGTTTTAACAGAAAGAGACCATTTGGTATGTTCTTTTGTTTTCAATCACGAGTTAGGATCCATACTAACCAGAACCTAGATAGTCAAGACTATTATCAGCCGGAGAAGAAGGCACGTCTGTCTCCGATGATGGAGTTAGCTAAAACTCTTTGTGCTGATCTAAACACGTTGGGTGAATCTGTCAAAAAGTACGTGGAGGATGTTGAGTTTATGTCAACACCACTCGTTACCCATTTTGAGAAGGAGAAGTCGTTCAGAGACGCGGTTTTGGACACCCTTTTGGCCATCACCACAGAACAGCCACAGAAAATTCCTCACATTGCAGGTCTCATTCAGGTCACAAACTCAAGGGAACCAGCCGTTGGGAAGATTATTGTAGAGTTTTTTCACCAAAGAGCCCAGGAATTTATTCAAAGGGGCTTTGCGAAGGATACTGAACCAAAATCTGATGAGACCGGCCCATGGAATCGTTTGAAGTTGATATTGAGACTGCTATCAACGTTGTCCTTCATTATCAGTGAGGAGAGTTTGACTAAGATCTACAACCAGATTTTAACTTTAGCAATCGACCTTCAGGCGAAGACACCGGAAAAAAGAAATCCTTTAGCTGAAGCGCTCTACTACAACACATTGATATCTCTTCCATATCTACTGATTTATAATAGTTCCAACGAAGATTTTGCTACATCTATCAAAGAACTACTTTCACTTGCTGATACTTTCAAGGTTGCTCCAAACTCTGTCACAATCACTAAACCATTTAGTGAAGCTACCAACCAGATGTATGAGTCCAAGGAAATAGTGAATCTTGTTCTTCCAGCTGTTAATGTTCTCTTTGAAGGTGAGCTTCTTGATTCAAAATCGATCTTTATTGGGATTAAAGATGATTTGAATTCATTGTTGTGTCAACAAGAGAAGCACACCATACCACAATTTTCATTCCCAGGGTTGGAGGAATTGAGTAAGATTAGCGGTTTGGACACAGGCTTGGGATCTGTCGATGGTATGTGGAGAACTCCAAGACTTACTTTCGAGGTGTACTTGCCCGTTGATGGCCTTGAGACAAAACCCAGGGCAGATTCGTACGTTGGCTTGTTGTTGAGTGATATTATCACTGACTTGGTTCAAGCTCTTGAGTACAACAGAAAGGAGGCCGCTAGGCAAATTATCACCCTAGACTTGTTCTTCAGAGAGGGACTATTTGCCGAACCCGGCTCAAATGTTGACAAGTTGAAAGCTGCTAAAGAAGAAGACTTGCAGCTAGAGAACAAGGTGCTGGCAAAATCTACATGGAAGATCGAAGATATCGCTGTTGAGACAGTGCTATCGTTACTTTTCAAATTGCCAACCGCTTCGCATCCGTATGTGTACTTCTACACCACGTTGGTTGAGGCGTGTACTATTGCGTCACAAGCTATCGCTCCTGTCATGGGAAGATCCATCAGATACTTCTATTCTAGGTTGGACACTCTTGATTTTGAGTTGAAATTGAGATTCTTGGATTGGTTGACTGTTCAATTGAGTAATTTTAACTTCACCTGGAAATGGAGGGAATGGGAAGGTGACTCACAGAGACATTCAAAGAGCTTTTATCACCCAAAGGTTTCCTTCATCAGAAACTTGGTTAGCAAAGAGCTTAGATTGACAAATGCAGAAAAAGTTGGGTCCACATTAACACCAGAATTTCAACAGTATTTGGATATCAGTATTTATACTTCTGAAGAGTTGAAAATGTACTACATCTCATTGCTAGGAGATGAATCCAAGCTCCAAGATGTTGAAATGACCTTCTCTGGAGCAGAAAAGACTAAATTTTTCTTTTTAAGAGATAACATCCCGTTTGAGAAAAGCGTTAGGAGATTGTTGGAAACTCTTCACAAGGATTTAGGTAGGGCTGAGTATGACGCCACTATTGCCGAAGTAAAAGACCAAGTGAAGGAATATACGAATCCTGAGAAGTTATTGGTCTCTTTGGTGTTCCAAACCATTTGTTTCTCTGGGAACAGATCAACTACCCATGCTGATATTGCAGTTCATGCTAATTTACCATATTTGGAGGAGTTAATGTTTGCTGAGGCAGAATTGAAAAATGAGGATGATGCTCCTCTTTCGGATGAGACTCAAAAAAGACAGGAGTGGGCTATTGAGGCGATCTTAAAGTACTGGCATAAGGCTCCACAAAATGGGTTTTTGGTTTTGGATATTTTGGAGGCTTACAAGTTGATCACTCCAATTTCCAAAATTAAGTTTGTTTTGAAGGATACCGGCAGAGTCAACTTTGGTTTAGTGAACGTCAGTGCAACTGAATCAATTTTCCGGACTTTATCTACAGCTCTCTATTCTAAGCAGGGTGCCATCAAGGAGTTGAGATTTATTGTCAACGAGCTGTTTAAAATTTTGAACAGTACAACTTCTGCGTTGAATGAGGGAACGAAAATTTCTTTTCCACAAGTCAATGATAATTTTTGTGAGAGGGACGAATTGAAATGGAAATATCACACCGTTCTTGGTTTCATCAAGACCATCTTGAGACAGTTTTCAGATGAATATGGCGCCCTTGCTGAAGAGTTGATAGACCAAACAAAGAAAAAGGTTGCGCATGGGCACTCTGCTGAAGTTGTCATTGGATGGATTGAAGAATTGAAGCAACTTTAATGCTTGCCATCATCCACTGCTATACTTAACCAATTTTTCGCCAGAGTAGTTAGAGCTTGCTTCTACAGAGTTTTTATTTTTACCCATCAGTCATTAATCAATACAAGTCGTCAACGTACACCAGTACATTGTCTAAGCATGATGCTCATGTAATTTCTGCTCAGCAGCCCTCACAATTTCTTGAGAATGTTGAGTACCGATGTCATGTGCCGCAAAGATGGCTTTGATTTTGTTATCCTGATAGTATGTTTTCCACATCAAGGAGAAACCAGCTGCGAAAAGAACAGTCATACCCCCCAAGTAGGCAATAAGTTTAGCGTTACTGTTGGCTGAAACAGCAGCTGATTTGTTCATTCTGGCAACAGATTGCTGGAAAAGTCTGGTGGTGGATGGAGCAACCATTTTTATGCGTTAGCGGTAGAATATTGAAGTCGCCTGTATAAATGTGACTGTTGTACAGAGAAAAGCTGAAAACCAAAGATTACAGCTCTAGAGAAGCTGGCTACATATATACAAGGCTCCCACAAGTCCTGATTCTAAACACAATCCTGTTTGACTGATCATACGAGTCGTGGCCGTCCCAATGTGTGGTTTTATTTTTCATCATATCAGTTGATCCAAAATTCTGAGGGAGAAATCATGTGATTCTTCTTAATTGGGTCCAAAATCAGATGACAGGTCAAGTGGTAGCCAATTGAAAAGTCGATAATTTCAAGAATGAACATTGGAAAATCTTAGTGGAACGACAGTGGAAGCTAGTAATGTGTAAAATGTGGGGGTGAAAAGGCTTTCGTTGTGACATGTTTTTCAGATGATCCCACTGTTGGATAGAGAGCTTGGATATTTGACAGGATCATCCGAGGCGTAAATCCCTGGTTCTAAACCTGGTTCATGGTTCATGATAAACGCTTGAATCAATAGCTGAGAAAGCACACCACAACGCATTGTGACATTGGAAAGAACTATTTAGAAGTTCTTCGATGAATTTAGAATGTTGACTTTTCCAAGATCAAACAAACATCAGTAGATCCATCCAGTGATAGAGGTTACGCAAGCATATGCTGTTTCACACGCCAACCGCTAAAAGAATGCTGTTGAAAAGAAAATTGCTTGAAACGGAGCCACAGCAATATTCACTCTTTTGCTGAAGTAGTTCATTGGGTTTCTATTTCGCAATCGTTCACCAGTACATGGGCGGGGTGCATATTTCAGTTCTGGAGCCGAAAACAAGTTTCAAAAAAAACATAACTTGTACCCACCACACCTAGCTTCAACTTACCATCATTTACTGGCGATTGCCTTTGGTTGGATAGTATCCTGAAGTGGGTTATATTGGTATATGTGGTAGAAAATAAGCAGCCTACTGACATTTCAGCTTATCCTGTTCCCCTTATTCATGAGTACAGGGTCATTTTATGGTATATTTTCGACCTTGTTGGTACGAGCTCTCATACACTTTTTGGTCATTGCTCTTGACACACTCCGTTGTTGTCTTCCTCAGAACTCTGGCTTTTTCATGAGACTCAGAAGAACTTGAGGCAGCGCCTGTCAGCGAATAGTTGCTGGTACTACCTCCTATTCTCTCAACGGAGTTTGTTTGCCACAAGATCTCACATTAAACAAATCTTAAGGCATGAGAATACAAGTAATATGTGTGTGTATATGTATATTTTGGCTTTAATTATTCATCCTCTGGGACAAGGACACCCTGTTGGCCCAAGAGTTGTTGCAGGTCGCCAGAACGGGACATCGAGGTAACGATGTCACAACCGCCAATGAATTCCTTGTCAACATAAAGTTGTGGGATAGTTGGCCATTCAGAAAACTCCTTGATACCCTCACGGAGTTCGGAGTCCTCAAGAACGTTGTAAGCAGCAAACTTCTCAGGATCAACGCCAACTTCACCCAAAATGTTGATGGTGGCTCTAGAGAATCCACATTGTGGGAACTCAGGCGTTCCCTTCATGAAGAGCACCACAGGGGCAGATTCAATCGCCTTTTCAATGGCGTCTCTCGTCTCTGAGGAGAGAAATCTTCTGAATGGAACGACTGGTTTGATTGCTTGTGGACGAAATGCCACTCTAGCAGAGGCGAAGGCGGTTCTCAACATGATGTTTGGTGGTGGTGGTGGTTACCGCATTTGGGCTGACTGATTTGTAATGACTAAATCTTGGAGCGATTATTGGGACCGGAATTGAATTGAATCACACGACTTCACGTGACTTAAATTTTAATTCAGCGAAAACCCGAGCTAATCTTTGATGTTCTGTGACGTAGTTCGATTTTCTTTATTGTCTATATCGGCATGAAGTTGGAGAAGCGCTGAATTCAGAAGCTGAGTGCGAAAAACCCGCGATATTTTGCGCCGGCGACGAAAATGGCAAGAAAATTCCTGAACTGCCAAACATTTTTCTGTTAGAGACAGAGCTTTTTTTTTTTGGTGGTTTCAGTTTGCCCTCCAAATTTCTCTTTAGAACAACCGCTGAGAAGTCGAGTTAGCCTTTACAAAACCTACCGCAAGCTTTTCCAGCATTCGCGTTCATTTGTGAGCCGCTGTTATTGCCGCCGCGCCATAGAGCCTGATCCCTGATAACCTAGTCGTTCCCTGAAGTCGCTGTCTTTGCCGCCAATCCTCTTCATTACACCACAAAACAACAGTCATGCCTGAAAAAGAGCAGATGCCTCAGCCAATCCTGAACAAACCGGGTGATAGTCCTATTAAGGTGGGTGTTACCTCACCTGTCCCGGGCACTGCAGCCAGCATGCGAAGTCCACCCCTTGCTTCCGTACTTTCAGACAGTCAGATCCCTGTCTCACCTTCACACATTTTGACAAGCAGTAATCTTACTGCTGCCACCATTCCAGCGGCAAAGCCTTCTACAGTTTCTTTTACCGTTCCTGATGGATTGGAGAAGTCACATAGAGGTTCGATTAGTGCCAGACCATCTTCGTTGCAGATCAACACGATGGGTGCAAGTGTTCAGAATCAATCTTCGACTGTTGTTCCAAGATTACCTTCAGCACTGGGAAAGTCACCTGCTGATGTATTACCAAAACCTTCCGTGTCGAGACAAGGTTCATTGAATCAAACGCAGGTTTTTGGAGCTCCAACTCAACCTGTTCATCACATACCAACGGTGGTATCAAATACCACAATGGCTTCTAGGAACGCCAGCGTTACTACTACCAGTTCTGGGCATTCGTCTAGACAGAACTCTTCTACCAATTTGGATTTCATTCAGTTTTCGTCCCAACCGTTTTCCAACTATCCGAACACGAATCCAACATCTTCGGAAGCCCTTGCTTGTGCCCAGGTAGAGTTCAACCGTTCAGTATCACCAACCGCAAGAGAGAACATCAATGCTTCTCTACCCGTCCTACCACAACCTTCTTCTCAACCTTCGCAAAAGAAGAAGGAAAAGACCACCAAGGCCATTATTAGTACACCAAAGGAACAGATTCCGTTTCACGAATTTTTCCAAAAGCAGGATGATCAAAAGATTCACATTCTGATTGGTGCAACCGGTTCTGTTGCCACTATAAAAGTTCCCCTTATTATTGACAAGTTGTACAAAATCTTTGGAAAGGCAAATTTGTCTATTCAACTTGTTGTCACCAAGTGCGCTGAACACTTTCTTGAAGGCTTGAAAATATCCACTGAGGTTAAAATCTGGAGAGACGGCGAAGAGTGGTATGGTTACAGGAAAATGGGTGATGCTATCTTGCATCAGGAATTGCGTAAATGGGCAGATCTTATGCTTGTCGCTCCATTGAGTGCCAACACATTAGCGAAAATGGCCAACGGAATTTGTGACAACTTGCTCACTTCCATTATAAGATCTTGGAATCCTCAAACACCAATGTTAGTTGCTCCTGCAATGAACACGTTCATGTACACACATCCTTTGACAAAGAAACACTTGAGTCTGATTGCTGAAGATTGTCCCTGGATTCAAGTTTTGAAACCCGTGGAGAAAGTGTTGATTTGTGGTGATATTGGTATGGGTGGGATGAGAGAATGGAGTGATATCGTTGAAATAGTTCATAAAAAGATCAAGGCTATCAAAAATCCGGAAGAGGGTATGAATGGTGAAAGTGATGAGGATGAGGATGATGATGATGATGAAGGGGATGATGATGATGATAATGATGATAATGACGATGATGACGGTGACGACGATGACGATGATGACGATGATGACGATGATGACGATGATGACGATGATGACGAAGATGAAGTTGCGTTAGAAGAAGATGAAGGTACTGCAGTGTCTGTTCAAAAGAATACTTCCAGATCAAACGGTAAGATTACGACCATCAAGGAGGAAGAGACCCCTGTTTTCCAACTTGGATCTTCAAAGACTCCTCCTCCACCCTTTCAGTTGCCTCAAACATCATCAGACCCTTCGGAACCGTCTCCAAGAAAAATCTCAGAGTCACAGCCTGTCAAATCGATGGTAATATGAGAATTGCTTGGCTCACCTGCATCTCTTATCATTCTGTCAACACTCGTTGCGCGCCCACTCATACCATTGTTATTTATATGTATATGTATTTGCTTTTGTTTCCCTTTTATCAAGAACTACTAGTTACATTGTCTTTCTTCTAGTCTTGTTGGGGAGTTTTGGTGAATACAGATGCTTGGATCCTGACCCGACCAAAACAGTGCAGTCAGAAACTCAGATTCGCGTTGTGTCTGGATGGTCAAATTGTAATTTACTGTGTTATACAGTGACTTCATAACTTCTTTGTGAACCATAACGTACACTCTTGAGATATTCATTGACTTTACGACTTTAATGCCAGAGTTTTTTTTTTCATTTTTTTTTTTTTTTCAACTTTTTTATTCCAAAGAGAGGAGCGTTGCCCAGTGAACTATTAGTTTAGTAGTATTTCACGTGCTGTTCATGCGATTCTTAGAAAATGTCATACTACTGTAGATTTGACACCATCTACTCAAATGGCAAAAATAGTCTTGTTAAGATTCAAGAGAAACACCAACTGAGACTCCTCTCAAAACCAACCCTCATAATCCTCAATCTTGTAAAATTTCAACAAGTCAACCATTAATCCATACCACTTCTGTTGGATTTCTGTGCCTTCCAATTTGAGGGCAGAGTGGTTCCCATCGACATTCTCCCAAAACTCAGCATGTGGTGAAGGGAACTTAAATTTCAAATGGTTGTTCAATTCAGGGTCAATGAAAGGTTTGATAAGACTCAATGTATTGGTTAACTTAATAAGTTCGTTCAGTAACTTTGAAAGACGCGGGATTATTGATTCATTGAGTTGTAGTGAGGTGATCAGAATCTTGAGAATGTTAAGGTTCTTGATTGACTGCTTAAAGATGAGTGGAAGAAGGGGAGACACATGTAAGGTAGTGTTTGCTGCGTCGATTGAATTGGTACAATTGTCAATGATGTTAAAGAGTTGGGCTTGGGTCGTGAGCTGCTTCTTGACAATTCTAGAGAGCTTGGATTGATAGTCGTAAAGGAGGTCTTCGTCATAATTATTAACTTTGGAAGGATCTTGAGTGGTGGCATGGTGAGCGACTTCATGAAGGAAGGATATAAGCTCAAACTTACTGAGAATGAAATCAAGAAACTGTGTAGATAGTGTGCAGTCAGAGTCAACACTGCCAAATAGTGCCTGGACAGTAGTGAACTTGAGTTCCTTTTTCAAAAATTCATTCAAGAATGTACTGACAGTATTAGTGGAGAGGTTATTCAGCCCATCGAAGTCTCTATAGCCAGCAATCTTGGAAAACACCAACCCGAGTTTGAGGACATCCTTCATTTTATCCACACCAGGAAAAGCTGGAAAGAGTTCATCAATCTGTTCCAAGTTGAGATCAGTGAAAGTAGTTCTTGGAAGACCATGTGATATAGAATGAATAGAATACAAGGTGTTCAAACTCATCCATAGTCTTCTCAGCATGTAATGGTAATCATCATAGTTGTCATTAATGGTATTCTTCTGAAATACATCCACCCAAAAAAGCTTGTAAATTTTCGCTTTACTGAACAGCATGACACTCGAGTTAATAATCATGACATCAGCTTGATCACCAAGAAGAACCACCGAATAACTGAGAATCACCAACGTTGAAAGGAAAAGTACCATGATCTGCTGTTGAAACTGGTCAAATTGGTTGATCACCTTATTGAATATCTTGGAAAGACCAGTAAAGAGAATATGCAAAGATTCAAGAAACTGTGCATTATTCGACACAGAGTTGGGTGAGAGGTTCAAGGTGGATACACTTGGTGATCTTTGTCTGGTGACGATTGACATAAGTAGATCCAAAGAACTGTAGAAGTTCTGAATGATGAAATGGTTTAGCTCGTCAAATTCGTTTTGGGCTAAAGGAGGAGGTTTGGAAAGAATATTAACAAGCGATTGGTTATTCAGTGGCAAAATGGGAAAATTTGGATGAATAAACCTGTAATATGACTCAACAAGGTGGGTAGTAGTGATAGCCATGGAGGGTACTTTCTGAGGGAAGGGATATTGTGATTTTCCAATCGAACTCAAGGACAATGCGGGGCTCGTTGGTCCGTTAGAAAGCACATTTCCCTGGGAATTGGATCTTGATCTCAAGTCAATGGAGTTTCTAGGAGAACCTGCACTTCTCAAATCGTCTTCTGAATCAGATATGATACCAGATTCTGGAAATCTTGTTGGCCTTAGTGAGAATTGAGGGTTCTGATCCCCAAAGGAGAATCTACCGTCACTAATGGAAGAGCTGATTGATCCCACAGAACCTCTTCTGTCAAAAGGGGCCTCATGGGGGACTTTCCAGAATTGAGACTGTGGTATAATGCCGTTTGGATTACCGAGGTTTGCAACTTGAGCTTGTGGAATCTTCTCAGAGAGAATCGACTGTTGTCGGCTTCCAGGAAGTAGCTGCTGATGCTGCTGTTGATGGTGCTGCTGATGCTGTTGTTGTTGTTGTTGTTGTTGTTGTTGTTGTTGTTGTTGTTGTTGTTGTTGTTGTTGTTGTTGTTGTTGTTGTTGAGGATGATTCGGGGGTTTTGGAAAAGTAGCTGTTATGGAAGTAAGTGGCGGCAAGGTAATATGTGGTAATGACTGTGAAGCTTGTCCGGTACCAAAAAGAGGATTAGCACTTCTGTTCGGCTGTATGGGGGCTGTTTGCGGCAACACTGTTGCTGCTGTTGTAGCAGTAGTGGACTCACCCTTGGAGAATCCTTTAGTAGGACCCCTCTTCAAGGGCACTCTATCAAATGAGCAGATGTAGTTGTTCTTAGAGCAGCTGGTGCAAGCCTTTTCCAAAGTGTTGGAGTGCTGAGTGAAGGTTGCATCACAACGAATCTTTTTGCGGCGGCACTCATCACAGGCTCGCGACACTTTAGAGCGCTTGCGTTCCCGCTGGGAGACTTTGTCTGTGTCATCGCTGATATTCACGTTACTGTTGTTGCTGTTGGTTGGAGTCGTAGCGGCTAGCGCAGATGTGGGGACCATCATAGCTCTATGGGATGCCTCTGGCGAAGAGTTAACGCTGTTGGATTTGACTGCCGGTTGTGGTGATGTCTGATGCTGTGGGGTGAGCATAGACGAGATGGAGGACATCAGCACAGAAACACAGGTGTTCCGTTCTCTTTTTTTTTCTCTCAAATCGTCTGGACTTGTCTGTCTCTTTTGATGTGAAGCTCCCAAAACTTTTGGTAGAACCGACTTCACCCGGAGTAAAGTCCGTTTAAAAGGAAATAAAGTAGGAAGCCGGGCGGGTGTGAGGAGGAAGTTTGAAGTGATTATCAAACCCTTTTTTAGATAGGATACAACGATGCGGAGGTATCCAGCGGCAAACTCGATCAATGCTACCACACTTCGTATTAAAAAGGGTGGTTATCCATCGTGGTAAGATGATACCACTGTTTTCTATGTTTTTTTCTTCTGCTTCTTCTTCGCGGGGGCAACATTGGAACGATTTTTTATGCGGAGACCAGTTTCTCCGAAAAATCTGGGGTTGATCAGAATTCCGGGTTGCGGGGCAGTGTGAGATTGGCCGGAATTTGGAGTATAGAAGATCCTGCGGATAAATTAGGCGGTTTTTATCCGGTGCCATTCTTAGGCCAAGCTGAACACCAATTGAAGTATCGCACCGCGTTAGGCAGTAGCTTTAATGCTCAGTTAACTGGAAAAATCAATTTGACTTCCCAAACCTCCTCGTTACTCCCTACCACAAAACCTATCTACCAAAACCAGGAAATAGCTTCGAACAATCTTGGTGAATTTAAATTGAAAATAACTTTGACAGATGTTTACCCGTTTATAAGGAACACCCGAGGCCAGCTATAGTAGGAAGAGCGTTGTACATACCATATGATTGCAGAGCAATATATCGGAAATTACACAAATGCTCGATAAACCAAATATTGAGATTCAGCACTGAACAAGGTTCTCCCATTATGAACAGTAAACCAATTGCTCCAATTTGAGTACTAGTTGATTGGAAAATAAAATGTGCTCTAATTTCATCTTCAAAACGGTACCCAATATTTTTGGGAAGTGATTTACCTGAGTATTATCAGGAGCAGCTTTGTTGCAGTTGATTAGGCCTCACATACAAGTGGCTGCACCTTGGAGCACTTTCAACAGATTGTGGTGCTGTTTACACCGGCTTCAAGCCGCTATTTTCATTGATGCTCTGTTTTAAGCTGATAGTTTTTTGAGCCTATTCAATGTCCTTGTTCCATTGCAGAATTCGACCTGAGGTTAGATTCATCAGAAAGCAAATAAATGGTCTGACTGACGTCCATGACGCTGGAGGTGAAGGTCGAGAATAGATGGTAGCCTTCTAACTCTCAAAGACTTAGTGAGCCAGGACTGTGACAGTCTTGAAGCAATTCTGCTACCCTTTATATTCATGATCTCTCAAATAAATGGCGTCAAGCTGTTAAAACTGCGGAATAAACTTCACATCCTCTTCAAGAAATGTGAACCTACTACCTAAAGCCAGAAAAGCTTGCGGGACGATTATGGTGAAAATATGGGCGCTACATACTATGGCCTGTAGAGCATTACTATCATATTCAAAGCACCATTTTGGATAGCTGTTTGTTCATCATCTTTCTGAAAGTTCTACTATTTGTGCTTCCAGTTGTTTGGTCTTCCCTGAACGAAGTAACGCTTGCGGTCTTGAGTCCAACGATATGTGTTAAAACCCCTTCCGAGTCAGTTTCGGATTCTTCCACTGCTGACAATGTTGACTCAACATCACTGCATGTATTATCCTTTCTGGGCGCTGCCACTTCTTTCTGGTTCACTAAATCTGTCTTGTACTCAGGTGCAAATCCATTCTCCAACACAGAAAAGGTATTCTCAACAGCATCAACATATGAAGGTATCGTACTCAAGTTATCATAGTTGAAGCTTTCCATCCCATTTTTTGTAGTATGTAGATCAGAATCTCTGAGAGTCGCTGGTAGTGATCGTGGTGGTGCTAAGCCATTTGCAACAACCAAAGGCATGGTGTCGCTTCCAAAGTAGTCATCAGTTGAAGCAGTGGCGGGTTGGTTATCGCCATTGCTAACCTCGAATCCACCAACATTGATCGGTATCACGAATGAACTCTGGGTGTTTGAAGTGTTCTCGCTGAAGATGATCTGATCATGGATATGATTACTGTAGGTTGGTGGGGCGTTTACACCAGAGGCAGCCCTAATCTGAAGAGAATCTGCAGGGTTTGACAAAGATTCAGGAACCTGAGGTTCGTTGATCCCTCTGTTGTAGAAGTTATTACGTTCAAAGAGCTTCTGTTCTTCCTTGCGGAAATGTATCTTCCCATGTTTGTCAAGCAGAACTTTTCTTCCTGTCATCTCAACGTTGGGAGAAATGAATAAGGTAATTGGCAAGTTGGTTCTCAACTCACTAACATTTCGGTTCGCCATAATCAAATTGATTTGAAGTTTTAGTTTGTGTCTGACCTTTATCAAATCCTCTTTAAAATCACAGTCTTGGGTAATCTTCTTCAAGTTGGAAGGTACCTTGATGTACGAGTCGATCGATATCTTGTCTCGAAGTTCATGGCCGTCCATTTGTGTCATGGTGGAGTCAAATGTCACACACTCGTCGTTGTATACTTCACCACCTTGACCCTTGAAGACGTAATATTGAACTATCTGTGCCTTGATAAGTCCAATTTTCATCCCTTTCACTAAAGGCACTAGAAGAATGTTGATAGGAGTATTACCACCAATTGGTATTGCCTTTGAGGGAATCGATACTTCGTATTGAATCTTATCAGGCCAACTCTTACCTATCGATATGGTCTCATTTAAGGAAACATTATCACTTGATAACGTTCTTAAGATCCTGAAGTATTGGTGCTTCATGATAGCCGACCGGTTAAATCCCGATCTCTCAATACATGCCTCGAATTTATACAAGATGGAGCCAGCCTGGAGACCTTCAACTGTTTCTGGAATGTTTCCTGGCAAAATGCACTCAAAAGGAAACTCATAGTTTCCCCCTGGCAAATGAAACTGGGTAC
Source organism: Barnettozyma sucrosica (assembly GCA_030558145.1). Classification (NCBI taxonomy): domain Eukaryota; kingdom Fungi; phylum Ascomycota; class Saccharomycetes; order Phaffomycetales; family Phaffomycetaceae; genus Barnettozyma; species Barnettozyma sucrosica. Next base: position 29,876 of record JAJMRY010000004.1, read on the forward strand.
CGTTCGGCGCAACTAAGCCTTCAAAGGGAGTTCCTGTATAGCCGTTTTCGGGTAGTTGTAGATTCAACCCGTTCGAATGTGTCCTTATTAACTTCTTTCTAGTGACTGCCACCGGGGTAGCTGGTCTTGAAGCCAAATTTAGTGGAACCTGGGTATCAAATCGCAGGCTGGGGTTAGATTGGAGTTCATTAGTACCTACTCTGATATTTCCATCCTTTGAGGTCAATAAATTATCCCAACAACACTCAAAAATCACAGACTCTTCCTTCACAGGGTTGGCCACTGTGTTGTTGGCTTGTTCCAGAATCTCCAGAAAGTCAAGTTTGAACCGACCAGATAGCTTGAGAGAGACTCGTTTCACTGTGAGGGGATCTGGCAGCGAGAAAACCAAATCACCAGAGAGAACCACAGACGGAGACTCATAGTGCGAACCGCGGACAACAATAAGGTTCTTGTAAGTGGTCTTGAGCCTATTGTGAGAAAAGAGGGTTAGTAGAGACTTCAAAACAGAGAAAGTGAGACTGTGACGTACCTGATGTCAAAGAATGTGGGCTTTGACGAGTGTGAGGATCCTGTCTTGCCCAAACCAAACATCCTTATCTCACTAGATGGTTGATCAGGGACAGATTTGTGATTTTTTTGGGTACAAAATCAACCACGGCGATGACTTTTTTCCGAGATACAAAGAATCTGTTTGGGACTCCTCCTCCGTTCAGGATGAGAAAGGACAGCTACTGGCAAATAAACTAGGGATATATATTCACCCCAGAAGATCGTATTGCTTTGAAAGGACACACTCACCACCTGAAGGAACTGCATATAGGGACAAGGAGGAGTCGCCATAGTTCGCAACCACCACATCAGTCCCTGAGAAACCGAGAGTTAAGGTTGGGTGGCATGGGCTCTGCAGTCGAATGGGTGGGGAAGGGGAGGCCGACGATCTGTTTGTGTTGCCATTTTCAGTCATCGCATTAGTGCTAGTAGTCACCTTTAGATAGGCAAAGTCTCTTTCGGGTTCCAGGATTGAAGTGATATTCTTAGGGAGGTTTCTGAGGAAGGCCTGAGTAATGGAAAGCTTTCTCGGAGCAATAGGAGGTGACGAGCTCGGTGTAGTTGAAGCAGTGGATCGTAAAAGCTGAGGGAATGAGTGTTCCTGATTATCCACAGGACTTTCAACAAAGGGTTTATCATTCTCAACTTTAAAGAGGTGCACAGTGCCAGTCTCTGACCCAACAGCCAAAACCTTCCCGTCTGATCTGAACACTAGACAAGATATGATCGCAGCGTAAGATCCACGGCGGTATTGGCCGATTGACGTTCCGCTCAACGTATCGAAAACTCTCACAATTGTCCCTTTAGCAGACGCAGTGGCCAACAAGGACCCATCACTGCTCAAAGCGACGCATGCCAATCCATTCTTATGTGCCTGCACTATGTTCAAAGGGGCAATATTTAATGCGTCAAAAACAAGCAATACTCCTGTGGATTCATTGCCTTGCGGCTTGTGGAAAGGGGAGTTTGGAGTTGATGGTGCAGGGTATATCAAAATGCTCTCGTCACTAGATGACAGGTCACAGACACCCAGAGGGTTAGGTAGTGTATCGATAGTGTGCAGTAACTTCATACAACTGATATCATACACATATATCTGATCCAATAGAACGACAACAAGTCTCTTTCGATTCAGCTTCACACCCAAAATTGACGAAGGAAATGTCAGTTCGCAAATATTGGTCTTTTTCTTGGTATTGAGAATGCGCAATTTGCGTTGAGAACTCGTTGGATTAGAACCAGTTCCGACCACAGCGACCAGCGATGTGGAGAACAGCATTTGTGCGACACTCACTCCAGAATCCGTGGAGAAATAATTAGTATAAAAACATAACACCAAAGTCATAAAAAAAGCCACTCACCAGTGTCAAAACACTCCCCAAAGGGTTCAACATTGAAGATCTTGAAGCTTGTGTCAGTACCTGCAGCCAGGCATGTGAAGTCTTGGTTGAAAGTGAGGCAACGGAACTTGCTCATTGAGATTCCTGGTTACAATTAATTGATTCCCTAGTTAAAGGCTGGTACTTCTTTCTCTAATTCGATAACAGGAATTCGCGGAGAGAGCCATCGCTGCATAACCCCAAATCGCTTTTCCCTTTTAGGAGGGATCACCAAAGTTCTTTTTTGGGGATCCGCAGCTCACACAAAACTCAACAAACCCTTTGAAGCCTGCACGTTTGGAACCATCTAGCTATGCTCTCTGCGTTCTCCCTTAAGGCTAAGATCGGTATTGGTTTGCTTGTGTCTTACACATCGTATGCTGCGTTCGTATCGCTCGCTGCCAACAGGGAAATCTCACGAAGAGCCAAGATTACCAAGAGCCAATGCTGCGATGGGGGGGAAGAGTCTGCCCTGACTCTAGATCAACTAGAAGAAGGGTACGATGCTATCAAAGAAAAGTACAAGAGTTTAAACATTATTGGGCGGTTTGAGAATCCTTTTGAAGAGTACAGGATCCAGACTCTCTTTGAGTTCTTCCTAACTAGAGTGCTGGAACTGTTCGAAGGTAAGAGTCGAGGAGACGTGCCACATGCTTCAAAGCTGAGAGAGATCTTGCCCATTGCTGAACCTGACTTTGAACTCCTACACAATCCGGGCACTGAGTTAACAGATGAGCTGCCACCAGTCAAGGATAGAATGACATTTACATGGTTAGGCCAATCATGTACCTTCATTCAACTGAATGGCCTAAACTTTCTCACAGACCCCATGTTCGCGAGCTATCTGATAAACCCGTACTTGGGCCCAAAAAGAATCACCCCATCTCCTTGCAAGTTGGAAGAACTGCCCTCTCCAGACTACATTCTTGTGTCACATAACCACCCTGACCATCTTGATGATGATGTGATTCGTCAGATCAACAATAAGGCCACCTGGATTGTGCCACTCGGACTGCGAAAATATTTGGCAAGAAGAGGTGTGTACAATATTATTGAACTTGATTGGTGGGATCGTGTGCGCATCCAGTCGAAAGATGACAACGTGTTTGAAGTTGCCTGCACCCCAGCCATGCATTGGTCAGGCCGTACCTTGTTTGATTCTAACCAATCATTATGGTGTTCCTTCATGCTAATCAAAAACAATGATCCAATGGTATTCCACGCTGGTGATACGGGGTATGTTAATGATTTGTTTTCCAAGGTTGCGGAAAAGTATGGTGCAGGTGTCAAGTTGGCTATGTTGCCAATGGGACAATACTGCCCGCAATGGCATCAGAAGCCAAGACATATCAATCCTGAAGAGTGCTTTAAGATCATGAATGATTTGAAAGCCAACAAGATGGTTGGTATTCACTGGGGCACTTTTGTACTAAGTAGTGAACACTTCCTAGAGCCAAAGATGAGGCTGGAGCAACTGAAAAAGGAGTTAAACAAGGAGAATGATGTGTTTGCTCCTCAGTTTGGTAAGACATATGTCTTGGATGTGTCCAGTGACGTAGAGACACAGGGGAATGTTGAAGTTAGAGGTGGGAAGAGTATTTTGGTAAAGTAATGAAATCATTACTCAGTGTGAATAGATATATGTATTAGAAATGATCTGTGAAATTAAATAATATCGGCAAGATAGATCTAATCTTAGTCTAATTACTAGACGCCCTCTTCACAACAAGTTAGGAGCTTGATGTAACATGAGAATGTTGTTTACTGTGACTTTGTATAGGGTCCGTCATCATACTAAGCTCAATGCCTGAGCTTGTTTCAAAACACAAGAGTTCCAAAACCAACCCCAGATGATGGTATTAGATGCACATGATGATAAATCTGTTTCCTTTCATTCAACAGACTCAACGGCCTTTTTAAATTCCTCAACAATCTCATCCCTGGCCTTGTATTCATACCCTTTACCCACTCCTGGGAAGTCTCTAGTCTTTACCTCCTCAACATATTTCGTTGCCCCAGCAACACTCTCTTCAAAGACAGTCCCATAGGTCTTTACAAATTTAGGCAACCTCCCTATTGTCATTCCGAGCATATCAGCCTGTACAAGCACCTGGCCACTTGTGCCACCTCCTGCACCAATGCCAATCGTAGGGATGTTCAACTTGGAAGATATGATACTTGCGATTGGTGTGGGGATAGCTTCCATGACAATGGCGAATGCCCCAGCAGCCTCAATCGCCTTTGCATCTTTCAGAATCTTGACAGCATCAGACACGGACTTCCCCTGGACTTTGAAACCTCCTAGTGCATTCGCTCGCTGTGGTGTAAGCCCAACATGGCCCATAACAGGGATACCGAGCTGTGTCAACCTCCTCACTGTTTCACTGACCTCGACACCACCTTCAAGCTTAACAGAATTAGCCCTACCGTTCTTTATCAAGGCAATAGATGATTCAATTGCTTGCTGTGTGCTTGACTCGTAGCTTCCAAAAGTCAGATCGGCCACAATAAAGGAACGCTTCGTACCCCGCGATACAGCCTTGCAATGGTAAACAAACTCATCGAAGGGAATCTCGTTGGTGTCTTCATATCCCAGAGCAACCATGGCAAGAGAATCTCCTACAAGGATTATATCTGCCTGTGCCTCATCCGCATATCGTGCAGTAAGGTAGTCGTGTGCTGTGATCACTGCTATGGGGGTCTGGGTCTCGTATAGTTTACGAATGTCTGCGATGGTGAGTTTGCATTGGGTGGAGGCTAACTCTGAACCTCGTGGTACCGGATGTGCACTTCTGAGAGCCGAACTTGTGTATAGTAGGCGCTTTGTAGCGGGTCTTAACATTATTTGAACTCAGTACTGAGATGAAAAAGAGAGATGGCCCACCACCGAGTGAAGTTATAGACGAGTCCTAGATCTTGGATTTTATTTTCGTTTGGAGATGCCGACTAAAGCCGCAATGCCGAGACAAGCCTCGGTCTAAACGAGTTATTGGTCCCAACAATAGGAAACGGTCAACAAAAAGAATTCTTACCTCAGTTTGCAAACCCAGTAGCCTTCAGAGATCATTACCAAGCTGCAATGGTTGGATTCAGAGCCACTGTCACTGCATTTCACGCCCCTGAAAGTGTCAGACTTCCGCTAAAAAACGCTTCAGCTGGTGATGCCACTGCAGTTATCCCATTTGACAAACTTGTATCCCAGATACCGGAGCTGTCGAATGGTTCCAGGTTCCTGTTGAATCCACTTTACTGGTGTGGTGATCTGCAGACCATCGGATTCTCTGTTGCAGACTACTCTAAAGTTTACCAGGTTTATTATGGAAGACGTGTCTTGACACGTGAGGATGGCGCTACGATTAGTGCAGACTATGTCCTGCCAAAGCCCGACAACATCACTGAGTTCAAGAAGAAAGCGGAGATCAACCAAAGAGAGGGATGGCCAAAGATGCATCCAAGAACCAGATTCTTGGATGAGGAGGAGATTTTAACTCTTCGGTCTGATGATACCAAGCCTATTCTTATAATCAACCACGGTCTTGGTGGTGGTTCCCATGAGCCATACTGTAGAGCCATGGCCGAGAAGGCCACTGAAATTGGCTTTGACGCAGTTGTGCTTCATGCCAGAGGTTGTGGTCGTTCGAAGATCTCTACGCCTGAGCTGTTCAACGCTCTTGCAACTGATGATTTGAGGTTCTTCTTGAAACAGTTAAGAGCTGATTATCCAAACAGACCATTCTACGGTGTCGGTTTCTCTTTTGGTGCCACTTTGTTGGCTAATTACTTAGGTGAAGAGTCTGAGAAATCTGAGTACACAGCTACTGCCCTGTTATCCAACCCATGGGACTTGTCCGACTCTGCTTACCACATTGGCACAAGATTCTGGTCCAAGCTTCTTTTCCTTAAGCCAATCACTGAGACGCTGACCCGCCTGGTCAAGTCTAACAGACAGGAACTTCTGAAGGACCCGTTCTACACTGAGGAGAAGATCAACGGAAGCTATGACTCCCCTCTGGCATTTGATACTGTCTTCACTGCCCCACTCTTTGGTTTTAACTCTGCCTTTGAGTACTACCGTATTGCCTCTGCAGTCAACCGTATTTTCCGTATCAAGACCCCAACCTTGGCAATTAACTCATACGATGATCCAGTTGTTGGTGTCCATTCCATTCCACTGTTTGAAGCTCAGGCAAATCCATACGTCCATCTTTTAAGAACTGATTTGGGTGGTCACATCGCCTACGTCAGACCTAATGGCTCTCTATGGGCCGTGGACAAGATGGGTGAGTATTTTGAGAAGTTCCACGCCACAGTAGATGAGACAAAGAAGGTTAAATCCGAATATGCGCCAACCGTCAACAGATATGCCTCCAGATTACGTTCTCAAATTGTTATTGATAAGGTTGGTGTGAACTAAGCTAGCAGTAACTGGACTTTTGATATTTTGGAGTGGCTATAGTATAATCATAGAAATAGATAGAATGACCTCTAGTTAACTTAAAGGAAGTGCATAGATCTACAACACAGAAAAACTTCTGTATTCCGACCCCTCAAAATCCGAGATGAATCGATTGATCTCTGTGACCTAACCTAAAAAACAACCTTCTTCACCACCTTTACACTAAGCTAAACCAAGTCAGGATGTTGAGGTTCTCACAGCGAGCCCGTGTCAGTGTGAAGTTTTACGCTACTCCCTCCTTCAAACGTCTTCTCTCCATTGACTACCATACTCCTGATTATGACACGCGTGAACTCACTTTAGATCAACAACTCCTTCAACAAGAACTCCAAGGTCCTTTGATACCTCACCTCAAAGATCGTGGTCTTATATCTCAGTGCTCAGATGAAGCAGATCTGAATGATATTATCACTAAGAGACCTATAAAGCTCTATAGCGGTGCCGATCCAACCGCAGAGTCGCTTCATCTAGGAAATCTCCTTCCATTGCTCATCCTCCTGCACTTCCACATTAGAGGGCATTCAGTTGTGGGAATTGTTGGTGGCGCCACTGGTGCTGTTGGTGATCCATCAGGAAGAACTACTGAGCGTCAGGCCATTGCCGATCAGACTCGAGAAGATAACCTCAATAGAATCAAGGCCCAGGTTGCACTTTTCTTCCAGAATGGTGTCAACTACGCCACATTCAACTCCACCAAGACTGTTATCTCAGCAGGCGAGGTTTCCGTGCAGAACAATGCGGATTGGTGGACTGGTGTTCGATTCTTAGATTTCCTAGCAAATTATGGAAGGTTCATTCGTGTGGGTCAAATGCTGGCGCGTGACTCTGTCAAGGCCAGGCTAGAATCAGAGGCAGGCATTGGTTTCAACGAATTCACATACCAAATTCTTCAGGCTTATGATTTCTGGCATCTATTCTCGAAACAAAAGGTCCAAATTCAGGTCGGTGGGAATGACCAATGGGGAAACATCACTGCTGGTATGGATTTGATATCACGTATCCAGCACTTGACTGGGAAGAAGGAGGATGACAAGGTCTTTGGAATCACGGCACCATTACTCACTACATCGACTGGGGCCAAGTTTGGAAAGAGTGCAGGTAATGCAGTATTCATTTCGACAAAACACACACCAGCGTTTGAGTTGTACCAGTACTTCGTTCGCCAACCAGACTCTGAAGTGCCTCGTCTGCTAAAGATTTTTACGCTGATTCCATTGCAGCAGATTGAAACCATAATGGCTGAGCATTCAAAGGATCCTGCTGAGCGTTACGCTCAGCGAGTCCTTGCTGCCGAAGTGACGGATTTGATTCACGGGGTTGGGGCTTCTAAGGATGCAAAAATTGTCACCAGCCTACTCTACCCCAGACCAGAGAATCCATACCCTGATATCCCCACTGAAAGACTAGTTTCCGCCTTCAAAGGTGCTAATATCTTAACTAAATTGAAGAAAGATGACTTCTTTGGGAAATCCGTCAGTCATATCGTGAGTAGTTTACACAATGTTTCCAAGAATGAAGCAAAAAAGTTGGTTAAGTCGGGAGCTGTTTACTTGGGCTGGGACCGCACCAGGGTGGAGGAGTCTGACTCTGTCTTGATTACTCCAGATTCCTTATTGGGAGGGCAATTATTGGTGTTGAGAGTGGGAAAGGGCAAGTACTACGTTGCCTACTTCCAATGAACACAATGAATGCAAGTGTTGTAAATAGAACAGCGACGTACAATATGTACATAGAACTCTTTTTTATCTGCATTGGTAGAATGAAATACCTTTTACTCTTCAACTTCTTCCAGTTGAACTCTCTTTTTCACCTGAGAACCCTCACCATACACTTGCGAACTGTTAGATGTAGCTTTAGCAGCACCTTCGACCCCAGTCTTGCCAGAATCCTTCTTACTCTTCTTGACCTTTGGCTGGTTCCAGCCATATAATGGTTTAAAACTATCAAAGAATCCGCAATCCTCAAATAAGTTAGGGAAGATCCACAAACCTGGCTTCACCAGGACAACTGTGATACAGAAAACGATCAATCTTACAATAGCCAAAACGAAGAATAACCCAATGAACCCCAATGCCCCCATAGACAAGTACCAAACACCACGACGCATGAAGATTGGCCATAATGGGAATAAGATCATTGTGAAAGCACCTAACACAACAAGAGCACCTTTGATCAAATCTAGAGTAGAACGTTTTGTGTAGAACCACACCAAATACTCATTGTCATCCAAAGCAGTGGTCTGTTTGAGTACGAGGCATGGCGTGCCCTTCTTAGGAACTAAACCCTTAGCCCGGGCCTCTGCTGTGTGTAGTTTTTCTGCAGGTAGGGACAATCTGGAGTTCACCAATTGGGCAATGACTTGTTTCGCCCTGTTCGAATCGGCAATTGGTGGAAGTTTGTTAGCAGGGTTCGCGGCCTTCTTCTTGTACTCGTCAGAAAGAAGAGCTCTAACAGCACGCTTGACACGGTAGAAGTCAATACTGGAACCTTGAACAAATCCCTGACGAGCCTTGAGAGTAGCATTGTCACGGAGAAAGTTGGCGATGTTGACAATAATTGGATCAACCTGGTTTTGTTGTGGCTGTGCTTGAGGTTGTGAGTTAGAATGATCATGCTCGTGCTCATTTCCGCTACCACTATGGCTGTGCCCGTGGTCGCTCATCCTGAAGAATTGAAGTGTGTAAAGTGTTGGAAGACAAGGGCGATTTTTGTGTTGAGAGAAACGTTTTGTTGTTCTTTCTTCGCACACTACAAAATCTCAGAGATACAATGGATGACGTAAGAAGTTACCTCATCATTTCATCACTATCGGTTCGATTCTTGAGGAGAGCAACAATCCAAAAAAGTTGAGCCCCCAATCAAAACAACCAATAACAAGGTAACAAAAGGTCCGTGAACATGCACCCTGACGTTATTGTTGCAAAACTCCTTCACCAACTCGCCCATGAGGGTACGGGTGGTATCCCTTTTACGAGGCTTTGGGAATTTCTACCCACAAGTTGTCCCAAGACCACTTTGTTCCAATCAATGGTCTACTCGTGGCTCAAAAACAATGGAAACCTCGAATTGTTAGTTGGAAACGATGTCCAACCCTCTCTACCAGATTCTCTAGATCAACTCCCTGAGGGTTCTCTTGTTAGAGTGACTGATGAGTTTCAGTGGATCGAATTGACTGGTGCTGTAAGGGAAAACAATGTTATCGGAAACGCTGCCTATGAGTTACTAGTCGAGATTGCGCGTCACAGATCACAAGGTATTGATACCCTACACCTTATGCGAAATACTGGTCAAGACAACAGATCTTCAACAAGCCGTATCAAAGTTATTGCACAGTTTATCAAAAAGTTTACTGTGCTGAGAAATGGGAGAACTCTTTCCTTGTTGATCTTGAATGAATACTTTTCAGAAGAAGCTCTAAAGGACTTCAAAATCACTGGTACTAGGGAAGTTACTATCAACATACCTGAATTGAAGAAGAGAATGACTGATGCCTTGAAGGCAGCAAAAAATGGAATCAGGCAAATGTCCGACTTGAGAAGAGAGCTTGAACTGGACAAGACTCTGAAATTGAAGCGTATCTTTAAGTCTATGACAACATATCTTGAAACAAAAGGATGCATAGAGAAATTGCTAGTTGTATCTACTGTTTCATCAAATAACAAGATCAGATCCTTGAAGTACATCAAAGACTATGTCTCACACGACGTCCAGGATGAGTCGGAGTCGGAGGATGATTTCAACGATGAGATGATTGATGATGATTTGAAAGATGAGGATGATGACAATGGTGCTCCGTCACTAATTACCAATGAATCCAGCATCATCTCCGCCACTTCTCAGTCAGCTCACACTTCAATCTTAAATAGATTCTACCCTGTACAGAATCAGCTGTACTCTGTCATAAACAAGCAAGGGATCAAAGGCTGCTCTACAAATGCTATACAGTCTGAAGTTTTTGGTGGAGAATATTCTCGTCTATTCACAAAATGGATCGAGAGTTACACTTCTGGTAAGCTAGTGCCAAACTTGGCAGATATGGGTATTATTAGACACTATGATTTCCAAGGACGTGTGAAGTTCTACAGATATCTCACACATCCAAACTTCCTGCTGCTCACAAAACAGCATAAGTCGTCAGAAGGCTCGGCATTTTCTTCTTTGAAAGGCAAAGACGTGTTCAACTCCAGCAAACTAAATGCCTTGAACAAAAAACAATTTGTCTCAACAGGTGCCAAAATTGATGTTGCAGTAGGACCTGATGGCCTTGAAACCATTATTTGGAGAGGTACCAGTAGTTCTTCAGGGGTAAAGAAGAAGACCAACACTGAACCTGAGTCATCCGCGACAGAAGTCTCAACTCCTGTGGCCAAAAAGAGAGGGAGACCACGCAAGGGAGAGGAAAGGCCAAAGGCAGCAAAAAAGGCCAAAATTTCTAAAGGAGTGCGTATTGTAGAAAATGAGCATGTGGTTCCAGCACTTGTCTCAGAGCTTACACAAGAGGAGTTGGACTTGCAGCAGATTCAAGAGCTTATCAACACAACGCCGATTCCTGAACTCTTACCAGAACCAACTCCAGAACATGAAAATTCTCCCAAAGAAAAGAAAAAGCCAGCAAAGAAGATTCAACAATCGATTACATCTGCTCTCAAGGGTACTTCTTTCAAGGCACTAGAACGTGAGGCAGCTCTTCTGAGATTGTTGGAGGATCAAGATGGTGTGAGAGAAGGTGGGCATTTACTTCTTACTGATCTGCGTGATGAGCTTGGATACAATGTTGATAAGAAGACGTTCATGCGCGATATCAACTCGCTTGTATTGCAAAACAAGATTTTGATTGAGGAAATCGGTATTGGTGATGATGATTATGAAGATGGTGACACATTTATGGATGATACTGAACGTGGTTCGGTCAAATTAACCAGTTTGTTGATTTCTGTGAATGCAAATATTGATACGATTGAGCACATGAAGAAGGTTATTAAATCCAGAAAGAGCAAGAAAGGAGCCTTCAAGAAACTTGAAGAAGTTAACGCTGAAATTGATTTCTTTGATATGGAGCTCAGGGACAGTTTTAACAAGGTACGCGCACCAGTAGTTGCACCGGTGGAACGTTTACGGGCACCAAAGAACTCACGTTTATTGAAGCCAAAGGACAAGGAAGGCAAGAACAAGGAAAACAAAATCAAACGAGAACCAAAGTCTACTCGTTATACTTCCAGGGTGGAGCCAAAGGAGCCCCAGGATCAGACTGCCGATGAACTGTTTGAAAATTTACGGTCTAAGGTTCGCCGTAACCTGAAGAAGACAAAGGAGGACAGAACCGTTGGTAAGAATGGAAGGAAGAGACGCAATGCCCAGAACTTGAACAGTGAAGACACCATGGTTTTGTTCAAGTGTGTCGTTATCTGCAAGACCATAAACCAGAATCAGATTAACTGGACCAAGATTGGACAACTGTTGGGAATTGGAATTGAGGTTCTGAAGACCAAATGGCCACGTATCAGGATGATGCTGGGATCAAACGGAGTTAAGGTGGCTAAACGTCTTTGGAAAAAGATTCTGCTGAACAGTGTCAAGGAGGGTAGAATTGAGATGGATGATATTGAAAGTTTGCAACTGAGACAGCTGGTCAACGTCTGGGTTGATTATGAGAACGGGATTGGAACAACAGACCTTGAAGAGGAGGGGATTAACTTGTTTTCCAACATTGAAGATAATCATAGAACTTTCAAATTCACAAAAATTGGTGGAGATGACAAGTATCACTACGACATGAACTCCATGATTCAAAGGGAACAACAACTGATTAATAGTGTCTTCACCTATTATGATCCTCATAATGCACAGTATCAAGAGGATGAGGAAGCTGAGGATGAAGAAGATGATGGTGATGAAGATGAGGAAAATCAAGAGAAGACTCCTAACTACTACAGAATCAGGGATATTATTATCTCAATTGTGACCAGTGGCGTTCACTGTGATATCAAGAAAATACACGCTCTTGAGCAATTCAGCTCAGGGGAAGTTGATGCTGTGTTTCTGAAATTAATTAAGCGAAGACAAATCGTTGTTCAGAACCAAATTGCGGAGAATCAACCTCCTATCTCCAAGGTCTTACTTGGTGATAAAATTACTATGGCACTGGATGATAACACCTTTGACTTTACGTTGCCCAGAATTTCTAAGTTTCAAAACCTTGTCAAAGATCTACACGAGGGTGATAAGGCCTTACTTTTGAATCCACTTTTTGATAACTCCTATATGGTTTCAATCTTGGAGTTGGTTAAAGATGGCGCAATTGATATAACAAGAGTTGATCATTACAGAAAGGAAGTTCTTTCTGGTTATGAAGCTAGAACCTTGGAAAGAGAAAAACTGGATTGCGACATTCTTCTCACCAAAGGCAATACCAGTTTGGTTGAACAGTCTCCTGAGAAGCAGAGAGTACCTATCCCAAGCGGTAAAGCTTGTTCGCATATTTGGATTGACGCTTCGGGAACTTTGAATGTTGAGCTATGGCAGAAAGTCTTGAAGCTGGTGATTGCAACACTGATTTCGAAACCTGGTGTCTTAGAATCTGGGCTACAGAAGCAAGTGAAGCTTGTTTTGTCACCATCCGACTTGAATGTGATTTTGCAGTGGCTTATGATTACTAGCGCGGTGAGGAAAGGCCCTTTTGGAGGATATTGGTTGCAGGATCAGTGGTATATGTCCTTAGGACTATAATTATGTGCCTCTTTAGAATTGGTGAAGGTATAGCTAACTCCGAATCCGAATATCGCTGACTCAGGTATTATGTAACTTATTCTCGAATAAAAAAACAGTGTTTCAACCTGTTGAGTTTGAAGAAATAGGTTCTCCTAGATATCCAATAGCTCCTCACACAACTATGCCACCTCCAGTTCAACAAGTACAATACGGCCAACCACCATCCAATTTTGATAAGTTCAAAATGGGAGCCATGATGGGTACTACCGTCGGTGTTGTGGTTGGTGTCCTTTTTGGTGGTTTCTCCATCATCACCTCTGGGCCTGGTCCAAACGGTGTTATGAGAACACTTGGACAGTACATTGCTGGTTCTGCCGCTACTTTCGGTCTTTTCATGTCGGTTGGGTCAGTCATTAGATCAGATGACGAGTCTGCGTTGAACTATTTAAAATCGTACAGAACTGGCTCGATGGCTGAAGCCAGAGCATTGGCAAGAGCAAGATTTGAAGTTTTGAACGAGTTGAACAAGAGAGACTAACTATCTCTCTTCTGATATGTGATATGAATTAAATGCAATTGGCAATGTGATATGTATATATATATCTAATCTTGGTTAGAACTTCAGGTCCTCAATTAGGAAGATTACCCAGTCAATTATGAATGTAGGAAAAGACACAAGCATACAATGATGTTTTCCCATATGAACACGTGTGTTTGCACTTTTACATAGCTGATGAAGCTATTCAAAACGGTTGCGAAAACTTGAATGTCTTCCTTCTTTGAGCATATGCACCCACGCACTTCCTACAATCAAGAATGAGCAAAATGTGAGTCTTGGGGATATCTATATCCTTGTTTCTGGGCAGCAAATTATCGAAAGGCGCTATTCACGTGGGAAAGGACTTCTTACATAGCCAATTCTCAGCTCCTAGCATTGTAAAAACCTTTTGATGCTGTAAGAGACGGTTCTTCATGAGAAGGGCGGGATTTCTCCCAAACTTTCTGGTTGAATACAGTAATTCTAGAACCTTCACACAAGCTGTACTATTTTCAATTTGTTTAAAGTTTAGCTTTCAACTGGATTCAGTTTTAATTGACTTGACACCCAATATACTGCAAACACCTAATCAGGCTTAAAGACGAAAACAATGCAAATGCGTGTGCGAAAACCTTTCCAATTCGTTGCAACCTTTAACAATCCTGAACCCTTTTATCTATTGATCTCGAATTAGCAAAGCGTGAATCAATCTTCATACTTTACACACAGGAAGCTGGATCCAGAACGCGCATCGTGATATCGAATCTGCGATCTGCCGTCCTTAGTATTGAAATTTCAAATTTGAGACTTGAGCTTTTTGACCAATTGCTGACTTCCAGCTACCTTCCAGCGCATCTCTCATTCATAAAATTTCACTACTTTTCATCTGTATCAATCAGACAGAAGCTTGTTGACGGAATTCCGCCTCTTTTTCTGTCGTTGTTTATGTACCAAATGGAACTCCGTCAGGTGTTTGTCAGCACCAAGACTGAAGCAAGATCTCTATTTAAACAACACATTGACCCATTGTAAATCACAATGAACTATCCTGTAGATCTTTATACTTGAGAATGCTAACTGGACTCAAGATCATCCTAAGAGGTAGCGTTCTGGGCCGTCTACTCTCGTATTTTGCGCATTCAAACTTTCTCTACACCAACGATCCAAACAACATCCCAGAACGCTATTGGCCCTCGGACAATTCAGACAGGTCATCCAAGAAATCTTCCATTTCTGTCACAGACTTAATTGTGGTAGACTTTGATAATGATACGGAACTGGAATCACCTCTCAACTGGCCTGTTTGGGTAAAAGTTCTATCATCAGTGAACCTTGCACTCATGTGTGCCATGGTCTATATATCATCGGTGATCTACATGCCAGCAAAGGAAATGATGATTGAAGAGTTTGAAATCTCAGAGACTGACGCTGTTTTGCCACTCAGTTTGTTTGTCATCGCTTATGGATTTGGTCCTTTGATCTTCTCGCCTTTGTCTGAACACCCAGCCATTGGAAGAAGTCTACAGTACGTGGTTCCATTAAGCATTTTTGTTCTATTGCAGATTCCGCTGGCACTTGTGCGAAACTTTGCAGCATTTTGTTTCCTGCGGTTCTTATCTGGGCTGATGATCTCACCTATCTTAGCTACTGGCGGTGCCAGTTTTTCTGACATGTTCAGAGGTCCTTACCTTCCCGCCCTCATGTCAGTATGGGGAATTGGTGGCTTCACAGGGGTTTGTTTGGGGCCACTAATTGGTTCTATATTGGTGGTGAAAACGGGTGATTGGAGATGGAATACATGGACCCTTTTTATTATTGGGGGCTTCTTGTTTCTGGTCTTCACTGCTTTTGTTCCTGAGACTTACGAGAAAGCAATACTCTTTCAAAAGGCTCAACGTTTGAGAAACATCACTGGAAATGAGAAGATCGTTTCTGAAGTCAATGATGAAAGTTTTAGCTTCTCTTCTGCGACCATCAAAGAGATATTGTGGAGGCCTGTGGCAATCACATTCAATGAACCTGTGGTATTATTCATCAACATTTATTTGGGTGTGTTCTACGCAATTGTTTACTTATGGTTTGAAGGACTTCCAATGGTTTTCTATGGTGTGCACCATTTCGGTACTATACCCTTAGGGGCATCATATTTACCCATGATTCCTGGTGTACTGTGTGGATGTGTCCTATACAGTGCAGCTCTGTACTTTTCTTACTCCAAACCAACTCGAAAAGGCGAAAAGGTATTACCAGAAGCATTTACGCCCGTTGCAATTGCTGGAAGTGCGATTCTCCCAATTGCTTTATTCATGGTTGGTTGGACTTCCACACCCAAAATCAGCTGGTTGGTACCAATGATTGGTATTTTCCTTTTTGGTATGGCTGGAATTATCCTCTTCCAGTCTCTGCTAAACTATGTTGCCCTATGCTTCCCAAGATTTGTTGCCTCTGCTTTTGCTAGTAATGCATTTGCAAGATCTGTGTTTGCTGGGACGTTTCCTTTATTTGGTGTCCACTTATTTGAAAATACTGGAAGTGATAAATGGCCAATTGGCGGTGGATCAAGTATTCTGGGTGGGATCAGCTTGCTGATGGTGGTTGTTACAATTGGATTCCACTTATGGGGACACAAATTGAGAGCTAAATCAAAGTATGCTGATTAGATAGCTAGACTCAGCTGTCATTCTGTTTGGAACGGTTCAGTATGTCCATATGTTAAACAGCTGTTTAGGCTAACTACAAGCCGTTATTTCTCAAGTTCAGTAAGAGAGCAGTCATACATGCAAGATTTATATGTTTTAGTTCAAATGGTCAAATGGTCAAAGTCTGATGAATGAATGCTATTTATCAGGCCAGCTAGAGTAGGAAATGGTTCGGCTTTTTGCCTGTCGATGTTTTGAAGACCCAAAGCTGAATCGCTTTTCTCCCAAACTCCTATCTCCTTGTACTTACTTTATATCTGCAACCAAATCACTAAACTTAAGTGAGTGCGTCGAGGCTCTCCCCACCCCGCTTGCTGCCGAGATGTTTGGACTTCAATCCTAAAATTAGGAAATCGGTATTCCTAACTTGCATGTTTCTCAGAGATTAGAAGACGAACGTACCACTGGTAGTCTATGGAGAGTGGTTTCTCTAGCATCCAGAGAGCAGAATCTCTCCAAGGGTCGTTCGCTCAATTAAGAAGTCAAAATTTATTGCTAAGGGGATCTTCAATACCACTAATATGTAAGGAATCATTCGCAGTGACCTTGATACATTGGAAACGGGGTTAGATGTGAAGCTTCTACTAGGTTAGATTCCTTAAATCTGTTTCTTTTAAAATATCTATATATCGTTCGCCACACATACCTACAAAAACACGATTTGCATAAGCAAATATTTTCTGATCACCACACACATCAAAAATTTCTGGAACTTTGGGGAGCTCTGAAACTTCAGTTGTTACTTTAGCGTTTTTACAAAGATAAAATACAGTTCCACAAAATTTAACGATCAAAACTAGTTTATATATCTCTAAATAAAACAATGACTAAAACAAACGAAAACAACCAGAAAACCAAATGCAATAGGGGAAAGTTATAGTTTCTTCTCTTCAAGAGCAATATTCATAAGCTCTTCGTCGTCATCCATATCAATATGTTGAATAGCGAATGTTCTCTTGGCTCTCACAAACCAGTAAAATACAGCATATCCAACAAAAGCAACCAAAACAACAGAGGCATAATTCATGGTGTCTGGAGTAACAGGCATTGTGAATGGGAACGAGAAGAATACAGTAGCGAACACAGTCCAGCATAATGTCACAATATTGGCGAAAAGACCAACCTTGCCCAACCAGAAGGGACCATGTTTGATATTGTTTCTACCCTTAACCAGCAAGCAAACGATTGGGATGGCATATGAGAACAGCAAGAAGGTAATGCAACCAGTGACCAAGGCGTTGTAAGCAGTGGTGGAACCCAGATAGATACATCCAACAACAGCACTCCAGAAACAAGACATGAAATGCGCGTTAATTGGCAGCTTGGTTTTCTTGTTAACTTGGGACCAGTAACGGGAGCCAAGAATACCATTATCTCTGGAGAAGGACCAGCACAATCTAGCTTGCCATGTCTGGGCAGAGATGGTACACCCAAAAGAGGTTAGAACAACCAAAGACTCTAGAAACAAGGCGCCGTGTTTGTTTCCGAGAGCCTGGTAGTAAATGTCCAAGATTGGAACACCAGTATTGGAAGAAAGAATATCTTCAAGGTTTCTGATGGAGAAGAACATGGATATGGAATACAAGAAAGAGGTACCGAAGCCAATGGCGATAGTGCAGAGAATGGAGATAGGAATGTACTTTTCAGGATTGTAGATCTCCTCTGCCATGTGTGTGGCACAGTCCAAACAGGAGAACGACCAAGCTGGGTTAATCAACCCCACAATGAAAGCAATTCCAGCAGAAGACCAACCCGTGTTGTTGTTAAACTCGACAAAAACGAAATGTGGATCCTGGAAGTGGCCTCTGGAACAGATCAAGACAGTGATAGTGATGATAACAAAAGAGGACAAAGAAGTGTAAAGTGCCCATTGGGAAATATATGGCAACGGTCTGTCCCAGACGTTGAAGATGGTCAAGAAGAGGTTCAACAGTTCGAAACAGACAAAGGTCTCCCATGTCTTTGGACTTCTATCGGGGTCACCAGTTCCCATAACGTACATCCCCATAATCCCTGTTGCCACAGCTAGGATAGTGGAGGCAGAAGTGAAAATAGCGCCAAACCAAGCCATGGAACCACACATATAGGCCCAGAATCTTCTGTACTTCTTAGGAGCAAGCTTCACGGTCCAGTAGTACTGGCCACCAGAGTTCTCTGGGAAGGCAGAAATCAACTCAGAAAGGGAAATTCCGATACAAGTGGAGATACCAGCAATGATCATGATACCATAAACAATCAACATTGGACCACCAGAAGAGATACCAGCAACAAGAGAAGCGGAGATACCGAACCAAGAGTTGGTCAAACCGAAGCCCACACCCAGCAGGGACCAGATACTGAAGTTTTTACGGAGGTCATGTTCGTAACCATCATCAAGAGTAGTGTCTTCGCTGAAAGACTCGAGGTCTTTCTTGCCACCGATGTGGACCTTGCTGATAGAGCCCTCGTGTTCTTGCTGAAGGGAGCTGCTCGTGCCACTCATGGTAATTGTTTAAAAGATAGCTGGGCTGAGTGTAGATCCAGATTATTTCCAGCAACTTTATAAACTATGCAAAATGCCAGAGTCAGGTTATCTATTGTGCAAAAAAAAGCCGAGTTCTTCTTGTTCTCGATTCTAATTGGTTGCTGAGTAAAAAATTTTCCTGAAAATCTTCCCTTAAAATCCCATGTGAAACGCTATCTTCTTAACAACATGGCTACCGTTGCCAATCCCCCTACTTCCACCGAAATACCTGTTTATCCTGCCTTTACCAGTAGCAAAGGGTCCTTATCACAAAAAAACTCGCAGGTTTTGACACATCCTGACACATAACTGGGACTTATGCATCTCAAAATTCCACAGGAATTTCAGATAGAAGGTAGGGCCACACTAAGTCGAACCGAGGTGTAGCAGCAGTCCTGGACAACACTCGAAAACCTGCCACAGCTTCAAGTAGCTGAATACCCCCTCCTCATCCGCCTTATTGTACCGTAATGAACAGGATAAATGATTGCAATGGAAGCGTATAAATAAGAAAGAGTAGAATTAAGGGTTCAAAAACGACAACAAAGAATGTATCGAACAACCAGATATGTGTACTGAAGCAATTAATTTGTCAGTAAAACCGACGGTAAACATAGTGCAAATAGATCCTCCAATTCACATTTTAAATGCAAAATGAAGAGAAGAATGAAATATTGGTACACTTGACAATTTCAACATTGTATAGCCCCCTCTGGTATAGATCAAGCTGACAGTCAAAGTACTGGAGCCAATAATTGAGAGTTAAATCTCTCTACCAGAGACAACCATGGTCATTTCATGGATGTGTTCGTTCTTCAGCGTGTATGGTGTGAAGGTCCTTGTGGAAGAAGATTCTACATACCCTTGCGATCGATAATGTATGTAGAGGGTGTGAATCTTGTTTCTGAAGATATGTGGCGGCTTAATGGTCATTTACTTCCGCACTCCATTCTAGATATACTGAGATGTGATACAGTAGGAAGAGAAAAGACTGACGGGCAACAGTGAACTGCCCTTCCCCACTATACTTGACGCCCCATAGAGAAATGCCAGTTGCGAGTATTACATACTTATAATCTATAGTGATGGGCTTCTATTGATCCAGATTAGAAGACTAGCTGACTTCCATGACTATGAACAGTGGCACCAGAACACCGGGGTTGGGAACTAACTTTTTTTTTCAATTAGTGAAGCAAAGAAAGAGCATCTCATGAAATGATAATGATCCGCATCTTGGTGATACCATCGTTCTTGTTTGTCTCAAGTCTTTGGGATTCTATTAAAGCCTATGAATCTGGCTGGGAAACCGTTCAATGCGAGAGCGCTAGCTAAGACTCCGTATAAGGTGTTCATCATTTCAGGTACACCAATTTCAAGGTTTTCAAAGACTGAAGCGCATTCATAAAGGGACTTTGGAGAAGCTTTTATTTTGCCAGGGCCTTTCCTAAAGCCCAATCAAATCAAGTTGTTTCATCAAATCGCTATTGGCCTCCTCCGATTTTTTCTTGCCTTCTTCCTTGACCTTATCATCCTTGACTTTGTCTTTCTTGAGTTTACCTGAATCCAGAATGGATTCCTTTGCTAGCTTCTTCAGACTCGAGGCACTCTGGACAATGTCAGTCATATCAAGTTGATTAAGTCTTTGAACTTTGATCTTTGTAGACTTTGCAGCACCTTTGGAGATCTTGGACTTCTTAGAGGCCTTGTTCGGTTTGGTTTTAAATGGTTTCGGCGGCATAGTGGATTGATTGGCTAAGTTCTCAGCTGGGGATTTGACAGCTAGAGAGCTCTTGAGTGAGGGCTTTAAAAGAATTTGTAAGGATGGTTGATTGAAAAAAAGTTTATAACATCCGGAATAGGAAGAATGCTTTTTGTGGTGACATCAAGGTTCCAAGAATTTTTTTTCTTTTGAATATGAGATGGGCCCCCAACCCTACTACTAGTTCAACCTAACTACTATACGCTTAGCAAAAATGGTTTCTACACACAATAAAGATAAACCATGGGACACTCCTGATATCGACAAATGGAAAGTGGACGAGTTCACTGCAAAAGACAACGCTTCTGGTCAACCTTTTGCTGAGGAGTCCAGTTTCATGACGTTGTTTCCAAAGTACAGAGAAGTCTACCTGAAACAGGTTTGGTCTGAAGTCACTAAGGCGCTAGATAAACACCACATTGCGTGTACTCTGGACCTGGTTGAAGGTTCCATGACTGTTAAGACCACCAGAAAGACATTTGATCCAGCCATTATTCTAAAGGCTAGAGACCTGATCAAACTTTTGGCAAGATCAGTGCAATTACCTCAAGCTGTCAAGATCTTACAAGATGATGTTGCTTGTGATGTCATCAAGATTGGTAACTTTGTTACGAACAAAGAGAGATTTGTCAAGCGTAGACAAAGATTGGTTGGTCCAAACGGTAACACTTTGAAAGCTTTGGAACTACTAACCAAGTGCTACATCCTGGTCCAGGGTAACACTGTCGCTGCTATGGGTCCATATAAGGGCTTGAAAGAGATTAGAAGAGTTGTGGAGGATTGTATGAAGAACATTCACCCAGTGTATCATATTAAGGAACTAATGATTAAGAGAGAACTACAAAAGAAGCCAGATCTGGCGGAAGAGGATTGGTCAAGATTCCTGCCTCAGTTCAAGAAGAGAAACGTCGCCAGAAAGAAACCAAAGCAAGTCAAGGACGAAATGAACAAGAAGAAGGAGAAGAAGGTATATACCCCATTCCCACCTGCACAATTGCCTAGAAAGGTTGATCTGCAGATTGAATCTGGTGAGTATTTCTTGAACAAACGGGACAAGAAAGCCAACCAACTGCAGGAAAAGCAAGAGAAGCAGGCTGAAGCTAAAACCAAGAAGGATGAGGATAGATCACAGGCGTACGTTGCCCCTGAAGAAGAGAAATATGAGAACAAACTCTTAGAGAAGAAGGACAAGAAGGACAATAAGGAAAAAAAGGACAAGCAGGACAAGAAGGACAAGAAGGACAAAAAGGACAAGAAGGAGAAAAAGGAGAAAAAGGAGAAAAAAAGATCAAGAGAAGATGATGACGGGGAGAAGAAGTCCAAGAAGTCGAAATCAGAGAAGAATGAGTAGCCTTAACCGTATAGATCCACATATTTGTTGTCCTCCCATTTTGTAGTACTATCAATCAGTGTTTCCGGAGTTCCGACCATCTTTGTACGAATTACGACCGGTAGTTCTGATGTGGCAGCTGTTTCTTTCTTTCTCGTTCCAGGGAACTCCGATAAAATCAATCAATCACCAACAACAAGGTTAGTCTCAAATCAGTTCCCTATTGCTTCTACAGAAGATCGCTTGAAATATGTCCCCCGATGAGGAAAGTAAGCGAGTCTCGATGCAGGTGTCATCACTCTCGACACAGCTCATTGAGTCAATTGAAAAGCAGTCCAAATTGGAAGAGCAATTGCTTCAGATCAAAAGAGAAAATGATCAATTCAGAGTCCAAGTTAAAGACTCAGATGAACTTAGATCTGGGTATCAGACACTACAAACTCAATACCAGGAAATTTTGAAGCATAACAACAGTATGGGCGAGAAGTTGCAACTTGAAACAAACGAGAAACTTGAGGCCAAAGAGGAGGTTTCTAAACTACAGACTGAGGTTCAAGAGTTGAGCGAGTCCTTGTTTTCAGAGGCAAACAACATGGTCAGCGATGCGAGAAGAGAAACTTCTGTTATCAGCAGGAGGAACGATAACTTAGTTTCTCAATTGAAAGAAAAAGACCTACTTTTGGAGAACTTACAAAATCAGTTGAAACAACTAAAAGACACTCTACATGAGCGCGATGAAGAGTCTTTGATTTCCAGAAGAAATTCAGTTGATGAATCGAAGTTTCGACAACTCACTGAGACACCTTCTAACTCCTCTTCACAAATCAACATTCCTTTCCTTCCACAACAGGCAGTAATATACTCACCAGCCACTGATTCTCTCAGATTTGACCTCGAACACTACACAGAGTACAAAAGATTCACTAAAGCTTTAATGTCAGTGGAGTCAATTAGACATACTGATACCAAGTTTCTCAAGAGATTGATTGGTGATGATGTTGAGCCGGCTCTTCGAATTGAGAACGCCCCAGGTGTTAGCTGGTTAAACAAGAGATCACTTATGACCTCTATAATCGAAGGACGTGTTACAATTGAGCCAATTTCTGGAATCAACGAGACTTATAGGTTGAATTCTCAGCATGAGAGGTCGGCTGATTCAGATATCAAGTCCAACCTTTATTCTTACCCTGCAGACTCGCCACCAGTAGCTGTTGACGAGCCTTGCGCTCTATGTGGTGAAGAGCGCAATGATATCTTGGAGCACTCGAGACTATATGTCATGAAAGTACATCCAAAGAATGACTCATCATCGACCACAAACCTCACCAATAATGTACTCACCACTACGCAGTATCCACTGTGTTCCTTCTGCCTATTCCGAATGAGAAGCACCTCTGAGCTGTTTGCATTTCTTAGATCATTAAAAACTGACGCATGGAAGCTGAACAATGAGGTGACAATCAAGAAGTCTTGGGTGGAGCTATCCAGACTTAGATCAAAGTTGTTTTGGTCGAAGATTGGCAGCTGGGACCTAGAGTCGAGTGTTTTCACCACCCATATCACCCCATCTAGTGATCAGAAGTTGGTGGATAAGAGTGCGAGTTTCAATGCCAAGGACAGCACCAAGATTCTTACTGATGCTGAAAGAAGGGGGACACCCTTAAGAGCAGAAGTAAAATTCGAGAGTTTTGAGCACGTTACAGGAACTACGGTTGATTCAATTTGCGATGGTGTGACGAAAGCTTCCATTGATGACGATTTACCAGAGGAGTCTTTTGATGGTAGTACAGTTGACATTGTTGAAGATTTAACAAGGTCTGAACCAAGCGAAGCTGAAGCTGATGATGAGAAGTTGGAGGTGAATGAGGAGAAGAAACAAATGGAGAAAATCCACAGAGCTGAGTGTGTTGCCGATAACAAGGTCAATGATGACTATGTGGATACTCTTGGTGATCTTATTAATAACGAGAGTGGAGGTGAAGAGCCTAAAGATGATCTTTAAACGTCTCATAACATTACGGCCCACTCCTAGACAAGAAAAATACAGCTTGAATAAAGAAGGTCGTGACATAAATGCAGAATACAGTAGATACCCTCAAGAGTGTTTAGAGCATTCACTCAACTGAACTGAGCTAACTTGTCTTCCAAACCTCCCAATAACCCATGTAAACCACCTAGCAAACCATTTAGCTCTTGTAGAAGTCTCTCCTTAGTGTTTTCACAATCTAAGAAGAGGGTTGAATCTAGGGAAGCAGGAAGTGTGAATAACTTGACGTTATTTTCAATGGTAGAACCAGTAGTATTGAGGGTGACGCCCTCGTGGGACGAGACCGATGAGACCGAAGAAGCTTCTCTTTGAATGAATGGAAACTGCTGTGCTTGTTGGGTTGGTGTAGATGTAAGCTGATGATGCTGTTGGAGTTGTTGAATAGCAAGTGGGAGGGCGCCAGTGATCGTTGCTTTTCTCTTCGGTACGGAAGACGGTTGAGAGGCTGCTGTGACCGAAGTGTTGGCACTTGACATGACTGAATTAAGAGGTTTCTCAGTCAACGGTGTCATTGCCATGGGTATATTAGAAACGTTGACCCCAAATTGATTCAAATTTTCATCCTCTTCAGAGTTACTGGCTTCCGGATTGGGGATGTTGGAGGTACTGTGCAGTAACTTGGGAAAGTTTGTCGTCGGGGTTGGCATCTGTAACCTGAGGTTTTGGTAGTTCCTCTTTATAGGTGGAGCTGATCCTGTTGGTGGTGATTTTGCGGAAGAAGGAGTAGGCCCAACATTGATTGGTTCTGCAGCAGGCGAGGACTGTTGAAGAGCGGAATTAATTCCATTAAGTGGCTGGAGAAGAGGGGAGTTGTTGTTTGGTGATTGAATAGCTTTCATGGAGACGCCGGTTGTATTCTTCCCAGGTGATGAGGTTAAAACTGCCAGTTTTGATGGTGATGATTGAACACCACCAGTCTCTCTTTTTGGAGAAGGGGTGATTCTTGGAATACTTGGAATCATTGCAGGTGGGTTATCATTAGATGGAAGCGATGGGGCTGGAGTCGTAGGTGGAAGCGAGGAAAGTGGAGGTATCGTTATCAATCCTTGTTGCTTAACCTGTGGCACTGACGCACTGGATAAAGTTGGTCTTCTTTGGAGGCCTGGATCGAGTGTCTTTTTCGATGGTATTTGAGTTGTTTCCATTACCGGTGCAGATTGGGTATGGAGAAGGGTATTTGCACGGGACCTTGTTTCTTGTAGTTGTTGGGTGGCAGTTGGAAGTTGTTCGATTTCATCAAAGTTTGGGATCTCAATTTCCTTGATTGGGGTTGCAACTCTAGGAGTGGCAACACCAGTTCCTGCGTTTGATAAATTGTGAAGTGCAACTGAGGACGAAATCTTTGGGAGCTCGTACTGTGACTGAACGACATCCTCATTGGCGTGCATGCCATTATGAGAGTCGTCCTCATCGTATTCACTCGGCTCTTCAAACAGCTGAAGAAGTGACTTGGGCGCTTCTTTTCTAGTTGCAGTTCCATCATTTCTGAGTGTGGAACCCATGTTTGTTACAGTGTTATTCTTGAATGTAACGTTTGAGGTATTGTTGATCTTGCCAGTAGTGAATATTGTACCACTCACAGCATTAGTATCGAAACCCCTGTAGCCAGTCATAAACTGATCAACCCCATCGTCGTATTCAGAACTATCAATATTGCCCTCGTCACCATTTTCATCGAGATGAATGTTATTGATGTTGATATCATTTTCCAGGATGTACTCGCTAGAGCTTAGTGAATCAAAATCCCACTTCACCTCAATTTCTTGTTCCTCCAGATCATCCTCAACATTCATGATCATGCTCTCCCGGGAGGATTTCTTTTCTCTCCATAAGAGATACCTGGAGATCAACTCTTTCAGAAGAGATGTAGGAGAGTTCTTGTGAAACTTGACAAACTTGGACTTTAATAGTTCTTCCGCACTTAACCGTTCTTGCGGGTTTTCGTCTAGACACAAAGCAATGATTTCTTTCAACAAAGACGAATATTGCTTCCCATCCAACCGAGGGGGTTTGGACTTGGTGATCAACTGCATAGCCCTTAACGCCTCCTTGTCACAATAAGGTGGGTTGCAAGTGGCGATTTCATAAATGGTGATACCCAGCGACCAAATATCAGCTTTCACATCGTAAGAAGTTCCCTCCATGATCACTTCAGGAGCCATCCAATATGGTGTACCAGCCATAGTGTTTCTTCTCACATGTGTCGCCGTCAGTTGGGCGGCAACACCAAAATCACACAGTTGGACCTTACCCTCGTTGGTTATCAGCACATTAGCAGCTTTGATATCTCTGTGAATCACATTTTGCTTATGAATGTACTGAAGTGCCACAAGAAGTTCCCTTACTATTACTCCAATATACTTCTCTTCAAGTCTACCAGGTCTCAAAAGCGTTCTGAGGGACCCACCAGCGCAATAGTCCATGATAATCCACAACTTGGTGCCATTCAGATAAGATCCATAGTAGTGAGTCACATTAGGAACATGCTTGAGATGCGATAGGAACTGGATCTCTTGTTGAACATCCTTCACCTCGTCTTCCGAAGTGTCCAGGTTCAGCACCTTAATTGCATAGACTTGTTTTGTTGTTCTATGGATTCCTTTGTACACAATTCCGAACTTCCCACGCCCGACAACTTCTGTACGTTTGTAGATCTGACTGACGTTCGACATTTGTGGCAGAAGGTAGCGAGACTGGCTCCGAACGATTCGCAGTTATTGTGTGTGTGTGTGGTTGAACACTGGCAATTCTACTGGGACGGTGCTTCGAGTCCTGTCCCTAAAAATGAAAACAAGAAGAAATATCCCAAACTAGGCAGAGCTCCCAGTATGGAATGGTTACGTGCCCCTATTTTAGATCACGGGACAAACTGTAGAAAACCCGGTGTGTTTTGTCTGCAGTTTTGAGAACTGGTACAAAGGGCAAAATCGAAAATTTCTTTCAGAAAGTTTGGTTGTGTATATTAAATTCGAGTGAAATCCGCCACGACCAAAACAACAACCTCCACTGCCTTTCTGTGCTGGTTAACTGGTTAATATCCCTCATCACTCTTCACACTCCTTGTTTTTGGCTGTTTTGTTTTATTTTTGCTTTACCTGTTTTTGTTTTTAGTTTTTTGGTTTCTTTCAGTTTGATTCACATAATGTCCTTTAACGACGCTGCTTCCTTCTCACAACAAAGACCACAATCTCAACTATGGATGGGTGAGATTGACCCCTCTTGGGATGAGAATGCACTCAAATCCTTTTGGAACTCTCTTGGTTTCCCTCAAGCCACTATCAGACTGATCCGAGACCCCAGACAACTAGCTGCTAATGCCGGCTATTGTTTTGTTGAATTCCCAACAATGGAACAGGCCTCCCAGGCTTTGACTCACAACGGAGTTCAAATTCCAAACACGGACAGAACCATCCGCTTGAACTGGGCCAATGGCAACCAGCAGCAAGGCCAACACGGAGGATCCCATGCTACACACCAGCAAGAATTTTCAATTTTTATTGGTGATTTGGCTCCTGATGTGGCTGAGCCACTGCTATTTGAGTTTTTTGTAACCAAGTACAGCTCTGTGTCGGGTACAAAGATCATGGTTGATAGAGCCACTAACCAGTCTAAGGGTTATGGCTTTGTTAGATTCTTGGATGAGAGCGAGCAGCAAAGATCACTTGTGGAGATGCAAGGCTCCATTTTGAATGGCAGACCAATTAGAGTGTCAACGGCTGCTCCAAGAACCAGACAACCCCAACAACCCCAGCACATGGGACAAGGTCAACGTCAACCATTTCAACAACAGCAACAGCAGGTCTTGATGCCACAACAGGCTGTTCAACAGCCATTGAACGTCTTTGATCCTCAAACTCAACCACAATTAAGTCAATACACCGATCCAAACAACACCACTGTATTCATTGGTGGCTTGTCATCGTTGGTAACCGAGGACGAATTACGCTTGTACTTCCAACCCTTCGGTGATATCACTTATGTCAAGATTCCTGTTGGAAAAGGTTGTGGATTTGTTCAGTATGTCACCAGGCAATCCGCTGAACTTGCCATCTTGAAGATGCAAGGTTATCCAATTGCCAATTCTCGTCTCAGATTAAGTTGGGGTAGATCCAATGTCAACCCTACGAACAACCAGTACAATCCTCAACAACAACTTCCAATTCTTTATGGCTACCCAAATAAAGTTCCTTCGGCTGCAGGTAACGACCACCTTGTGAACTTCAACGAGTATTCAATGGTGAACTCTAACCATGGTAACTACGGTTCTGATCAGATCCTGCAACAGTCTCAATTTACCACCGAGCAATCTGAAGGGGCTGATCAGTCAAGACTGAACCAATTGTACATGGCGGCCAAAGACGGTAGACTGGATGCAATTGACTATGCTTCGAATGGCTATATCTTAAACTAATCTTCACCACTTGTGTTTTTATGTCCTACCACTCTTTTTCCACTGTTTCTTGTGTCTTTGTTTTTGATTGTTTGTTTCATTTTGGGGTTGCATTTTAGTGTTTTGCCTTTTTGATTGTTTTTATTTACTGATATGAGTGCGGGATGATCCTTGACGATTTATTTATCATTATTTGTGTTTATGCTGGGTTGTTTGTGTTAGTTCTGTGTTTTGTTGCTGACCTGCTTTTAATTATTTCTAAAGAAAAGAAAAGAATTGTTTATAGCTCAGCATATTAATTTTATATTAATGTTGTGTTATAGATTAGCTGCTGGGTCACACTACCTACGAGTGGCTTGAATAAGCCCAGATTGTATGTAAGAAGGCTGTAAGTATAGTTCAATGATGATAATATTTCTTCAAACTCATGGATGCTGACACTGTCAGATGATGTGGCTTGAGTTGGGCTCACAGCTCCAACTAGAGTGCCCTCGAACAGAAGATTGTTCCTTATCAGCAGTCAAACAAACTCTTTAAACCCATTCTGATCTGATTATAAGAACGAAATGGAGTCTGGTTTTCAGACAATGCAGGTCTATGCAATACTCCGCATCGGAAGAGAAAAACACCTCCCGGCTGGTAAACGACCACAGGCTGGTCAGGACTCATTATTTTGAAAAATCTAACTCTCCTCAGCTTCGCCTTCGGGATCTACGTACATAAGTCTGGGAACTAAATTCAAATGTTATTCAATTTTTTGCAACAGTGCCTTGTCTCTATGTAATGCCTCAATGCAAAAGGAAACTGAACACTCTAATAACGAGTGCCTTGACCTTTGGAGTCATTGGTGGAGTCCCACCCCTTTCTGTTAACGTCCGGGTTACTCTTGCTTTCACCATTTCTAATAATGAGCTCCACAATTTCCTCAATATGTTTCTTGCCGAACTCAGTGTCAAGCTCCTGTTTGGAGGCTTCTTCAAGAACACCTTCACTACCACGACCACTTTCAGGGGTGAAAACTTTGAAAGCCGACACAACGCTTGAGAGTGGGACAGTTGAGTCCTTTAAGTACTGTTCAGCTTTCTCATGACTGTCAATGAAGACAATGAAGTCTCTGGTTTCTCCCTTGTAAAACTGTTTAATAACAGACATTTTTATTTAATAAAATCGTTGGTTTCTGATCTCTGAATTCTTCGAAATTCATCACTTAATCGGAATGATTGGGTATTTATATAGTTTTTTGTAGTGAGACATAGAGTTGCTATGTAGTCGAGGAATGTGGTGGGGTTGACTTCTTGCTATGATGTAATCAAGACATTTCCCATTTAGCCAAGGCTTCCATTTATGGAAAGGTTAGAAGTGCATGGTCATGCATTGCCATCTGCTAACAAACAATTTTTTTATAGAGCATTAAAGGAGAGTTTACGGGTTTCTCGATTTCAATGGCCACGGCACCTGAAAAGAGGACTGTGCATCAGCAGGTTACAAAAGTAGTTGATAATACTCAGCATCAACTGCGGCGTCAGCTCAATGAATCATCCTGGACACTCTGGAACTGGTATAGACTTATTCACTGGGTTTCTGCCATCAATTGCATCGTGATCCCTTTGATCTCTACAATTTATGGATACAAACATGTTGCGTTGAAAAAACAGACATTTGGCTTTGCACTAATTTATTACCTGTTCACCATCACTTGCATTAACGCAGGTTATCACAGATTATGGGCACATCGGTCGTTTATTGCCTCCTCCTTTATGAAGTTCATCTACGCAGTGTTTGGTTCGAGTGCTGGTCTAGGATCGGTGAAGTGGTGGGTGAGTGTACATAGAGCACACCATAGATACGTTGATACAGAGAAGGACCCTCACTACATCAGAAAGGGTTTCTTTTACAGCCATTTGGGTTGGATTGTGCTTAAGCCTCATCCAAAAGTGAAAAACTCAATCAAGGAATGTTGTGCTGAAGATTTGAAGGATGATACTTTGCTGGACTGGCAGGACTCAAACTATGCAGAACTTTATATCTTGACTGGACTTATGTTTCCCTGTATTGTTGCGGGCCTGGGGTGGAATGACTACATTGGTGGTCTTATCTATGTCGGTATTCTGCGAGCTGTTGCGGTTCAGCATTCGACATTCTTGGTTAATTCAATGGGGCACCTCGTGGGCACGCAGTGTTATGATGACCGCAAGTCTCACAGAAATAACTTTTTACTAGCAGTGCTTTCTTGGGGTGAGGGTTTCAATAACTTTCATCATGAATTCTCTGCTGATTATAGAAATGGCTATCACTGGTATGAATTTGATCCTATCAAGGTCCATTTGTTCATCATGTCCAAACTACATCTCGTCAAGAACCTCAACCGCACTTCTGACCAGTCGATCAGTCAATGTCTAATCCAATTTGAACAAAAGATCCTGGACAAGAAACGTGCTAAGTTGAACTGGGGTATTCCAATTTCGCAGCTACCTATAATCACTCCAGAGGAGTTTAGAAAGCTCGCCAAAGAGGAGGCACCTGATCGTGCTTTGATTGCAGTCTCGGGTATTGTACATGACGTGACACCCTTTATGTACAATCACCCTGGTGGTCTTCAGTTGATTCTCTCATCAATTGGCAAAGATGCAACGAGTGCCTTTAATGGTGCAGTTTACGACCACACAACCGCAGCTCACAATCTGTTGGCGACAATGAGAATTGCTGTCCTCAGTGGTGGCACTGAGGAGATTGTTTGGAAACAAGAGCAGAGGGAGAACAAAGAGGTCCCTTTGAAGCATAGCTCTGGGCAGAAGATTGTGAGAACAGGCGAACAAGCGACTATTGTTGTGAAACCGGTCATGACAGCAGGAGCTGCTTGAAGTTGCCCTCTACATTGCATTAGCATGCCATTATTTATTTATTCAAGGTATTTATTCACAAGTACTCAAACTACTATAAAATCTATAGGAGCTATAAACGAGGATGAAGATAATAGTGTTCGACAGGTTTCTATTGATTTTCATCAACACTGTTAAACAAAGATCTCAAAGCATCCCCAAACACCACAGATGTCCTTCTCATGAGTGAGAATCTATGAGCAGAGTTCGACTTACGCAAACCGAGTTGTGAGTTGGAAGCAGTGGTATGTGCTAATTTCAAAGAATTCTTGGATCTCTGAGTTCCCTTTTGGTTATCAACAAGGCTTCTGGACATCTTAGCTTTCGCTATTGGCTGTTTAAGCTTCTTTCTGGAGAGAACCGATGAAGCAGAAGCCAACTCCTCTGACCACAAATCCTCCAAGATGTCCTCCACTTTAGTTCTGTCAAGCATGTTCAAGTGGACGGTGTTTGAAAGTAGTTGTTTTATCCTTTTGGAGGAATACGTGTACCCTTGCTCCAGGTCAATCTCAACATTCAAGGATACAACTTGCTGGAAATAACACTGATTGAAGACATCATGACTGGAAATACCATACTTAGATTTTCTTATTGAGTGCTTCTTGATTGCCTTGTTCAAATTCACGTCATAAAATTGGATTTGTGAAGGGATGACAGTGGATGAGGTCGTCCCTTGCTCCTCATTGAAGTTGGAGGAAGAGTAATCCATTTTGTAGGGCCCGTTAACGACATTTATTAAGATCTCCAACTTTTCTTTCCAAACAGAATGTTCAGACTCATTGAAGTTCAAGATTAGGAGCTCATAAATTCTGAATTGATTTTCGAATTGAATCTTGAAGCTGTGCTCATAGTTGGTATACATTCCACCAATGATATCCTCATAGTTGGTAATGATCCTTGAAACAGAGAGGGGGATCAAGAACACAACTTCAAATTTACTAGCCTTGGAGGAGATGTTTGCAAGAATCAAATGCGTCTTGAACAAGAAGGCACCAAGGTTTCTAGATGTTGGTACCAAATCTTGGTTGGTAATGTACACAACATTCAAAGCCCCCAATAGCATGGGCAGTCCAAGGTACTCTACTGGAAACTTTAGCTCAGTATTGAAATGCAAGCTGTTAAAGAGAGTGATTGTCTTGAGTTTCTCCTGAAGGCCATATCTGTTAATCTCTTTGATGCTGTAGTCAATTTGAAGTAAACAGTCGTTTATCTTTCGATGGCAAGTTTCATCCTCCTCAATGGGCGTAAGTTTCAACAAGTTATCTAGAAACAACTTGTATTTCGAAATCCTTTGAATAGGTTTGTGAATTAAGGAAACCAAGGATAGATCCAACTTTTCACCTGAAGAGGACTCTAGGAACCTCTGAAAACCCCTAGTCAATGTTAAGCCCAACTCTGGGTCATTTTCTTTGGATTCAATCAATTTCAACACTAAATCAATCATACTGTAGTACTCTTGATAGAGATATACACTTATGGCCTTTCTGTTGATTAACTCGGACGTGAGAGCACTCATTAAAGGGGAGCTAGAAGAGACCATGTACTTGGTAACCTCATTGATCTCATACTGGTGCAAATTCGAAACTGATCTGAGAGATCTCAAATCGTTCAAGAAATCACTGTGCGAAGCAATCAAGAGCTCCACGTATTGCCGAAGTAACCTGATCGGAATTCCGTTGTTTCCCTTGCTGATGATAGAGTCTAAATAGATTCCACTCAACATCTGTAGAGAGCTTACATAGCTCTGCTCAGTCTCTATGATTTCCTCAATGATCTTGGTTCTGTTGAAGGCTCTTTTACCCATTGGGGACAAAGCATCATAATTGAAGAGCAGCTGGGGAGAAAGTTTGGATGAGGAAGTGTACTCAGAGTAGCTCAGAGAGATCTCTACTGTTTGCTTTAGGAACTCAGCAGAAGTTAACTTTTGAAGGGCAAATGGGACACAGGCCGCTGGGAAATCAACAAGGAACGCAAGATTGGTTTCTGGGGTACTTGTGGAGATATTGCTTTCGATAGTAGGTGGGAATTGATAGCCATTATCATCAAGTCCGCTAGACTTGAGCTCAAATACAAGTGGGCTTGTGTCTGGCTGAATAATGGTAATATCTTTGTTGCTTTTTATATTAAGCTCTCTCCCATGCAATGTGGCACCATGCTGAGGGAAGTAGGTCTCATCAAGCTGGATAATGCCTGAGTTGGAGGATTGGATGGAGCTCTGGGTAGCAGGACGAGATGTGCTGATAACTGTAGCCATGTTAAGCAAACGGAAACTTATTCCCAACGCAATCAAAGGAGATTCATCACTGTTGTTCCTTGTTCTTGTTTTGTTTTTGTGTGTGCGTGTGTTTGGGAAGAAGCTAAGTGGTTGTGGAAATGTGTCAAAATCCGAAAAGGAAGGGTTACGAGCTATGTGAAAGAGAGGGTGTGTGGGTGTTATGGATTCTTGAGATTTGTGCTGCTTTTTGAAGGAATCGGGATTACCTGTTATCAAAGGTCAAAGGACACACACAGAGCCTATTTCCAGCAACATGGTAAGTAACTGCTCTTACCGAGGGATTCTGAGCTCTACAAGATATCCTGTCATCCTTGGACTTACTCTATTCGAATGCGGTTTTCTGAATTGCGATTTTTGAACTTTGACACTAACATGCTTTACAAGTCTAGCCAAAACCAAGGAATTCAAACCCTACTTTCTGCTGAAAGAGATGCACAGGCCATTGTTCAGGAGGCAAGAGCGTACCGTACGCAGCGTTTGAAAGCCGCAAAGACTGATGCTGCTGCGGAGATTGCTCAGTACAAGGCACAGAAGGAGGGCGAGTTGAAGCAGTTCGAGGCGGAACACTCTGGTTTGAACGAGACCATCGACAAAGAGGCAGAGGCAGCTGTTGCTAAGGAGTTAGAGTCTATTCAAAAGACTGCTGCTGACAAGAAAGATATTGTTATTAAGATGTTAGTTGATGCTGTTACCCAGCCAACTCCAGAGTTGCATGTGAATGCTGCTTGAAAAAGAAGATTAAGAAAATCTATACTGTTTGATTTGTTTATTTTGTCCAATTTCAGGTTGATTAGAGGCTATTTCGATCTGTGATGGTTGTTGTAGTCTGCTGGCTCACCTGTTGGTTCACATGTAAAACGCGAAGGTGGAAATCTCGTGGAGAGAAAAAAACACCACCAGACTTACCTTGTCTTTAAAAGCAAATACCCCCGAAGTAGGCCTGTTACTTGTTTGATTGTACTAGTTTGCCTGCTTTAAGAGCACTTGATCATATAAGCTCATAAAGCCAAATGGAAGCACCCAAGATCCTCCTGAACAGCTCGAACTTTGTGCTCAACGACACCATTTTTGAGTACTTCAACAAGACCATTGAGGAGTACCTGATCTCTCGTAATATCAATATTAACACATCACAACTATCATACTCTCTGCTTGGATCCTTGGTTACTATTGCAGTGGTATGGTTTGCTTCGAGATGGGTTCTTTTACCAGTCAAACTCGGCAATGATGAGAAGCCAGTCAAGTTCAACCTCGAGATCCCACCAGAGGCCCAGCCCCATTGGAAAGGGAAACGCATTCACCCTGTCTCCATCAAGCTTGAAGAGGAACCAGAATATCTTCAATCATACTGTCCAGCTACAGGGCAGTTTTTGGGAAAGTTCAAGACGAATTCCAAAGAGGAAATCGACTGTATCATTGAAAAGGCCAGCACCGCGCAAAAGGAATGGAAGAACTCCACATTCGCTAAGAGACGTCAATTACTGCGTTCACTTAGTGGGTTCATTGTGAACAACCAGGAGAACATTGCTCGTGTTGCTTGCAGAGACTCGGGCAAGACCATGGTTGATGCATCTATGGGTGAGATTCTTGTTACTTTGGAGAAGCTAAACTGGATTGTCAAACATGGAGAAAAGGCCCTTAAGCCATCCAGAAGGGCAGGTCCGTACAATATTCTTATGAGCTACAAAGGCGCTGAGGTCCGTTATGAACCTCTAGGTGTTGTTTCCTCTTTGATTTCATGGAACTACCCATTCCACAACCTAATGGGGCCAATAATTGCTGCTTTGTTCACTGGAAATGCCATTGTGGTGAAGTGCTCCGAGCAGGTGGTATGGAGCTCGAGCTTCTACATCAAATTGATTCAGACCTGTCTCAAGACACTTGATATTGACCCCACTTTGGTGCAGCTCGTCTGCACTTGGCCAGAGAACGCCAATTATTTTACATCACACCCAGGTTTATCGCACATAACCTTCATTGGGTCTAAACCAGTTGCCCACCATGTGGTCAAGGCTGCATCTGAGGCGTTAACTCCAGTTGTTGTTGAGTTGGGTGGGAAAGACGCCTTCATAATACTCGATGATGTCAAGGATCTCAACGCGATCTCAAGTATCGTGATGCGTGGTACCTTCCAATCAGCTGGCCAGAACTGTATTGGTATTGAACGAGTAATTGTTACTAAGAAGAATTACTCTAATTTTGTTGAAATTCTGTCAAACCGTGTGCCTGGCTTAAGATTGGGTTCAGATATTGACCAGCTAGAAGATATAGACATGGGTGCACTCATCAGTGATAACAGATTTGAACAACTTTCAGAACTAGTGAACGATGCCGTTGCTAATGGAGCTAGGCTAGTCTGCGGTGGTTACAAGTACAACCATCCGAACTATCCCCAGGGTCACTACTTTGCTCCAACATTGTTGATTGATGTTACACGCGATATGAAGATTGCACAGAATGAAGTTTTCGGTCCTGTTTTGACTGTGATGAAGGCAGAAGATACTCAAGACGCATTAGATATTGCAAACTCTACTGAATTTGGCCTTGGTGCTTCTGTTTTTGGTAACGATTGGGACGAGCTGAATATGGTGACCAACAAGCTGAAGTCGGGCAACGTTGCCATCAACGATTTTGCGACTTTTTATGTCTGTCAATTGCCTTTTGGCGGACAACGTGGTTCAGGTTATGGTAAGTTTGGAGGCGAGGAAGGTCTACAGGGACTCTGTAACCTGAAAGCTGTGTCGTTTGATAGAATTCCGTTTATCTCCACACAAATCCCTAAACCATTGGACTATCCAATCAGAGACGAGACCAAAGCCTGGAACTTTGTCAGAGCATTGAACATTGGTGGTTATGATGAGAGCTTGTGGAATAGAATCAAGGCCATCGGAACCCTTGCCAAAAATGGTTCTTGAAGAGGGACCACAAGCCCACATTAGACAAGACCTAATAATAATGTATATTAAAGGGCTTCTGGTGGGAAGTAAAGGTGATGCATGTATTAAATTAATTTATCCCATAATCTGCTTCTCTGCAGTCTTGAACAGCTCTTGTAAGTCGTTGCTGTATTTTTTATGTAGCTTCTCAACATCGTTCGTAATTTTCTTGACCTGGTCATTTTTCTTGAACTCTTTCAACTCCTTCAACGCATGAGCCCTCTTGAAGGCCAAGCTGTGCTTTGAACTGTTGGAGTTCTTAAAAAATTCGAGGTTCTTCTTCAATTCCTTCACGATTTCAAGTCTCGAGTCTCTCGTAACTGGTGGGAGCGACACCTTCAATTGCTGTGGGAAGTTAGGAACAGGCTCTGGGTTCAAATTCTGACCAGTCTGCATGATAGCGGAGATGACATGTTTCGCATACGCCGGATCAAACACTGTGACGATCAGATTACGGCCCTTGATGGCAGTCTGTGCAACTGAGAGGAAGTCGGTCTCTTCGTGATGGTTTAATGTTACCCTCAAATCATCAAAAATGTGAGGGTTGGCCTTACCTTGTTTGGTGACGGCAACTTTTTCCTTGAAGTGAGAAAGCGCCTCTTTGTATTGTTCTTCAAGAGCGGTGAGAATCACACTTGGGTCCTCTTGTGCGAGAGGTTCCTCTTGTAACTGAGCTCGTTTATTGTCTTTGGACCCCTTACCTCCTTTTTCCTTTTTGTAAAGAGTGAAGGATGTGGAGAAGCTACGGCAAGAGGTGGTTGGCTGCAATGGTCTCAGTTGGAGAGAAACCCTGGTGATGAGGCGAGAGGAAAGTGATCTGAACATAGAGAATGCGTGATTTGTTCGGAATGTGTGGAGAGTGGAGAAAGATCAAGACTACCTGCTTCTCTTCGTTGTTGTTGTCGTTGTTGTTGTCGTTGTTGTTGTAGTTGTTGTTCTATTTTTCCATTTTATTTTTGATTATTTCTTTTCATCAAGTGGTAGTTTACTTGCTATTGGATAACCATTCATTCGCACCGTTTTGAGGATATGTTGTTCCCCCCAGATCGAGTGCTGCGAATTCATGACCGGGTTGGTTACGTATCTAATGAAAAATCGGTTGTTCTCTTCTACCACGACCAATGCCATCGGTTGCCCAGTTACACAATACCCCAAACCAGTATTTAGAGAATAAGCGAATACAAGTGAGAGAGTATATGAGCTTTCTTCGGTGGTCAGTTCGGGCAGTGGGCCAGTCTTACGTTGCCGTGGTAACCAGAACTAGTTGATAAAAAAATTAATGCAGAAGAGAGAGAACCGAGAACCAACCAAAATGTACCACTAAACGAGTGCATACGTCTGGCCAAGTCACCTAGCCCTCCTACCTACTACTTTTGGCAATTTTAAGAATGGGAGCGCCTCCTTGTTCAGTTTGTCTTGAACATGAATCCCGGTACACCTGTCCCAAATGTTCCACCAAGAGCTGCTCGCTGGCCTGTGTCAAGCTACACAAGTCCCAATCAGACTGTGACGGTCTGCCATCCACAACTGATTTCATCAAGAGAGACACTTTCCGTGCCAATGAGCACCTCGTACAGCGAGATTACAACTTTCTACAGTCTATAGATCGGAACATCAACGTTGCGAAGATGGATGTACGGGATAAGAATAAGAGGATCCTTCATTCGCAGAACCACCATCAGAACAACAAGAGAAGGAGACAGGATGACCCTCAAGACGATGGCGTGGTTGTAAGGAGAGGTGTCAACGTGAAGTTTCTACCGAAGGGCATGGAGAGAAGTGGTATGAATAGGAGTGGATGGGATAAAAGAAGAGATACTTTTGTCTGGACGGTGGAGTTCTTACTCTTGGGTGATGAAGGGGAGGAAGTGGAAAAATATGTGAGTTACAGAGTGCCTGAGGGTGAAGAGGTGAAGGATTCAACACCTGAGAAGTTCAAAGAGAAGATGGGTGAAGATGAATGGTGGTGCTGGTTGAGAAAGGTCGGCGTTCCCGGTAAGCAATTTGTCCCAGTTGATAAAGAGAGCGTTTGGGCTGATGTGCTTAGAGATGAGACTGTCATTGAGTTTCCCACGATTATTGTGGCCCTAAAGGATGCTGTAAAGGGCTTTAAAGTGTATGACACCAAGGATGAGCCAAAATGTGCAAGTGACAGCAGTGGTAGTGACAGCAGCAGTGATTCCAGCGATGACGAAAGCGATGCTGGAGATGAGCCTGATGAGGATTCCTCTAAAGAGGCGCATTTGGACCCAAAGGAATCTGAATCATGAGCAACACTGCTAGTAAGTTAATAAGGTCTCCCGGCGTTGCACCTGGAAATCCAAAACGCAAGCATTGAATGGACTTCTTACAAAGAATAATGATCTGCATGACGGTAGTTGTAGAGTCTATGGATATGTACAGTGCAGTTCTTGGTATTTACAAGTATCTTTTAATCTCCACTTCTTCAAACACCTGTATCACATCTCCAGGTTTGAAGTCAGACCACCCATCAAGAGCAACACCGCATTCCTTTCCCTTCTTTACTTCCACAACATCATCCTTCAAGTGCTTTAAGGTGACAATCTTGCCCCTAAACACCTCTTCGACACCTCTCACAACACGAACGAGCGACGATCTCTCCAAAGAGCCCGAGGAGACTTTGCAACCAGCAATCTTGAAAGTCTTTTTCCGTTTACCCTTGATCTCGAAGATTTCCTTCACTTCTGTCTCTGATCTCACCTTTATTTCAATTTCTGGGGTCAATCTCGAGGACAACTCTTCCTCAACGTCTTTGATAAGGTGATAAATCACATTATGAAGTTTAATAGGGATGTGTCTCTGGGCAGATTTGTTGTCAATATCCTTGGTTAACTTGATATTGAAGCCCAAAATGATGGCGTTGGATATTTCAGCTCTCTCCAAATCAGATTCAGTTGGAGTGCCAACTTCACTGTAGATGATATTTAGTTTCACTTCATCGTTACCGATGTCCTTGATAACATCAACGATAGCCTCCACTGATCCGCTGACATCAGCCTTTACAATAAAATTAACCACTTGCTGTTCGGGGCCTTCAGGGATGGAGTGGTTATTGACAACATCGCCTTCATTGAGACCGAATTTGCGCAGTTCTTGAGCACGTTCACGTCTCTGAACTTCCTTTTTAGCATCAATTCTGAACTTGTTCATGATTTCAACATCTTTTTCCTCCTGGCCTCTTTGTTTTTGTAATAATCTATAACTCACAACTTCTTTAGCAACCTTTTCATCTTTGGCCTGGATCACAACATTACCAGCCTCTGGAACATCTTTCCACCCCCAAATTTCCACTGGAGTAGATGGCTTCGCCAATTTCACAACCTCACCCAATTCATTCTTCATAGACTTCACTTTACAGTATGTTGTTCCGGCAGTTAAAACGTCACCAGTCTTCAAGTCACCCTGGGTGATAAGTACTGTAGCCAAGGGACCCATCTTATTCTTATTCTGGGACTCAATGACCCACCCTTCTACGGGGATCTTCTTTTTATCTCCACTGGCAGACTTCAGATCCATGATTTCGCCTAAGGTGATGATACTCTCCTCCAATTTATCCATACCAAGGCCAGTCAGTCCCGAAACCTGCACCACTTGAATATCACCACCATACTCTTCCGTGATAATGTCATGGGCAGACAGGTCAGCAATAACCCTGCTAGGATTTGCACTGTCCTTATCACATTTATTGACCGCCACAATGCAGGAAACGCCAGTCTTCTTTATGTGCTTGATGGCCTCAATGGTCTGTGGCATCACAGAGTCATCCGCAGCAACAACGAGCACCACAATGTCAGTAACTGTAGCACCACGCTCTCTCATCTTCAAGAAGGCAGCATGCCCAGGTGTGTCCAAAAAAGTTATCATTTTCTTTGAAACAGGAGCTTTCACAGAGAATGCACCAATGTGTTGAGTGATACCACCGTGCTCACCACACACAATCTCACTGCGTCTCAAGTGGTCCAAGATAGTTGTTTTACCATGATCCACATGTCCCATAATAGTGACAATAGGTGGTCTATTCTTCATGTGCTTCGAGTCCTCTGGGAACACGGTACGTTGTAGATCCTTCCCGTTGTCAGTCTCATCAATTTCATTCACCTCAAACCCGTATTCGTCAGCAATCAGCAGCGTAGTCTCCTTATCCAAGATCACATTGTGGTTCATATCTTCAAATCCCATTGTAGACAGATTCTTAACAAGCTTTTCATAGCGTACGCCAAGAAGGTTGGCAAGCGTTGCAACAGTGGTGAATCTGGGTATGTCAAGTTTCTTCTTCTGATTCGACTGTTGTTTGGCAAGAAGTGCTAAAGTTGTGCTAAGGTGTCGTGTAAGATGACAGTTGGGTATCCGTTGGAATAATTGCCTGGCACATGGTCCGCGCAGGTTATTCAGCATCTTGTCTTGTTCTTGATCCTGGTAGTGGCAGAGATGAAGACCTGTTTTTTTTTCTATACCTCTTTATCGCGAATACAGGCTGTGATCACTTCATTCGAAATGCGGAATGCTAAGTGCAAAATGCTAAGGCAAAATGCAAAATGCAAAGCGCTAGGAATTTGAATAGTCCTTCTTGACTTCATATGCTTGTTATTGCGATTACAAGTTCTTTGTTTCAATCATTAGTGTATCTAAACGTAGTTAAACAAAAATGCAAAAGTATGCTCATTTTAAGAAATGACATGTAATCATTCATTCGTACCCCCTAATCATCTTTTACGTCCAATAACATCATCTAGATCACGGATGACTTCATCGATAGAGGCAAAATTACCATCATCTTCTGCAAATGAGCGATGCTGTAATCCAGCACAATGTTCATCAAAGTCATTAAAGTGGATACGACAGTTCTCGCAGTAACCTGGAACTTTCGGCTTCTCGTTATTGATGTCATTAACCTCGGCTGTAGAGAGCTTGGACCGTTTCTCAATGAGCTTGCGCTGAAGGTGGTTGATTTGTTTGGATGCAACTGTGGATTTTGGTGCCACAAGACCATTCTTTGTCAGCTCAGCTGATTGGGTTGTCGAGCCACCTGCGTAACCAGATGCTTCAATCTCGAAACCGTCTCTTTTATGCGACTCAATGAATCTATTGGTGACGGTGGATGTCTGGCGTGTGAGCGATGGGGGCAGAATTGTGCTCGTTGTACCACCATTATGCTGGAAATGGAAAGGTGGTGGCATCTGGGTACGTGGTGACCCCTTTTCAGGAGAACTTGAGGAGATAGCAGTGTAGCACTGATGGCGAGAGTAGATTGCTCTCAAACGATCCCTATGTGGTCTATTTTGGAGATCTCTGATTCTTCTGCGTTCTCGCTTCCTCTCATCATTTGCGTTGGGGGCGTCTGGTGTGAAAAGAGAATGTCCATAGGAGGAATGGTGGAGGAAAGGCCAAGGTTTTTTGTCACCCTGCATCTTCCATTCTCTGAGAGCCACTGGTTTGATAACTTGACGAAGATCATAGACATAGAAGTATGGGTGTTTAAAGTAATTGAAATCGTCTCTCCTAGCCAATGGGTCCCTGTCCTGGGCGCCATAGATTTTCTCATCCTGTAATAACGTGCTCAGATGCTGTTGTGGTTTCTGCTTTGCTGTATCAGGATCTAGCCCTTCACCCAAGTTCTTCAAGAATCTGAACACCTTCTCGTAATTCCAGAATTTCAGCGATGTGCTGTGGCGAAAGAATTTTTGGGGCAGTTCGCTCTTGGGTCTGTTCGATACAACAACAGTAACTTTACTATCAAAGAAAGCTTGGATCGAACCGCCCACTTTCTCAAACATCGTAGATGCTATTTCCTTCTCCCTGTACTTACTACCACCATCTTGAATACTCGGGTCATTGACATCGAAGTAAATCACAGATTCACGCATGATGGAACGCCAGCGCCTTTGCCACTCACTGAGGGGAATGTCTGGTCTTTGCTTTTCCCTCTCTTTTTCTCTGTCCATCTCCTTTTCTCTTTCTATTTCTGTTTCCCTCTGTCCTTCTTGTTCCAGTTCCCGCAGCTGCTGTTGTTGTTGTACTTCCTCTTGTGCCTGTAGTTGTTGGTAAAACGGGACCACAATCTTCTGGCGCTTGACCGCAGGCGAGTTCTGAACAAGCTCCCTGAGAGGCCATCTATGCTCCATCTCGCAGGTAGTAGCTTTGTTGTGGGTGGTTAGCCGCTGAGATAGGTATGGACAGGCCAGCTTAATAAGTGTTTACCTTTTGGTTTCAAGATTTTTTTGTTTTGGTTGGCTG
Source organism: Barnettozyma sucrosica (assembly GCA_030558145.1). Lineage (NCBI taxonomy): Eukaryota > Fungi > Ascomycota > Saccharomycetes > Phaffomycetales > Phaffomycetaceae > Barnettozyma > Barnettozyma sucrosica. The sequence continues at coordinate 72,582 of JAJMRY010000004.1, forward strand.
GTCCGCGAATCTTAGATTTGCGCGTCTTGCGGGTAACTTTATAAAAGCGCGTTTACTACCAAATCGGGGTACATCGTAGATGTGTATGTATTTTCAATCGTAATAGAGCCCATTCGCAATGAAACGAATCATGTACTCGTCGATGTGCCCGTATCCCTCCCTGTAGTCCTCTTCTGTAACAGAATGTTCTTCCTCGTTTTCGACAAAGTCTTCATTGTCCATCTCCACCTCCTTCATTGCTTCTTTGGCAGCCTTTGCATCTGCCTCATCTTCTGCTTCTGCAAGAACACTGTTCAGTTTGGAAGTGTCACCAAATAACATCTTATCTGCACCTCCGTCATGAACACCCTCCCCATCTCCAAGAAGATCTCTGTAAGAGAGTTTACTGAAGTAATCGGTAGTAAATTCACCCTCCTGAATAACAACACTGTCCAGATGTCTCTTTTGATTCGCTTTCTTAAGAATATTGGACTCGATAGTATACTCTGTGACAAATCTGTAAATATGAACATCTCTGGTTTGTCCGATTCTGTGACATCTATCTTGACACTGTTTGTCCATCGCTGGGTTCCAGTCTGAGTCATAGAAGATGACAGTATCAGCACCTGTCAAATTGATACCTAAACCACCAGATCTACTGGACAGAATAAACACCATAATTTTCGGGTCTTTGTTGAACCGCTCAGTTAAGATTTGACGATCTTCAATCTTTGTGGCACCATCTAGTCTCATGTAGCGAACACCCATAATGTTTAGGAACTGCTCCAAAATGTCTAGAACCTTGGTCATCTGTGTGAAAATAAGCGCCCGGTGACCACCTTTTTGCAAATCAGTCAACAACTTGGCCAACCTTTGCAACTTACCACTGTCGTATAACAACAAGGATTTATCAGGAAACTGAATGGAAAGTTTCGTTTGTACCTTATGCAGTGGATTACCCAGCTGAGACAACTTCTCAGCAAGTAGAACAGGAACTGTGAGTTTGGCCATATTTAAGTTAACAACCTCAGGCGTAACAAAAGCAAACCTATTAATTTCATCGTTCATGGTCAACATTCTGGTCTCCAGAGGTTTAATGAACTCTTGCTTGAACTGGAATTTGAGGTCTACTGGTTTAATGAAGGACAATTTCTCAATGACATTGCCACCAAACACTGGATTCTTATCGCATCTGAGCTTGTTGATGTAAATGATTTGTTTCAGCTTAGCCAACTGCTCTTGCTTGGTGTGGTACTTGGAGAACTTATAGAACTTATTGATATCCATATAGTTGGAGCTAACCTCATCAGTGAGGGCAGTGGATAGGTCTCTTACCATGTCATCAAGAATCTTGGAGGATTTCAATTTGTTGATAGATTGAGAATGATGAGTGGTCAACCCTTCCTTATCGAACTGGGTGAAACAGAGACCCAGAACACCAAGGTCCACAGCATCTTTATTTGACAACATTTTCAAAATTAGGCTGTTTGTACTGGTATAAGGTGTAATGACCGACTTATCAATGGCAAAAGAAGTTCTAATCTGCCTCTCTTCAAACAAGTCGGGATGGTTGCATACCTTTCTCAGCTGCATCAATGCGTTAATAATAGAGATATAGTTAGCATTCTGAAGCATATTCTTGGTATCGCTTCTGTCCAAATACTCGTGATAGAGCTTGTACTGTCTCTTTGATAGTTTGCAGTAAACAACATGCTCATACTTTCCAGGCATTTGGGACTCTACATCCGCCTTCAAACGACGAAGAAGATAAGGTCTAAGTACCTGGTGCAACTTCGACACAGTCTGCTTTGTCTCCTCGTCCACTTTTTGGTCAACGCCTCCTTCAATAATCTTATCAACAGGCTTTCCGAACCAGGTTTGAAAATCATCCAGGTTGGCAAAACCAGAGGGCATTGATTGATTCTTCGATGTGGAAGGCATTAAGAAGTACAATAGCGACCATAGTTCCATAATGTTGTTCTGCAATGGTGTACCAGTTAGCAAAAGTCTGTTTTCAGTATTGAAGTTCAATAACGCGTTCCACCTGTTGGACTTGAAGTTCTTAATGTTGTGGGCCTCATCCAAGATCATATATTTCCAGCGCTTTCTCTTGAAAATCTGTTGGTCTTGACAGACTAGTTGGTATGACGTGATGCAGACATGAAACGTATCTGGCTTATTCCAACCTTTTCTCTTTATCTTACGCTCTTGAGGAGAGCCATAGTAGACCATTACTTTGAAACCTGGTGCAAATCTCTTAAACTCCATTTCCCAGTTCAAGAGGACCGATGTTGGTACAATAATCAAGTGAGGCCCCCAATTTCCTTTAGTGACAGCAAGATAACTGATCAAACTAATAGTCTGGATGGTCTTACCTAGACCCATTTCATCGGCCAAAATACCGTTGGTTCCATTGTTATAGAGACTTGCAAGCCAGTTAAGACCTTGTTTCTGGTAGTATCTCAGATCACCCTTGAGCAAAATTGAAGGGTACTGCACGTCAACAACACCATCGCCCGGTTCCGTAGACGCTCTTGAGTTCTCACGGTTAGAAGATGAAGCCATTGCTGGTTCTGGACTTGATTCGGGTGTAGACTCTTTCTCCTCTTTGATATCATCGACATCACCTTCAGTTGACGACTCGTAAGACTTCACAGAAGCGTCATCTTCGTCATCATCGTCAGCATTGACGGTACATTTACCAAAAAGAGCGGCAAGACCAGAAGGCCTGGATTCATCCTCACTCATGTCATCATCATCATCTTCACTAGAAACGTCACCGTCATCATCCGACGCCAGAGAGGAATCACTGTCCAGTAAGGAATCATAGCCAGCTTGATTCGCATCGTCCACCGCTTTCCGCTCCTCTTCATTAAGGTCAGGAATCGCTTCTTCAACTTGTTCTTCAGCTGGTGTTCCAACGTTGGAGGTGATATCAGCTTCACTAGTCTCTTCAACTTGAATGTCTTCACTGATTTCCTCCAGTTTTAAATCGCGCAAGTGGCCATACTTAGATCTTAACTGGTCTAAAGTCAAATCGGCATCATCATCGTCTTCAAAGCTCACAGACTTGCCTCTAGGTTCTTGATCCCTTTCTTCACCGTTTTCATCATCATCACTGTCATCAAGTTCATCAAGTTTACCCTCTCCATCTTCAACCTTGGTAGTTAGTTGAGCCTCAAGCAACTGAGTGGAATGCTCCAGCATCTGACTCAAGTGCTCTTTACCCTTGATTCTCTTTAACTCATCCGCCTCTTGATTTTTGAGGATCTTGTAAGCCTTCTCGGCTAACATCCATCTTCTCTTGACAACTTGCATGGCATTTCTTGCAAGTGCCCTGAGTCTTCTCTCTTCTTCCTTTCTCAATCTCTCTTTTGCACCGATTTGACGCTTGAAATGTACTTCAATCATCTGAGCAATCTTTCTCTGTCTTTGAAGTTTGAACTTTCTCTCATCCTGGAAAAGCTTTGAGAGGTGCATACCTTGAGCAACAAAATGTTCATTAAATGTATGGTGGGTTTTTAATGGATCTCTGAAAGGCTGTGGAGGTGGAACTTTAGTTATGTTGATCTTCTCGTCAACAGTCAAGAATTGGTCATCAACAGCTTTCTTCAGCCGTAAAGTGATCTCACGCTGCTCATCCATGTATTTGTCGTATTCCTCAATGCTAAGATCCTCTTCCAGAGATTTGAAAGAGTTCAGGTACAGTTCGATTGAACCAAAAACCGGTATACCTTGTTGATCCGGGTGTGTGATCTGTCTGGGAGGAAGTTTGAGCTTAAACTTGACTCTAGGGACTTTCCCGGGTGGAAAAAGACCCTCAATATCATCAACCTCCTCGTCCAAAGAATTCTCATCTTTCTCTTCAGGATCACTGATAGGTTCGCACGGCTCTTCCTTAATTATTGTGTTTCTTGAGCCTCGAATTTCAGGATTTGGCGTCGTTTTTTTCTGCAACGTTCTTTGCTTTGCGGGTGACTGCAGGTTGATGACAACGGGTGCTGATGCTGGTACAGCATGTGGTCTTTTTCTTTGTGAATTGATCTTCTTCAAGAAGTGGTCATGATAGAACTGCGAGGGATTAAAGATCTCGGTAGTGAACTTCTTCTCACAATCATTTACCAGAGTTCTTAAAGGATCGTGAACAACAGCATGGCGTGAACGGTGTCTCTTTGAGTTCCCGTTAGGCTGATCTCGTGAGGGCCACAGATTGTGATGCTCAGCCACATAGTCAATGTTGAAAGTGGTTTGTGAAGCCTCGGGGTTCCACGTGGCCAATGATGTGTATTCCTTCAAATGAAACAGCTCCGATGTGAGCAGTGAGTGCTCTACACTCAGCATACCCAATAAATCAACATCCGAAAGCTGTCGATCGTGGAAATTTGCAAGAGCTTCACTGTCAGTCTCGTAGCTGACACCAGCTTGGACTATTATCTGATGGTTGTGGTCTTTTTTTTCAGCTGTTCTTGTTACGTCCCGTGTCTGTTTGTAATTTACATGAGAATGAGCTCTTGAGCTTCTTCTTCGTTTTTTTGCAGGCTCACTGTCACTGTTATTAGCTGAGGATCCATCCAGCTCTGAGTGAATCCGCGATCGCAAATTGGTACGCCTTGATACAGGAGTTATAGGCGCTGGCATATATGCTCCTTGTTATGCTTCTAACTTGGTAAAAAATCTTTGTATCCTAGTCTAGTAGTTGGTAAGTCCTTGTGTAGTGGCAAAAGCAACAAATACTGAGTTCCTCTAGACTCAAATTTTAATGAAAGTGAAGAAGAACTTCACTTAGGGCAATATGAGTACCTTTAGATCAAATGAAGATACACTCAGGTGCTGAAATAAGGGAAATACGCGTTAATTGGAGGAGAAATCGAGCTCTATTCGTAATGTTATGGTGTTTTTTGCTGGAAATTTTCGAACCTGATCAAGAAAGCACGACTTTAAAACCGGGTAACATTCAGTAGGAATCCTTCGAAAATTCCAAAACTCCACAAACAAGGAGCTGTATCCAACAACAACAAGACATTACTTGACAATGGTTTTGCTTCCAATATCCAGGGTCCTAACCAAACCAACAGCTATGTTAGCTAAGAGATTTCTTGCCAGACACCAACTCTACTCTACAGGGTCCTCTTCAGCGAGCTCATCTGACTGGGTTGAACCAAAATCAGTTGATTCTTCAAACGAAACCTACCCTGACAATATCCCAAAGGAGTTATACCACTACCGTGACCCAGATGCCAAATGGGATGATGTTCAGAATAGAAGAAACGTTGGTCAGACGCTGCACATTGATGATGATGAGCTTAACCTATGGTCCCCACATTACTATGACCAAGTCAGTGATTCAACTGCATTGAAATGGCAAGGTATCTTCTTTGCTACCATTGGAGCTTTCAGCGGTATTTGCTATTTCTTCTTCTACCCTGAGAGAAATGCTGTCCCAAGAAGCTATCCGGATGGTCTAGCCAAGGACCTAGGCGCTCGTTCTGAAGAGGACGCTTTCCTATACAAGGTTAGAACGGACAAGACCTTTTATGAAAAGTGATCCAGCCACTCTATTTATTCCTATTTATTCCTATTTATCTATTTATTACTATTATTATTTTTATTATTTATCACAAAATACATTGTCAAAGCCTAACATAATCGTAAATTTCTTCAAATTAAACAATGAGTACACAATTTCACTCCTCTGGAATCCCTTCACTTTGAGTCTGCAAGTTGTACATCATCGATACCTCAAACGGATTAGAATTTTGAGCTTGAGCACTTGGTGTACTAGTCAATGGAGGCTGGCTTCCATTCTGGTGTTGCTGTTGAGGAGGAAATTGCTGCTGTTGCTGCTGCGAATGGATATAAAACTGCGGTTTCCCAGTGCTCGAGGCTTGACCTCCTGTCGGCATCCCTAGGAATGGTGTGTTCATCTGGGGAATGGACATGACAGAAGGTATGGATGACAGCATTGGAGGCTGGATGGCTGACATTGGTGGTTGAGAAGTAGTGGTTGATAGCGGAATTGCAGACTGAGATGCATTCTCTTTTTGAACAGAATCATTTATCATTCTGTAGGAAGACATCTCTAAGACAATGGTGACGTCCTTTGTTGACTTTGTTAAGTTGGCAAATGATTGCCTGACTTCATTCAGAATGACAGATTCATTCATTATGGATTTCGTTGAGCCTAAAATAGTGATGATAGACTTCAAGAAGGAATTGATCTCATCGTAAAATTTCTTCTTCTCCTGCATAGTGTGATTCTTAATACTCTGATTACTTAGCTTTAGCTTGATCTTTTTGTTCAACTCCATTGATGTCACACACGTATTTGTGAGATCCTTGATCTTTGAAATCAACTGTGCAGGAAAAGATTGCCCACCTTGTGGGTCAATATTGTTGAGATCTTCGTACTCTTGGTTCATCTGTTTTGCATTAGCTATAGCACTCTTAGAAATGGCATCGTTCAATTCGGCGTAAACTTGTGAAGAGACATTTATCAGGCTTCGCAAAGACTCATAGAGTTTTTCATCAACATCATTAAATTCATTTAACTGTTGCTGGGCAATGGAGTTCTGAGAGGATCCAGCATCCGGAATCCTCAAAGGAGGTAGATGTCTGAACTTTGGTTGTGTGGAGACATTGGATTGGGTGGAGGCTGTGGGGGCAGTTCCTGCTACCTGTATTTGATCAGGTGCAACAATTTTCATGGCATTAATCAGCTCCGAATAACAGAGGAAGAGTGATATGAACAAAGACCGAATAGGAGCCAGAAATTCGTTTGATTTTAAGCTCACAATCAAGTACGCTTCTAGGAACTCTATTGCTTTTTTGAAAGCACTAAGACCAGCAACAGTGGAGTTCAGCAACTCGTCGACAGGTACTGTTCTGACATTTGAATCGCTTTCAAATTCGCTGATCTTGATATTTAAGTTCTGATAAGATGATCTAACACTACTCATCAGTCCTTGTGATTCTTTGTTGATCTTATCTGTTGACAACATGTTGAGCGCTTTCTCAAAACTTGACTGAAATTCAGATATGGAGAAAGCAATCTTCTTTGCAACATCTAAGACCCTAAAGTCCGCTTTTGGGGCCATAGCTAATGGTGATTTGATAACCGGAAGAGCTGTGAGCTTCTTCGCGGTGCTCTCATCTGGTGATTGCAGGTCTGGTGTTTTGAATTCAGGAGGTGGTGCAAGAGGTACTCGTGTTGTGGTCATGGACCGGTTTCTGGAAGGGGCAGGTTGTTCAGACCTAGCATTGGCCGGGTATTCCTGAATTACATCAGTTGTCAAATCGGCGTTGGGTCTATTGATGATGAATCCCATTCTCTTTGCTGCTCTTGAACTAACGTAGCTATCCGAAGTGGATCTAGATCTCTCCAAGTGTCTGTGCTGCTTACTATCGGAGATTTCCTCGTCATCAACAGCATGGCTGTTGTGATCAAGTTCTGGCTCATTCATCAGATGTACTTTTAGTTGCTTTAACCATTCTTCGTTACTTTCAATTGTTTTCATATCCTTCAAAAGTTGCATATGTGTTGCGTTGAGTGGATTCTCATCAACCTCCAGAAACTTCAGATTCTTTAGCGTTATGAGGGCCTTAGGTATCCTAGTGATTTTATTGGCTTTTAAACTGAGGATTTTCAAGTTCTTCTTTAGGTAACCAAAATCAAACGAATCCTCAATTTGTGCGATTTCGTTAAAGCTGATGTCTAAGATCTCAAGCTGAGATAGACATGTTAAAATCTTTGGAAAAAAGATGAAGCTATTCTTGTGGATGTCCAGATATTTCAGGTTCTGTAGATTAGAGAAGTTAGAAGGTAAGCTGGTAAGCTGGTTCTTCTGTAAAGATAATCTCTCAATCGATTCTCGTATTAGTTCAATCGATTCGGATGGAAGGGACTCTATCTGCAGACTGGCAAGCTTCAGACAGTATCGCTGTTCATTCTGAGGCTCAAGTGTCTCGTTATATGCGATATTCTCGGTGATTAGTTGTATCAGTTTTGTTCGACTGATTCCCTCTTCAGCAGGCATTTCAAGTGATGAGAATAGAGCCTTGGGTTGGAAAATATAGACAGGCTTGGAGACTTTAATGTAGAACCAAGTTTAGGTTAGGGTATCCAGGAAAGTCACAATGTGTTTTGGCAGTATGATTGATTGTCCATATGTTGGATTCAGTTGGTTTTGACCTTTTCCCAAAAAGGATTATATAACTGTTTAGTCAGCAAGCCTGTTGGACTTGGAGTTTCGACTAACATGAGCCACTTATCAGATCTGTGATTGCCAAAAGACGGAGCGGGCATCTCAGTCGCACGTCTCATGTAAATAATTATTATTCATAAGCCAAACTCTACTAAAATCAAACATCAGTTCCTTGCGAGAAACTTCTCATTCTTAGCTGGATCTACATTAACCTAGTTACCATTAACCATTAACCATTACCCAATATTCCCAAAGATATTACATGAACTGATAGCTACCACATGAACCATGCTTCTCGATATAATTCAGTTCCAACTGCTGAAATTTCTCTGAATTTTTATGATAGTATAGCCCTGTAATCCCACCACTGTGTTGGTTGAAGCAAATGTAGTAAAACCCTGCAAATGATGCACCCTCAATGTTATCAACATTAGCATCAGGAACAAGAAACTTCTCCTTCCAGCGCATGTAGATGTACTTCTTCTTTAAAAACTCAGTATGTGTGTAGTCTGTGCTTGAAACGAGTTTCTTAAAACTCTGTGCATTAGAGTTGATACCTGGTGGCTTGGTGTTCTTCCAAAACGGGAATTTAGACCAATGTTGTAAGTCAATGTCATCAGCGCTGTTGAAAATGGCTGGTTCACCATGAATATGTGGACGACGTGAAGTCATGAAATGAAAGTCCTCAGAGATTATTTCGGCGTCAAAATAGGTGATAATCTCAGGGTACGATTCCGTCAAACCTTTGATCTTCAAAAACCCATTCAAAGTTGCCTTGTCAAGATCCACATGGTTTAACTCAATGGAAACTTCGTATGTGGAGCGTCCAGATTGCTGTGAGCCAACAAACTGGGAACCAGGTTTCAAAATCGATGTTGTTCTAGGAGATCTGGACACATTGTTGAAGACATTGAACGGATTGATCGTGCTACTAGAGTGTGGGCTGCACGCGCTCGAACTTACATATGGAGACAAAGTACTGTCATTCGACTGAGTTGGTGTGAGTGTATTCAATGAAACTGATGACGAAGAGTTAGAGTTGATGGCAAGTGACTTGTTCCACGGTGTTTTTTGCTGAATGCAGTTATGCAGTTGTGAAACTAGGTGTTTGGAATCAAGAGCTGGCAGGGTAGTACCATCTGCCAAGTTGTGAACAGGCATAACGTGATGATAGTGCTTGAATGACACTGAACCAAGAAGAGAGTTGTCTGGGTGATAAATTGATGATGTTCTTAAAAGTTTTTTCCATTCATTAATTTCTTTTTATTGGGGAGGGGTGAAAAGTGACATAAAAGCTGGTCGGGACACAATGGCATATAAACGTATATGCACTCGAAGAATCAGGTTGGAGAAAATAACATAGTGCTACCTTTGCAAATCAAGAGCTTAACAGGATCATTGATACTGTGAGTAGTGCAATTGGTTTGGTCCTTTTTCCGGTATGCGTCTACCATAGTGGCGTACAATCGGAATAAATAAGCCGTGTCCTGCATCTTCAGGTTGGTCAGATTAAAGAACCATCTATTCTGTGAAGAAAAATCAGGAGCAGATCAGCATACTCCAAAAAAATCATGTTCTTTGATGTTCGAGTTTTTCCATTTAAAACAGAACGGAGTTGGAGATATTAAAGGAGTAGTATAGAGCTGTGTTACTCATGACCCATTCCAGTTTTAGCATGTTTGAAAGAGTTGGGGTACAGGTTTAAATTACTAAATGATCACTGTAGGTGTTCCTCATCAACATCGACACCCCTTTCAACTAACTCTTGAAGACTCAATCTTTGAACCATCTCCATCATTCTCGCATCATCAGCCATACCTCTGATCAAGGTATCATCCACAAAGTCTGCCAGAACTTCCACATTTCCAACGTTAGGGGGTAACACATCATACTCAAAGATCTCATTGTCTTCCCAAACAGTAGATGGTATCTTTGCCATCACCTTACCCTCACCAGACAATACTGCAAACCTCAAAAAGTTCAAGGGAATAACACCATCTTTAGTTTGTTCAAATGTAGAGCACTCGCTTGCAAACTTGAGCAGCTCATCATGTAAAAAGTTTCTCTCCTTTGAATCATTCCAGAGGATAGGAGCACGGATAAGGTATGCTTCAGATATAGATTCAGTCTCCTCGCCAACCTCAAACACTGAGTAGTCCCGAACAGGGATGTCATCGCCGAGACCAATAGCTTCGAGGAGTTTATACCCGACATAAGGATGCTTGATAAAGGCCACTTCCAAAGCTTCACGGGCATTCTTCTTGTTCCCCAGTCTCAAATGTGCCAAAACTGCAGAATAGGCCAAGCCAGGTGTAAACCACTTGGAGTAAGTTGTGACCAAAGGACTGGAAATAAAGTCGAGTAAATACTGTTCCTCGCAAGCCAGTAGAGCATAAAAGTCAATAAAGTACCGTACACCCACTGGATCCTCTCCTGGATTTAGCCCAAGTAGAACTTTGCAATAGGTGAGGGCAGTGGCATATGTTCCCTTTTTCGTAAGCACTTCAATGTATCTAAATAACGCCAAATGAAACTGTCTGTTAAGATAGTACTTGAATGGCAGACGGGAGAGGCCTGTAGTGATATCAAAAGATTGCTTGAATCCACGATCGAATGCGAACAATGCACGTTCAATCAACCCATTAGAGTTTGACTTGTCTCCTTGACGTACAAAAATAAGGGCAACTTGCAAGATAGTCTCCACATGGTAGGGATTCATACTCAAGAGTGCCATTAGGTTCTCATGGTTAGGCGCCAAAACCACTGACTGGTAAAACTGTGAATCAGCCTTATTTCTTTGTCTAGAAAACCTGAAGAAATGAATCCCTGCTTCCAAATGACGTTGAACATCGTCACGGATAACATCTTCCCAATCCTCGCTATTTGACATGATATCACGTACAAGTTCGTTCTGAGTCATTTCCTCCATTGTCATGTCCTTCTGTTGTGTAGGGATCCAGTCGTCTCTGACTTTTGTCAACACCAATTTTCTTCCAGTTCCTGGAATGGAGCGATGATCACGGCCACCCCAACCACGAATAACCTTCGCAAGTCTTCTGATCTGCTGCAGCTGCTCAGGATTCAGTGACGTGGATGTCGTGGAATCAGCATCTGAAATTGCTTCTGGAGATAAATTCCCAAACAGCCTCTTGAACTCATTATCTGGATCCAAGTCCTTGACTGCAACAGAGAGTAACTTGGCTGAACGGATCTGTTTGACTGGCGTGAAAAACCTCAATTCTGGGTCAATCTCTTGATGCACAGTGTTGTCTTCCAGTCGATCTTTGTATTGTTGTGAGGTGGTGTCTATTGTTTCCTGTTCAGCCTTCAAAGTAGCGAGAATTTGGTCCAGCTCATCATCTGAGCTTGGCTCTGGTTCCTGACTTTTCGACTTCTTCTTCTTTCCGTTCTTTCTCTTTTGAGATTTGGTTGCAAGTTGAACTGGATTGATTTTTACCACTGGCTCGTGCTCCTCTTGACTTTCTTCTTCTTCATCAGAATCATCATCATGTCCCATCAAAGCAAAGAGATTAACCTTTACAGGAAGAATTTCTGGGGCTTTATCTTCCACAGGTGCAAAATCATCACCCCGTTCTCTTTGTTGTCTTCTTAATGCCCTGGAACTCATCTTGTCAATATCCAAGAACGATCTATGGAAAGAGACAATGGAGAAAGCTCTTTCCTTGTTGAACCTTTTCCACCGATTTTACCCAAGATTCGGCTTCTTACATAATATTTAAATGAGTAGCTCATCTCATTGAAATTTTTTTTTTTGTCTACCACAGCATTATTTGACACTTTCGTTCAGATACCCAACCTTTAGATCCTCCAACTTTACTCTCATTAAGCACAATGGTTTCCAAGAAGAAGAAAGAAAAGAACAAGGATTTTGTTAAAACTAAGTTGAAAGTCGGTAAGACAGCCGCAAAGCCCTCTAATCATACAGATACCTCATTTGTGGCTAAAACAATCTCATTACCGAACCAGTCCCTTTCCAGCTCTAGCTCTGCCAATAGCGCCGAGGATCTAATCAAACGTCTCTCACTGACCAAGCATCATTCGAACCAGACAAGAAAAGAGACATTGATTTACATTGAACAGCACCTACCCTCGTCAACCACCCCATATAAACAGATACTCAATGCTATCACCCCTCTGATTCTGGATCAATCTCAGATGGTACGCACAGCACTCTTATCACTCCTTACCACAATAGCCAAGACACAACCAGGTTTAATGGAACTGCATGCCAGAAACATCGTTCTGTACGTGCACTCGGCAATGACCCACATCACAGCTCCAATCAGACACGATGCCGCGAAGTTCATGAATGTGCTCATTGACCATGGTGGTGACGCTCTTGTGAGAGCGGCGTGGATCAAGAGTTTGAAGGGGTACTTTGCAGTGATGAACTGGACCGTCGATGAGATGAAGGAAAGTGTATCGTTTGCCGTAACCACAGCGAGTGTGACAACAAAGACGAAGTGGAAGGCTGCCGTTTTAGAGTCTTTAGTGAATTTTATCAAATGCGGTGCTCTTCCACCTGCTGTTGAAGATGAGGGAACCGTGGTATTGATGAGAAGCTTGACAGAGAAGTATCTGATTCCTGTGACGCCCTCACCATTTTCTCATTTGAAACTATTTGAAAAGGAGCTAACTGGAAGTAGTGGTGAGACGAGTGCGAATAACGTTGTTGTTGACACCAATTCAACAAGCTGTGAGGATCATATCAGCAGAAGACGACTCTTGAAAGTGCTATTTGTGCCGATGATGAAGAAACAGGTCGTTGTTCTGGTGAAGGATGGCGGTGAAGTGGGTAAATGGGCAAAGACATTGGAGAAAATCCTGGAGGATGTAGAAGCCATTGAGGATGCTGAATGAATGGTCGATGCTATGGTTTATATCAAAATTTTCAAATGCCAATGGATAAAGAAGGATATCTTTCCTTTTCATTTACTTTTTATGAGTATGAACTAGAAAAACTACACAAAAAACAGCTTACAGTCTCGTCACATCAATGATTGGCTTACTGTTCTACTCTTAAGAAAAGTGTTTGAAAGTGCTTTCTCCTTTCTTGAGAGAACATAATGCCATAAATTAGATTACATTCAAGTGTGCTGCTTGCTGTGCCCCAACAGCAGCGAGGTCAATCCTTGCGTAGTATTATCGTAAAACATTTCATTGATGCTCATATCTGTGAAAAACCGTGGTTTTGACACAACCATGTAGTGAGAAAACAAAATCACTTGAAACTGAAGAGCGCATGAGGTGATCACAGTACCAGCTAGTTTAATTCCCATAAAAGTCATGAAACAGATCCTGCCACTGACAGCTCATAAAGATCAGAGTGAAAGCATTAGTCTCAAATATCAGCGACTGGACACCACAGATCTTAAATCACACTCACCAAAATCGTAGCTTCCTTCAGCCAACGCTTCTTTTAAGCTATTGTCAATAACATCATCCCAATCAGTCACCCATACACAACACAGTTGGATCAAGCTAATCAAGAAGATCCCAACAATGAATCCACACCAAAGGCCAAACAGCTCTAATTCAAACCAAAAAGCACATGCAAATCCAATAGGTAAAGCTACAACGTAGTAGGACATGATCCCTACCGCAGCGACGAGCCTTTGTCTCCCTTGGCCACGTAATATACCACCAGAAACAGCAGCAATACAGTCACTGACCTGATACAAAGCCCCAATAGGAATGATCTTTCCTGCCAACACCACCACATCAGGTTCAGATGTGAACAATGCAACAATTTCATACTTGAACCAGGTCAGGACAAAACAATTCACACATCCAATCAAGAATGCAATCGTCAAAGCGGCATGTGTGGCATCTAAAGCTCCTTGCTTAGACGCAGAACCAATGAAATTAGCAACTCGTGTAGCCGCAGCAATAGAAACCGCAAAAGGAATTTGATAGGCCAAAACACAAACAGTTGCGATCACACTCTGAGCAGCTAGAACATCTGTACCAAATCGGGCTGCTGATAAAGTCAAAATTTCAAATGCTAGCCATTCAGACAGAACTCCCACACAGCCACCGATTGACAACTCAACTATGCGTTCCCAGCTCCTCCACAACTCACCTGTTATACCTGGCCAACATCTTGCCTCACTCCACCGTAGTGTATAAAGAAGTAGGAACCCAGCCATGACATAATTTGTGCACACTATGGCGATTGGGGCACCAACGAACCCCAACGGTGTATGCCAGACTAGATACCAATTCAACAGACCGTTCAAAGGAGCTGCTAACAAGATCACATATGTTGATGCATGGAAGATATTCTGGGCCTGAAGATATCTCTTCAGTGTCTCGAAAAGGATGAACCCAGGAAGCCCAATACTTGACACACGAAGGTAAGACACTGCCAATGCGACGAGATCCTGATCATCTACCAATGCAGAAAGGATCGGATTAGAAAGGAATATCCAGGTCAAAGAAACAGGAACCAATATTAACAGTAAGAACATCGTACATCGCAAGAATTGTAACCCAACCATTCTGAAATCACCACGGCCATAAGCCTGTGGGCACAATGTGTCCAATGAGGTTGATGTTCCCTGGAAAAGGCAATAACCAGTAATGTTGGCAGTCATACCAGCCAGTGACACGGCAGCAAGCTCCGTACTCCCCATCTGGCCTACACTAAACACGGATGCGACGTTGAGGGAGTACTGTAACAGGAAAGTGATGGTCAATGGCAAAGAAAAAGACGATAAGGTACGAAGTTCAGAGGGGAGGGTACTGAATGACAGGGGAAATGCACCATGGTGCGAAAGCGCATGATGAAGTGTTGAGTGGGACTTTAGTCTGCGCAGTGTAGCGAGAGAATCGCGCCGTGAGTAAGCTGAAATTATATCTGATGAGTCGAATGGGAGTTGCTGCTGTTGTTGTTGCTGATGCTGGTGTAGATATTGCGGTTGAGTGTATGGGTTGCGGAGATCCTGAGGTCTCAATGGTGTAACTTCGTTAGGAATAGTGTCGAAAAAGTCCAGTTCATCGGTTTGTGAGTCACGGTGGAACAGATCGAGGATGTTGCCGACACCGTGGTGGCTATTAGTTGAGCCTCGACGTGATGACTCGGAAATTAGTTGATGTGTCGATATGAGGGACTCCAGCGGAGGAACATCCATGAAGGCCGCTGGGCCCGATGAAATAGGTTGATCCGGCATAAGATTGGACTGCTGAGAAGAGCCTGTTAGGTTGTAGGGTTTATGGTTTATGGTTTGTTGTTCTTCCTTTATAGTGGTGATAACAAGTTGACCCCTCTGTTTACAATTTACCGGTTCGGGGCAAAAAAAGGACGATTAAATGGAAAGATACTCTAATTTTGAATTAATTTAGGGGTAGCTCTCTCGCAACAATTGTATATATTTACAGAATAAAACTCAAGTTTGACACATGGAATTCAACTTAAATGTGCAAACAGATATGAGAGTGAGAAACTGAGACCATTGGCCATGTAAAGTTGTGGATCTGAACAGAAATGTGTGTATCAGAAGCATACAACCAGCTATTCTCGCCATAAGCAACAATCATTGGAAGTGAGGATAACATAGATGCTTTCGATTAGAAAATATCCCAGCTGGGAGCTAGGCGCTATCCTACGTAGCATCCTAGGAAAAGAGAGTCAGTTCTCTTTCAGAACTAACTCGAAAAACAAGGAGGGTATTGATTGACAGATCCACTCATTTATTCCCTTACTCTTCATATCCCTCGCCTATTTTTTCTGTATAAAGTGAACCATCCCACTTATCCAGATAATGATAACTCAAGAAATGAAGAACAATCAATGAATGCATCGTAAAAATTCGTCCGCACAGGCTCATTAAAGTTGATTTGAGCAAACCAACGCTAAAACTGAAATCAAGGAAACATCAAACTCTTAGACCAATTGCCATAAAAGGAAGATGCCAGCCTTGAATGACCAATTTTTGTGTTTTATTATCAAACATATTATTGCGATTTTCGCCCTTGCTTCCCAACTTAAGAGCACTTAGGAAAGGCTGAGAAAGAGTGATTCATTATAGGAGCAATAATTCTGGTATCACTACACTAGAGGATTCGCCTCGCCTCGCGTATTGTTCTTGGAAAATCTAGTGAAAGCAGAATTTGAAATGTTGATCAATTATTTCAAAAAGTGCACTATTTTTCCTGTTCTCAAGCTCCATCCATGTCAAGAAATCTTAAGATTTTACTTTTCCAACCTACGCACCATTCGAAAGTACAACACTCCACAACACAACTAGCAATAATGGGCTGGCTCTTTAAATCATCAACCTCAACTCCTCCAATCGCGGCTGACCAACTGAAATCAGAAGCATCTCTTGTTGAATCACTTCCACCTTCTCTCCGGGAGGTTTACCTTGCCAATGCGCACTCACACCCTCCTGGCAGGTCCTCTACTGCTTCCTCGATGAGAGCAGTTCCCTCTACTCATACTACCACTGAGACTACCCTCGCAGCTACGAACTGCGCAGAGTATCAACAAGAATTTGTCGACTGCATCACGAACGGCACCTGGAGAGAGAAACTGGGTGGTTGTGATGCCCAGGACAAACAAAGCCAACGTTGCATGGCCTTGCAGAAGCTGTTATTTATGGAGTTGGGATGGAGATACGTCCAGAGTGAAGATGAAGTACAGAGACTAGGTGATGTCGCGGATGTTTTGGGAGAGAAATACCTGCCACACTTCAACGGTGTCCTCGGCAAAGAGTTGAAGAAGGATGCAGCAACGGAGAGGGAGAAGCTGTGGGTGTGAGGCTATTTATTACCTATTTATCTATTTATTTACCAATTTCCCTAGCTCTTTCCACAACCTCTCCATGTCCTCTCTTTTGAGCCTCACAAGCCCGCTCGTTGATGGGACAACAAAGGCAGTACTTTTGAACCACATCTGTCTCTGAACACCCCACTCAAACTTATCCCTTTTAGCCACTCCAGTGCTCTTCACCACTGCATCCCAAACGCCACGCCCAACAAAGCACAGGAAATCCACATTTTCCATGCCTTGCAGTTTCTCAACAAGAATCCTAGCGCCTTCACGAATCTCTGTTGGTTTCAGATCAGTAACGCCAACACTTGGTCTCATCACAAGCTCAGTGAACCCGATACAATACTTCTCAGGCATATCCACATCGTCTTGGGGCTTTAATGCCGGTGTCCCTGGTGGGAGGATCCCTGATTGGTTAAACAATCGCCAGAAGCGATTCGTTGGGTGTGCAAAGCGATGTTGTGTGAGTGAAGACTTTATACTTGGATTGTACCCAATGAAGAGAACCCGGAGCGAAGAGCGCAAGAGATCAGGAAGTGGATGGAGTTTTGGAGATAGAGATACACTATGGCGGGTTTGTAGTGGGGTAGGTGACTTTGGAGTGTAACTGAAGCGTTCTTTGAGATTGTGTAGAGTTTTGGCCATGCTAGTTCACCACGTTGTATTACAAAGTTGAGTAAATGAACTCAAAAAAATTCAACTTTACTCCAATATCGCTTCAATCTATGAGGGGCCTCTTCTGCACAAATTAATCGCCACAGGGAATGTGTGGAAACACTATCCAGCAGAATCAAGATTCAATTATCACATGGAGGGAACTTTCTAGGAAACATTAATGAGAGAAGATATCACCATTCATTTTCGACAGTCTTCGGGGGAACCCTCTACAGACACAAAAAACAATATCGCAAACAGTCTGGATATTATAATCACTCCTTAACAATTCAAGAGAGTATATTATTGAGCTAACCAATTGAACATTTTGCCGTATCCTTTTTCAATATCAAAAAGTATCTGTTAGCAATAATTACAAATGTGCAAATATATCTTTGAAACACAGACTGAATCGATCACGCACTTACGCACTTTCTACAACCCCAAATCTTTCTTAACCATAGCAGCGCAGATCGGATGGTACACACCCTTAAACTTCTGGAAGGTTTCTAAGGCCAGGTTATGGTCAACTTCGTTCAACTGTCTGTAGCCCGGTCTGACGTACTTCATTCTCCCGACAGTACCCAACCAAGCGCTCAAATCCTTGTAAAACTCAGTCTTTCTAGCAGATAGCTTCAACTTGAACAATCTTGAGATAATCTCTGTGTTTCTTGAAGATTGCAAGTCCGGGTACGTTGCAATCAAGGCATCAATCACAATGGAATGACTGGACCAAGTTGCTGAAGGTGTATCAAGTAGTATGTCTAACAACAAAATTCTCTGTGGAGAGGACAATGCAACATACGATTCGTGATGGGAACCTTCGCCAAAGAATGAAGTGAACTCATCGATTTTGGTGAATTCTTGGGCCTTGGAAGTCCAAAGTGAGGCAAGAGTAGAGACCTGATCAACCAAAGTTGTGTCAAATGGGAACTTCGGTGGAAGACCTGGAGTGTATAGCCACAAATTCCAGTCCCAGTTATTCAAAATTTGGATCTTGTCAGCATCATCATTGTAGAATTCATAGAGGGCATCAACAAATTGATGGGTATCGATACTCTGCTTAGAAAACTTTGAGAAGTAGAATTTGATAAATGGGTCAAATTCAGGAATACCACCCAAAGCATGTTCCAATTGGAAAATCAAGTTCGCACCTTTCTCATATGGCACCGAGGAGAAAGTGTCATCAGGGTCAATGGCACCCTTCTCCAAGTTCTGCACTAGTCTAGAGTACTCAAATTTTGGTAGTGATTCAATAGCACCCACCAAATCACCCCATCCTTGAATAAATTGGAAGTGTCTATTCTTCTCATCGACAGAGCCATCAGGAAGAGCACTAGTGATACGTCTCTCCAGGTAAACTGTCCACCCTTCATTCAAATAGAAATGCTGCCATGAGCAGTTCGTGACGTTGTTGCCTGCCCAAGAGTGAGCAAGCTCATGTGCAATTACATCTACTTGGGACTTATCATACGAGATTAGTGTTGGTGTGACAAAGGTGATGTTAGGGTTCTCCATTCCACCATATGGGAAGGAGGCAGGGTTGACAAGGAAGTCGTAGGTGCTCCAGATGTATGGTCCAGCAACTGACTCCGCGATCTGGATGAAACGCTCCATGTCGTCAGCAAACTCAGCACGAGCGGCATCAATCAAGTGTGGCTCAGCGTATAGAGTAGAGCGTGGGCCAATTGTAGCTGGTTCGAAGTTTCCAGAGGCAATGGCAACAAGGTAGGAAGGGATAGGCACTTTTTGCTCATAGGTGTAGGTGTCCTTCTCGTTAGCAGAACTGGTGGATGGGAGACCGGAGAACACGACCGGGTGAGGAGAAGAAATCTTCGCAGAGAATGTGGTCTTGACCGCTGGGGTATCAAAACATGGGAAGAGGGCACGGGCGTGAATAGGCTCCAGCTGGGTGAAGACATAGTCTGCAGGATCCGCGCCGTCGCCATTCTTAAGCCATTGAACCGCAGTGGATTCAGAAGTGGTGGAAAAGTCCAACAGCACTTCTAGTGGTGTGTCCTGTGGAGCATTGTGTTGAATTGTGAGGGAACAACCTAAAGGTTCGACACGGTCAGCAATGACGAACTGTTTAGG
This sequence comes from Barnettozyma sucrosica, assembly GCA_030558145.1. NCBI lineage: Eukaryota > Fungi > Ascomycota > Saccharomycetes > Phaffomycetales > Phaffomycetaceae > Barnettozyma > Barnettozyma sucrosica. Next base: position 92,304 of record JAJMRY010000004.1, read on the forward strand.
TTCCCCGTTGACACTGATGGAGTTGACGTTCATGAAAGAGGAATCCAAAATAATTTGCTCAACTGCAGTCTTTGTAATGATGCTGAATTTGACAGTTCCAGCAATTACTTTCTGTTTAAAGTCGAGAACAATGTCCAATGTTGTGTGTTTGGCAGTAAACTGGAGATAGTTTGATAAAGTCGAGAAATCCTGCTCTGGAGATTGAGCTGGACGACGTGCCTCGAGAACGGCAGGTAAGTGATGGCAGGACATGTTTTTTCGATTAGGATGACTGGTTCTGAATGCTCGCTTAAAGATATGAGAGAGTTTATTCATTTCAGTGGGAATCTTCTATAAAAAAAGGGGAAACATTAGAAGATGAGGAAACAGGGGGCTGAAAAAAAAAGATTGAGTTGCCGGGTAACAAATTCATCTACAAACACACATAGTGTGGCACTTGCAAGTATATAATGATAATAAAAACAGGTGCTGGTGGATTCTAGAATCTAGATGTATAGAACCTCTATTTTGCAGGCAAATTCTCAAGGATAAAGTCCAAGATGTGTTCCAACTCCTCCTCAGCGACACTGTGGCCAGTATGTGGGTATGTCTTGTACACATAATCCTCAAACCCAAGTTCCTCTTTGAAATATCTCGCAGACGCATCACCAACACGTTTAGGGATCATTTGGTCATCGTCACCATGGCCATGGAAGACAGGTGTTTGTAAATTGTGGTCTTTCTTTGCCTCCTTCAACAACTTCAAAAATGGAAAGACAGCAGGGGAAAGAGCCAGAATACCGGCGAACTTCTGGGTTGAGTCAACTGCTTTACCCAATACGATACCACCACCTTGACTGAAGCCACCAATAATTATTCTGTCGTTTGGAATGCCTGAATCCGTAACTTCTTGAACATAACTATCAACGGTCTTCAAAGCCTTGAAATAGCCCGCATCGTCTCCTTTAGCACTCCCGAACTCAAGAATATCGAACCAACCAGGCATGATGTGGCCCTGATTTGCTGTGATTGGCATTGATGGCGCGTTGGGAAAGACAAAGCGGATGTGGTTGAAAGCAGGTGAGCGCTGCGCAAAATCAGCGAGGAACTTCCAGCCTGAGCCAGTGTCTCCGAGGCCATGGAAGACAATCACAGCAGCATTTGGAGTGGCAGCGCGTGCTGGGATGCGAACAGCGGATAGTGAAGACATTTGCGAAGGTGTTGCTGAGGTTGTTGCTGAGGTTGTTGTGGTACTTGTGTAAAAGATCAATCCCGCGAAAAGAGTGATGAAGATGGAGATGAGTTTCACAACCATAAAAGAAGATGATTGGACACAGGGACAGACACAGAGACTTCAGTGTGGGGGTTCTGAGCCTTTTTAATTCACGGCATTCCTTGGGCAAGAAACTGCCACTCCTCTTATTGAGTGCAAGTTGTGCTGACTGTAAAGATTTCTAAGATGACAAATCAATTAATAATAGATAGTGTAAACAAGATCAAGGTACATGGATGCTACACATTTATGTTATTCTCAACCCTTAAAAAGAACAGCGAGCTGCCGAGATTTAGGGAATTGACTTCACGAACCAGAAAAGCACTTAACTATCATGAAAAAGAAAAAAAAGAGTACAACAACACCGGACCAAATACACCAATGAACAACTTAGAAAAGATCGATATGGTATACAAGCCACCTTCTTCGAATTAATAGTCCAATTAGCCATGGCTCATAAATTGAGACTGCTATAGCAGATAATTTATCCTCAGCCTGAATCTTGGTTAGTATTGAGATGGCACTTCCATTTTTAATTCCCTTTCCAGAAATCCTGCTTTGTTCAATGCTATCAATCTTTGCCAATCTTCCTAATTAGGAATTCCACGATAAGAAACGGTTTTTCTCTTCGCATCGACTTGATGCGGTGCGGCAGGATGTGGTCGAATGTACCCCTAAGTTTCTCAATATGCCCTGTTCTTAGCATCTTCGTGGCCTAATGGAGATAAGCCATTGATAAGATGATTCTTCAACGTTTTACTTAAGAGCACCGAGAACCGTGATATGATTCAGCTTGGCCTTTGTTGAAGAAATAACCTTAACGGCACCATGAATCAAAGAAAGATCAACCACGATGTCATCCCAGGAAACTCCCAACAAGTTGACACAAATAAGGACCCATTTTCACCGCATTCCAAGAAGGACACAACCATTGTTCTGGTTCCTACGCCATCTACAGATCCAAACGACCCTTTAAACTGGACATATAAGAGGAAAGTGATCTCGATTACCTGCGTCTGTGTCTTGACATTTGGTATTGGTGTTCCGCTTTCCACCGTCTATTCCATCTTAACCGATATTTCTGATGCCACAGGTATCACATTAGATCAACTCAACACTGGAACGGGTTACATGTACCTCGGTGAGGCATTTGGTTGTCTAATCTTCCAACCAATTGCTTTGCAGTATGGTAAGCGTCCGACTTACATCTTCTGTATCATCGCCACTTGCCTGCTCTGTCTTTGGCCCCCTAGATGTAAGACCAATGGTGAATGGGTCGCAGCCAAGGTCATCCAGGGCTTTGCCTCTGCGCCTTATGAACTCCTTTGTGAAATATCGATCTCTGATGTCAGTTTCCAGCACGAGTTGTCCAAGAACATGGCCATTTACGCTACTTCACTAATGGTCTCCAACTTTTTTGCACCAGTGATAGGTGGTCTTATCACGCAAGCTTTGGGATGGGAATGGGTCATGTGGATCAGTGCCATTTGGGCTGCTGCCTGTGCGATATTTGTCATTGCTTTCATGGAGGAAACTAATTATGAGAGAAAGCTATCTCCAGACAGACTTCTTGAAGCTTATCGTTCCAGAGAGACTGCCCAGTTCATTCCAGGTCCTTCCTGTCCATCATCCATCGACAAAAAGAATCACATCGCTGTTACCACCATTGATGAAGAGGCAAAGATCGAGGCTGTTCTTTCTCGCCAGTCTATCCTTCATCACATCATGTCTCATAACGAGGCCATGGTTGCCTCAGATGATGATGTCTCTGTCCAATATGGCCCTCCCAAGACATTCATACAGCGACTCTCAATTACAAAGGGTGTCAAGTCCAAATTTGTTCTGTGGCATCTTTTCAAATATCCACTGCTCATGGTACAGTTTCCTCCTGTGTTGTGGGGTGGTTGCATCTATGGAGCATCCCTTGTTTGGTTCAACATGTTGAACGCTACCGAGGCCACTATCCTTGGTGGCCCCCCTTACAACTTCTCCTCGTCAATGAACGGTCTTGCGTATCTCTCCCCAACGATATTCGCTCTCATATTCCAATTCTTAGCAGGCCCCATGTCTGACTGGTTAAAAATCACCATTGCTAGACGCCGTGGTGGGTTGTCGTATCCCGAGGATCGATTCTGGAGTTTGACAGTATATATGGTGCTAGGTCTCCTGGCCAGTATTGGATGGGGCGTCGGTGCGTATTATGAGGTTCATTGGGGCATTCTTGTTGTGTCTATGGGTATTCTTGGTGCTAGCTCTATGTTTGCCATTGTTGTTGGATGCAGTTATCCAGTGGAGACATATCATGAACTTGCTGGCGACGCGATGGTTATTGTCGTTGTTGTGAGAAACTTAATGGCATTCGGTACAGGGTATGGTGTGACCCCCTGGTTCATGAACATGGGATATAAGAATGCCTTTATTAGTGCCGGGTTTATCCTCTTTGGCTCCAATGCTACCTTTCTAATCATGAGAGCCACAGGACTGTGGTGGAGAAAGAAGTTATCTAAGAAATACTGGAAGTTGGTGGAGGAGAAAAGATTTTTGAGCAGTTGATGTATCCTGGTATTCTGACTTGGAGCCTATTGGTTGATTCTATCTGTCATATTGCTTTAGATATGTGAGATCTGTGTATAGATATAATTTTGAGTGCTGGCTACAGGTAGCCTACACTAACTTCGAACAAAATGTGTATATGTGAAACAATAACCGGGTACCCTAATTCAACAAAAAACTGATCAATCTATAAAACAACTTTCTTCGCCAACTTGTTCTTATACTCAGTGATAGTACCATCCCATCTGGTGGCAGTCTTATCCTCGACAACGAAAATATCCTTAGCAATCTTATCCAACAGTCTGAAATCGTGCGAAACAACACACACACCACCGTTGAAAGAGTTGATAGCATCAGCAAGAGAGTCAATGGTTGGGATATCCAAACCGTTAGTAGGCTCATCCAGCAACAAGATGTTTGGAGACTCCAATGCCAACAGAGCAAACACAACTCTGGAACGCTGGCCCTCAGACAAAGTGGCCATTTGGGAAGTTTGACCTTCACCAGTCAAACCGTATCTACCCAACTGACCTCTCCAGTATTGGAAGTCTTGGGAGATGTGAGGGAACTTGTCACGGACAAACTCCAATGGGGTTTTGGACAAGTCCAATTGGTCAGCAGAATGTTGAGAGTAAACACCAACCTTGATATGTGTGTGACGGGAAACACGACCGGATTGGGCTTGCAATTCACCCGTCATAATCTTCAATAGTGTAGACTTACCCACACCGTTTGGACCAACAAGAGCAACACGGGAGTCCATATCAATACCAAAGTTCAAGTGCTCGTAAAGATTGTTCTCTGATTTACCATCGTAGGCAAATGAAATATCATCGAAGGACAAAACTGGAGGTGGTAACTTCTCGACGTCTGGAAAGGTGAAGGTAAAGACCCTGTCTGCAACAACCTTCTCAATCAAACCATCAGCCTCCATCTTATCCAAAATTTTCTGTCTGGACTTGGCCTGTTTGACCAAGTTAGCATAGGTACCAGCAGATGCAATAAATTTCTTGATATGGGCAATTTCTTCCTGTTGCTTGTTGTAAGACTTCATCTGGTTAGTCTCCAATTCAGATCTGGTCTTGACATAGGAGTCATAGTTACCACCATACATTTGGATACCCTTCATTCTCATGTCAATCATGTTTGTGCAGACACCGTTTAGGAAATCCTGGGAGTGGGAAACAAGAACCAAAGTACGGTCAAATCTCTTCAAATATTCTTCCAACCAGACACAGGCTTCCAAATCCAAATGCGCGGTTGGGTCATCCAACAATAGCAAAGTTGGCTTAACGAACAAGGCCTTTGCCAAAGCGACACGCATCTTCCAACCACCAGACATATCCTTAGTCTTCTTCTTGATAGTCTGAGCATTGAAGCCCAAACCAATCAAGATGACTGCAGCACGGGACTCAAAAGTGGAAGCGTCCATACCGTCAATTCTCTCGTAAAGACCGTCCAAGATTGGAGACTCAGGGCCATCCTCAACAATAACATTCTCAACTTGGTCCTCCAATCTCTTCAACTCCAACTCAGCCTCACGGACAACATATTCCAAAGCACTGTACTCAGATGGTTCAGCCGGTTCATTTAGAAGGTAAATATCAATATTCTCTGGAATTGGGAATTCTCTAGCAGCAATGGCATTCAGCAAAGTAGACTTACCACAACCATTCTCACCTAGCAAACCATAACGACGTCCGTAGTTAAGCTCCAACTCAGAATCCTGAATCAAAACCTTACCGTGGAAAAGCAAGGAAACTGAAGACAGTTTAACATCTCTTGAGGTCTCAAGAGAGGTCAAGACACCAGTGGTGACTCTGTCAGACAACCCATCCTTGTCCATTTGAAGCTTCAACTTTGAAATTTCATCTGCAACCTCCTCAGCGGTCTTCTCACCCTTCTTTGGCTTCTTACCAGAAGCAGCCTTCTTGGCTTCTCTCTTAGCTTTAGATGCAGACACAGCCATTCTAGAAATGCAATTGAATTGGGCTTTTTGGGGTAGAGTCTATCTTTCCATCAAAGGTCTTCTCGAAGAAAAAAAAATTCTGCAAAAACCAAAAAGACAGGGTAATGGATTCCTTTTTTTCAATCGCGAAAATTCGCGAATGAGTTTCGCGCTTTGTGTAATGAATGATGTCAGAGGTGGATAAGAAAAGAAGAGACCAGCTGTCCTCAACACTTTCTCACGTGAGGGAATGGTGAACACTGAACTACTCAAGCAAATCTGCCACAAACTACTGATTTTGGAAACTAGAACAGTAAATCCTGTAGTAGTGAGAACTCCCTCCTATCATTATCATACTGGGAACCTAGCCAATAGAAAGGACTACATAGTGAGCCAACACAATGCCAAGGGTGTGGCTCAGTGTCCCATACTTTTCGGTGTTGGTTAATTTCAAGGATTAACAGCTTATTTTAGTATGGCTCTAATTCGACCTCGATCCTTCTGTTCATTTCATCAAGACCGCAAACAAAGCACTACAATGTTCTGTAGAATCTGGTATGTGCCACAGAATCAAAACAAAACATGAAAGAAAGAGGGAAAAAAAACTAAAGCCCACTTTAGTTAAAGCTCCTTCTTTCGTACAAGTCAATATGTCAGCGGTTTCTGACCTGCCTTCCCTCAATAACCTCACACTGGATGACAATTCTAAAGAAACTCACGAAATCCTGAACCAGACATCGCTTCTCTCTTTAGACGACACATCGCGGCAGTTGAAAAGGACCCCAAACCACTTCATGAGAGAATCCGTCATCAAGCACGATTACTCCCCACGCAACTCATCTCCATTGAGATCCATACCCTATTCTGCTGAGAATTTAGTGACTGATGACTCTGATGAAATACTTCCTGATGTTTGTAGCGAGAGCGATGTGGTGATGGAGGATGCGGACAGCTTTGGATTGACAGTGGCATCTTTGATCAGCCTCTCACCTACCATCATAGGTGCCAGGGTGGCAACACATGGAACTCCATTAATTGCGAGAACTAATGTTCGCGAGAGATTACGCTTTGCACAAAAGCAGGATGCGGATAATGATACATTGGAGGATGTGAGTATTGTCTCTTCTGGTTTAGATTTAGACTCTACTGTTGGGCATGTCAAGAGTCGACACTCCACCAGGCTCCCTTCGGCTCTATCACAGGAGATTCTCCCATCGGAGAGTGATGAACCAGATTCAACATTTGACGAGTCCTATGAAGAATCGACGCCAACAAGACTCGTTCCGTACAACAACAGCAACAACAACCAAAGCCAATGGCCAAATAACACACCAATCCAATTTCAAATGCATCATCACCACTACTATCCGCAGCAATTATCTACCCGTGGAGTCCTGGACACCAGTTATGAAGATGATAGCGACATTCTACCGGCACCATGGTCCAAGATTGCTGAGCCAAAGGCTCCAACACCATATTTGATCTCATCCTACCTTCAGCTCATATTCAATGCGATCACATCCAGTGTGGCGATCTACATCCTTATCAGTGCAATCAGAACAGTCAAGTCCGATATCAATTCAAAGATGGAGGAGTATGCGCGTGATATTGCCTTGGAGGTGTCTCTCTGTACCAGGAATTATGATCTTAACAAATGTGATCCAGATACTAGAGTATCAGCATTGGAGGAAGCATGTATCGGTTGGGAGCGTTGTATGAATCGCGATTCGTCATTGCAGGCCAGCAAAGCCAGCGTCAGTGCTGAGACTTTGGGGTTGATTTTGAACTCATTGATCGAACCAATAGGGGCCAAGGCACTAGTAGTGTTTGTGATGGGTTTTGCTGCATGGGCATTCACTTCCAATTTCATCTTTGGGTTTGTTAGAGCCAAGTCTTACTATGGTTGGAATGCAGGGAAACAAGACCAGCATGCTCAGCAAGATGTGTTGGAGTTCCAAAGTCCATTAAAACCAATTGGTAATGGATACTACTCTGACAATCAGGTGGCTTTCTACGGTTCTCCGTCCGAATAATACTATCCATTGTTTTATCCTACTCTAGCTTTCGTAGGTATGACCTATCCATTATCTACTTCTACTAATTGGTCGACTTATTTCCCAGTTACTCTCTATCAAGTAGTAGCGTAAACATTGTTATCCACTACCATCATGTGGTTTTCACGCACCAACCGGGCACAACCAGACTTAAACTCATCTTCGGTGAACTTCTCCTCCTTGTCCATAACCTTCTCGTTAATATACTCAAAGAGATCTTGGAACGGAACACCTTCAGCAGCTTCAAATAACGGGCTAACAGACAAATCCGCAAATATTTTAGAAAAAGCTTTGTAACGACCAGGGGAGACAAAATCATTTGAGACATTTCTGTCAAACTCAAGTCTCTCTGCAAGTACTTCACGGTGTTGTTCAGGTTGGATGTGCAAATCTTCAATCATCTTCTCGGGCTGTGAAAATTGAGACTGGCTCTGCGATTGAGATTCGTCTTCATAATCATCATCTGCTGGGACATAATCATCTTCGTTATGAACCTCTTGCTCCTGCGACTCCTGAGCTTGCCTTAGCCCAAGTGAATTTTTCGTCACTCTTGGTTGCGACTTGTCACCATTATCATCCGAAGGCTGTTCAGCTGGTGGTGGAAGAACGTCCTCATCATCATCTTCATATTCAAGTTCTTCCTCGGATGACTCGCTATCATCGCGCACTGGTGAGCTCTTTCTAGCTCTCTTTGTGGATTTCTTTTCCTCGGTTGTAGTATCCTTAAACAAGGAGAATCTTAGCATTTTTTCAGCAACTTTAGTATCTTGGAGATCAATAGTCTTGCTCAATCTAACTTTAGCATGGGCTGTCGCCAACCGGATTAATGTCTCTAACGTACGTGCGGTTATTGGGGATGCATTCTTGGAACCATTCGTCGGTGAATTCCTCAAATGGGTATAGACAGTCACAATACAATCAGAAGCTGCTTTCGTCAGTACTGGTTCATAACGACTCTTGGCGTACTGAATGTATTTCTTGATAAAGGGAATAGACAAAATCTTTGGCTTCTTGTTGATGTTTGTCAGTTTCTGTTCTGAGTCGGTTTGAAGACGTTGCTTGTAAGCCTCAAGAGCACCCGAGTGCAGTAGTGGGTTGAACTTTTGATAAACCGACTCATTTTCATCATTATCGTTAGGGACCTGATCATCGTTTTCATCCAATCTCTCGTTACCAATGGCTAAAGAGAGCCCAGAGGATTCTCTGATAGGTTCACCTTCTGAATAACCGACTGGAATGTATCTGTGTGTTTTCAACATATGTTCAGAAATTGATCTGTCTCTCTGCACATTAACATCATCTGTCACAATAAACAACAAATCAAAACGGGACAACAAGGAGTCGGGAAGTGCAATATTCTGGTGGGGGTCTTTGTGGATATCGTACTGCCCGTAGACGGGATTTGCAGCAGCAATAACCGAACAACGAGCATTCAGAGAGGTATGAATACCAGCCTTTGCAATTGTAACTGTTTGCTGTTCCATAACTTCATGAATGGCCACTCTATCCACATCCGACATCTTGTCAAATTCATCAATACAGACGATTCCTCTATCAGCAAGAACCATCGCACCAGCTTCCAGTCTTCTCTCGCCGGTTTCCTTATCTTGTGTCACAGCAGCTGTTAGACCCACACCAGAAGAACCTCTACCGGTGGTAGCGATGGCCAAAGAGGCTGTGTTCAGGACAAATCTCAACATCTGAGACTTTGCAGTAGAAGGATCACCAACCATCAGAATGTTAATATCACCCCTCAAGTGGGACCCGTTGTCCAAGTTCTTTTCCACTCCACCCATGAGCATTAACAGAATAGCTTTCTTAATATATGAGTGGCCATAAATGGATGGAGCCAATGATTGGGATATAATCTCAAACAAATCTGGCTCTTTTGACACCTTGTTTATGTTCCTGATGTCTATATCAGTAATGTTTTCAACAGCGGAAACACCTGTTGAGACGGCGTGTAGTGGATATATAGAGTTGGCCAAGATCACCGTTCTAAAACTAGAAGTCTGGTTACCACCGCCTCCAAGTGATCTATAGACACCCACGATCTGTACTCTGTCACCAGGCTTCAACATATCAACCAAATCATCATTCAGAACGACTTCCAAAGATCTCGGCAACTGGCCTGCTGGAGCTCTCTCTGGCATCTCCTGAACTGTGATCGTCTGATGGTCCTTGTACGTTGAATAACCATACTCTGTTGTCAATTTGTTTCCATCAGCATCTTCAGTCGGATATATTGGCGGGGTGTTAATAGGATTGAATGAAGTTGTCTGGTCAAAGAAGTCTCTGGCGTGGAAACGTCCAGTTTTGTCACTATAGTGCACAGATCTCAGAATCTTGGGGCGCACCAGAGAGGCTCTCGTTACAATCCCTTCCACCGAAATCATTTTGGATAGGTGAAGAGCTCTAATGGTTCTTGGAGAGACATTATGATGGCCAAAAGCGCCTCTGAACGATAGGTAGAATGTGTCCTGATCTTTCAACTGTTCGAAGTTCGGATTGTTAGGATCATAGATGGCAACAACATTATCCCTTAAGGCCTTCTCAAACGCAGGGAGATATTCAGCAGGCTCATTCAAAAGCCCCTTCCAAATTTCACGGTCAAACTCACGAACCTCATCTACGGATACAGTGAGTCTTCTGGTACCCTTCCCCAAGAGATCCCTGATAGCTTGTCTGTAATCTGTAGCGCCGTCTTCGTTGTCCAGAAACTCTTGAAAACGACGGACTCTGTCACCAAAAACTGCATCTACAGCTTCGTTGGGATCGTCCATTGCTGAAAGTTAACGTCAAGTAAGTGCTGATCCTCTAGGAACATGAAAGCCTTTCAAGAACTATTTTGTTTTTCATAACATGCGCAGGTAGGTAATTATGTTTCCTGATCAGGAAACAGTATCTTGATCACGTGGTATGTTAAATAATCACGTGATTCGGCATTGGGAAGCGATCATAATGGTTGATGATCTGAGCATTGAGGAATTGAAAGGAACAGCAAGAGCCTCGTCTGACACGTTAAAAACTTATTTTCGGTTATCATGCCCCTCTCAATTGATATCGGTCCAATAATTAACAATGACGCTGAATGGTCTGAGCAGGAAGAGATTATCATCACGGAACCTTTCAATTACCTTAGCAAGAACAAAGGCAAGCAACTCCGGACTAAACTAATACAATCATTCAACAAGATTCTCAACATTGATGAAGAGCCATTAACCAAAATTGCGACCATTATTGAGCTATTACATACGGCTTCTCTTTTGATTGACGACATTGAAGATGACTCCAATCTGAGAAGGGGTAAACCAACAGCACACTTGATATATGGAGTACCATTCACCATCAACTCCTCAAACTACATATACTTCAAGTCATTCCAAGAACTTATTCGATTGAGTGAGCTTTGCCCTACTGAATACAAGAGATCCCAGTGCATAAAGATATTCAACGATGAGCTGTTGAACCTTCACCGTGGCCAGTGTATGGACCTACATTGGAGGGAGAACCTCATAATCCCGACGGAAAAGCAATATCTGACAATGGTGATGAACAAAACGGGAGGTTTGTTCCGATTGGCAATTCGTTTGATGGAACTATTTCAAGAGGCATATGAGAAGTCACTAGTGCCACTGGTGAATCTATTGGGAATAATTTATCAGATCCGAGATGACTACTTGAATTTGAAGAGTGATCAACTCCAAAAAAATAAGGGCTATTGTGAAGATATCACCGAAGGAAAGTTTTCGTTTCCTATCGTCCATGCGCTTTCTGTTAGTAAGGGGGACAAAACACTTTTAGGTATTTTGAAGCAGCGCACAAAAGACGAGGAGATCATGAAATTCGCAGTTGATTATCTCTCCAGCCAAGGTTCCTTTCGGTATACCACAGAAGTTTTGAATCAGTTGAAGACTAGCGCAATTGATATCATTAAAGAGTTGGGTGATTCCGAGCAACTGGCTAGCATTGTGGAACAACTGGCCAATGTTTAGTTTTTGATTAATGCGTACAGGACCAGTACTATTCTTCCAAGGTGGAAGAGTGTGGGGTACTAGTCTTGGACATTCTCACAAATAGTCATTGATCCCTTGCAAGAGAAAGTCCTTCTCAGTATGATAGGTTGCTCATTAGAACTGTTTCACATCAGCACATTGCGGCAGCTCAACAGCCCTATGTCTCCAACTGACAAGATTCAATATCGATGATTCAATCTCTCTACGCATCTGAGTTTCAAACAGAACCTTTAGGGGATTTCGCCCGTAAATAGAGCATTTCCTAATTTGGCTTCAAATTTTCACATGTAATTGTTGATTGTCTGAAAAATTAAAATTTTAACGCAAACTACATGATCAGCTTTTGAGTTCTCTTCTCGGTATCAATTGTTTCGTTGGAGTTGCTAGTGAATTGCAGTTCCCGTCAAAGAGATATCACTTCACCGAGATCTATTGTTTTCTAAACCCTCAGAGCACAGAATCCATTGTTTCCTTGGGCTAGATTTTTCCCCATCCCCTGTGTCCACATATTATCTCTCATCTGTTATCACATAGGTGCTATCATGGCCAAAGATAGCGAAGTCAAAGAGAACCCTTCTTCTCCAACTATAAGGGAGAAGGCAGTTGATACGCCTAAGAATGAATCACATATATCTGAAAGAGAGAAGAAAAAGCAGAACTTCATTGTTCGTACAACCTGGACGATTGTTATGATTTTTGGGTTCCTCTCCGTAATAGCGATGGGGCATATTTACATTGTGCTATTGATTCTTGTTGCCCAAGTGCTGGTATTCAAGGAGTGTATCTATGTCACAACACAATCCTCGAAGGAGAAAAACCTACCTCTTACAAAGTCTCTGAACTGGTACTTCCTATTCACCACCATTTACTATCTTGATGGGGAGTCATTCATTCATTCATTCAACCATTTGATCTTTACCAATCAGTTCCTCACACCTTTGGCCAACCACCATAGATTTATCAGTTACATCTTGTATGTTATGGGCTTGGTATTCTTTGTTGCCACTTTGAAAACTGGTCATTACAGATTCCAGTTTGCTCAACTGTGTATTACCCACATGGTACTATTATTGGTTGTCTTCCAAGCCCATCTGGTTATCAATAACATTTTCAATGGTCTAATCTGGTTTTTGATGCCGGTGATTTTGGTTATTGTCAACGATATATTTGCGTACTTGTGTGGCATCACATTTGGAAAGACCCAACTCATTGCTATCTCCCCGAAGAAGACCCTTGAAGGCTTCCTCGGTGCCTGGATTTTTACTTCAATCAGTGCAGTGATCTTAGCGAAACTTCTTTCACAGTACAACTACATGATCTGTCCAGTCTCGGATCTCCATCAGAACGCTTTCAGTAACCTAACCTGTGAGATTAACCCTATCTTCACTCCACAAGACTACGGTATTCCACCAATCATTGCTGAGAACTTGGGTTTCGACAAGTTGACCATTAAACCGATCTACTTCCACGCCCTGAATCTATCCTCATTTGCCTCCTTCATTGCTCCATTCGGAGGGTTCTTTGCATCTGGCTTGAAAAGAACTTTCAAGATGAAGGATTTTGGACACACCATTCCAGGTCATGGAGGGATCACTGACCGTATTGACTGTCAATTCTTGATGGGCTCGTTCTCTTACCTCTACTACGAGACTTTTTTGAGTACGCACCGCTTCAACGTTGGTTCTGTACTGCAAATTGTTGTCACAAACCTTGAACCACGCGATATACAATCACTTGTTGAGAAGCTGGTGTTGTACTTGTACAATTTAGGCCAGATCGATGAGGCCACTTTCCACAAGCTCCACCAGTTGCTGAACTGAAAAAGGTGCATATACACATTACTATTTTTCTACTGTATCTAGAGTCTACTGTAGGCGGGGGGTTACCTTGACAGTGCTGCCTAATTTCGCGAAATGCTCCACTAAACGAGCCCCCAGTTGAGAGGATGGGGTTAAAAAATTTCTTTTGGGGTACCCACCCATTTGTCATCAGTTTGGTGAGGCGTAAACAGGTAGGGTGGCAAATTGATTTTGAAACCTTTATTTACTACTGCAACACCTTTCTACACCAACCGTAAAGCTATCATCATGACTGATGTGTTAAGCAAGAGACAGCACAGTCAGGTGGAGCTTATTGAGCCAGCAGGTCATGAGAGCAAGAAGCGTGAGACCTCCAAGAAGACCAGTAAGCCAGGAAGAAAACCTTTAGAGACAGAACCAAAGAATAAGCGTACTGCCCAAAATCGAGCAGCTCAAAGGGCCTTCAGGGAAAGAAAGGAGCAGAAAATGAAGGATTTGGAGGCCAGAATCTACTCTTTGGAGACAGAGAAGAAGAATGCGGATACGGAAGCGGAGTTTTTGAGAGTGCAAGTCCAGATGCTCATGAGCGAGTTGGCTAAACACCGCGGTACGAACGACTTAAGTGAGTTGAAGCTACCTGCCAATTTGTCGACAACATTGGACGTATCACCATCAAGTCAAGAGTCGACGTTTTCTCCACAGGATTCAGGAAAGTCCGTCTCTTCTGCTTCTGAGGAGAATAGCAACATTCCAGAGTTCTCTTTCGAATTCCCTTGGAACCGCAAGAATTCCATAAATACACCATCCTCCTCTACATCCAAATCTCCAATTTTTTCCTCAGCGGGCAATATACCCACCTTGTCCTCAAATGCCTCTACAACATCTTCTTCGAACTCTCCTTTTGAGCTGTACAACACAGATGATCAGAAGGACCTACCCTTATTTAATCAAGTCAAAAACACTGTTAAACAAAATCAAGACTTCGACTTCAGCGCACACTTTGATGAGGGTATTTCTGAGTTCTGCACAGATTTAAGCTCAGCATGTGGTACCAAGGAATGTCCTGTTCCAAAGTCTAAATCACAGGCGAACACACCTATTCCAGCAAAATCCCCAGCTCCACCTGCCCCAGAATCAATTTTATTCAATGACCACAACTTCATTAATGGTTACTCCACTTTTGACCCATCAATGGCCTTTGACAACAGTGAACCACTTGCGATGAACGGATTGTTTGACGAGCAACCAATGGAGTCTGATCCAATCGCTGGCCTTACGACTGAGGAGTCATTGTATGATCCTTTCGGGCTCTTTGGTAATAGTACTGCAAAATCTCCAATTGTCGAATCAATACCACCTGTGCAGGTTCTTCCCACACCACAGCCACAAGCCTCCCCTGATGATGAGGTGATACCTGCAAAGGAATCAAAGTACCTTAAGTGTACCGAAGTTTGGGACCGTATCACTTCACATCCTAAGTACTCTGAGCTCGATATCGACGGGTTATGCACAGAGTTGAGAGCAAAGGCTAAGTGTTCAGACAAGGGTGTCGTGATTAACTACATGGATGTCAGTGATGTCATTGAGAAGTCGCTTACTCAATGATTGAGTATCCCCTTTATTAGGGGGTTTTGCGTTTGGTGCTTGTTTCAATTTGAAGTTTTTATACTTTTTTCGTTGTCTGTTTTTGGGTGTTCCTTGTTTATAATGTTGGTTAAATTTATTTCTGTTATGTTGAATCATATCTTCGTAATGTGCTATAAAAAGTATTATGATTTCATAATAGTAAACTATTATTCTCTTCATTAATGCTAAATATCAACGTCAACATTCCCATTTGATTGCTTGGAGGCCAGCTCTTTATTCCACGTTAATGTAAATTTTGTTGAAATTCAACAAACTTAAGAGTCTAGAGCATTTGAGGAACTTGAATAAGAGTTCTTTGAAAAAGCCATAACCCCCTACTGTCTTATCCTCCATCCTGCTCAGCCTCAAGTTTAGATCGATTCCATTTTTATACTTGATGAGATGAATCAAGAGAATCAATAGAATCGCCTCGAACACAATCTTCTTGCATAATTTGAAAACCAGTTTGAGAGTCATTACCAGAAACCTCTTCAGTAGATCCCAAACCCATGGCTTCCCAGTCTCCTCACTGTCCTTAAGAAATTCCCAAACTTTAGAACCAAAGGTTGCTGGTCTTTTAGAATCGTTTGAGCCATTCTTTGTCATCAGTTCTTCATTCAATCTCCGTAGAGCAAGATTAATCTCCTTCTTCATTAGCTGAACATCCCTGAACTCATTCCGTAGATTGCTTCCGTAGCGGCTCGAGTTATTGTGAGGGTGCAAGTTCTGGTTCAAATAACTCTCGTTGAAACTATCGTGGCCCAACCCTGCACTTCCACTGAAACTTACACTATTAGATAAACCATGCAATGAGTTGTTTCCAAAAGCAGGGCTCATGAAGCTCAATGGTAATGTCTCTCCTTCATCCACACTGTTTGGCTCAACATCCTTGATTTGGTCCCATAAATACTCAAGCTCACTCAGCAGTTCACGGGCTTCATGCGTTCCAGATGCATATATCTTCATTGTCTCAATAAGAAAGGCGATGTATCTTCTTTTAGCTTCAGTCTTAGAGATACCCTCTTCCTCCTTCCATGCGTCCCATTTCCTCTTAGCATTCTCATCTTCATATGTGCTTCCCATAGGGCGAGCCATCACACCAGTGACATTACCCTCTGTTGCCTGCTTGTATAGACCATACAATCGTATCCTGTTCTCTAATGGTGGACGTGGAAGTGAGCCATATCCTGTTCTGGTGGATAAAGTGCGAATTGTGGAGATTGCCTTCACAAAGACACGATCTGAAATTGTTAGAAAGGGCACTCGCCTACCTCAGAGAAATAAGTACATACCAATAGAGTCTGACATATCCCAGATGAACACGTGAGAATATCCTGACGCTGAAATAGAGAAGGCGTGTTGTTTGTTGAAGAAATAGTTTGGTTTGTTTTGATTTTCTGCTTTTGTTTTCGCGCTGTTAGAGAGTGCATTCACGTGATTACAACGAAAGCACACCGCAAAGCTGCCAGGATTAAGAAGCCCATCCTCAACTAACAGTAGAGTGGGTACGTAGAAAAGTCAAGTTTACAAATCGATATAGGAAGGTTTACTGATTGGTCAAATTTCAATGTCATTCCGAAGAGTGTATCCATAGTCTGTTTGCTATTGAAAAGGACCAAGATAACTATAAGGAACCAAAACCGAAGAATTGGTGTTAAAGAAGCATATCTTGGTGAGTAATCAGCAGTTTCTCTTGGTCATATCCAACAGGAACTTAGTATGGGATTAAGAACTCTTAATCACTAAGCACCAAATGTTGTCAATAACCTGTGGATAAAATAATAGTTGGATGACACTCTTCAGGAACAATGAAAATGACAAAATCAAAGAAAGCCTCTCCCTCATTGCTTACAACTCTGACTCTAACATGAAAGACCCCGTAAAATATACAAAATTAAATTTCAACCATAAAACTTAGTTTTCTGGAATGTCAATTTCACCAGCGTTAATGGCTTCAATGATATCGTGTGGGTTCTTGAAGTTAACTCTAGCACCGACAGATTGAGCAGTACCCAAGATCTCCTTGGTGACAGAAGCCAAGTTCTTACCGAAGGACTTCTCTCTCATTTGTCTGGCAACATCAATGATGTCTTCCAATTGCAAGTTACCATTGTGCTTGATGTTCTTCTCCTTCTTTCTGTCTCTTGGTGGCTCCTTCAAAGCAGTGATGACTAGGGAGGAAGCAGATGGGACAACAGAGGCAACAGCTTGTCTGTTTTGAATTCTCAATTGAACAGTGACTCTGATACCTTTGAACTTAGAGGTGGCCTTAGCAATATCTTCACCAACCTTCTTTGGGGACAAACCCAATGGACCAATCTTTGGGGCCAAAGCAGCTGAAGCACCGACTTCACCACCGGTGGCTCTTAGGTAGATGAACTTAACTTCATTTGGGTCGAATTTTGGAGGCATTTTGATATCTTTGGTTTGGTAAAGAAGTAAATAGAAGCCAATGTGAATAAATCAATAAATTTTTCTTTTAATTTTTCAACGTGTTTTGTTTGTTGCAAGAGGAGATTATGTCACACCTTAGATAATCCTCAGATTATGTCATCATTTCCTCCAATTGCGTCCCGCGAAATTCCACCATATCCATCGATTTGAGATTACGTCCCCATTTGGTGTGTGGGTGCTCGGGCTATAATCTTTGAGTCACGTGCAGTTTACAAGGGCTACATCTGGTGATCTTGGTGTTCTCTCTCCATTATATTTAGGTTATTTCCTCACAAGTTTGATAACTGGAAAGTATCTATGGTATCCTTCCGCAACAATATCAATCCTAACATCGGAATTCACTTCGCCTTTGTAAGAATACAAGCATATACCGATACAACTTTTTTGATAGGACTTGAACCAAGTGAGCCACGTTTCCCTATCAATTCCAAATTCGATTGATTTTGAGCCTTCGATAGCCTCAACAATCTGTTTGGATAGTCGGATTACGTTGCTTTTCAATTCAGTCTGAGGTACCGGATTGCACAGTGTTCTAGTGAGCTCTCTCTGATAGTACTGATAAACTGGGAATTCAGGAACACCCACAGTGGAAAAAGATTTCATTCTCAAGCAGTAAAGCATTTCAGCATCATGAGCATAAGGGAATTCTGGTCTCTTAATTATCGAACCCTTAACCAGCTCTAGTAACTTGGATATTTGCAGCTCTGTCAGGTTCACTAAGATCTCGTAGTGGGTGATCTTTTCATTCAACCTTTTATTGATCTGAGTCAATTCTGGCAAATCATGTGCTAGCTTAAGGTAATACTTGTCCTTGTATCTCTGCTTCTGTTCGCCCTTTTTCTTCTTGAGTTTAGCCTTCATTCCTTTGATCGCTTCAATTTTAAACTCATTATAGCGAATAACTCTCTTCAACAATGATAGTAGGTGGTTCATAAGATAATTGCCATAAAAGTACATGGAGTGGTACTCCCAAATCTTGTAGAGGTCGAGTTCAAACCCCCTCAGGATGACTGAGATCATAATTTCCAATTTGGTGAAATAGATCCAAGATGTTAATGGAAGAGCAGGCGTCAGCTGCTCATCATCGAGGTTTTCTCTGAACTCGTCTTTCAACTGGAACACATCACGTAGGTTCATTTCTAGGTGCTCAGCGCCAGCTTGTAAGGAATCGAATTGAACAATAAGTCTCGATAAGTGCTGCCTTTGTCTGCATGGGTTTTGGTTGGGAACACTCAACAATTCGAAGTATTGAAGCGAAATCTGCTGTAAGAAATCGTTCACCTTATTTGAGGCGATGTGGTTGTTCGTGTCTAAAATCTCAGCACTATGGCAGCTAAACGCTTTTAACGTGTTGATCAAAAAATCATTCAAAGGTTGATGTCCCAAAACGGATCTGTCATCACGTATCACAAACATTGGATAGAAAGCTCTGGCAATAACATGGTGATCAGAACACCCAAAAGCCAGCCCATGAGAGATGATATCAGTTGTTGTCTCGTAACCCATTATCGTAAATATTTGATTGAAGCCTGTAAACAGATCATTGAGAGATGAATAGTCTTCAGACTCGTAGGGAACTAGGTCTCTAGGTGGAGCTGGGTTGTCAAGTCTCTTTTGAATACCGGCACTGAAACATCCCTCGATTTTAGGAAGTGTACTCAAGTAATCAATATTCTCTTGCAAGAACTTGACTCTCTGCAATGACAGGTTGATGAATGTAGTGTCATACTTCACATTAGAAGATCTGGGAGGAATTGTAGTGTTTAAAAAGAGTGGGAGTTTCAAGAGGTCTTTGAGAATGTTGACAATGGCTTGAATGATCTCTGAATCTTTTTTACCTGGAAAGTTCTTTTCTAAAAAATCAATAGTTTGATCCAATTGATGTATCACGTCATCCAGCTGAACATAGGATAGTAGGTCTAAATTCATTGTTTGCGAGTTGATATCCTCTTCTTCGTGAACAGCACCCCCTTGAACGTATGTGCATATTATTCTGACAAGGAACAGACACCCAAGAGTAACATTCCTCACAACCAGATGTGTCAGTTCATCCTCGACCCCTTCTGATGAAAACTCCGGTGTAAATACACACGCTTTCAAACCATCCATCGGAGACTTAGTATAATTGAAAAGTAGCTCCTCCACATATCTATTGCTAAACAGTGTTTGAGTCAAACTGGTGTGGTTTAACCAGGTGAACAAACTCCTGAAGATTGAGTCAGAGATCCAACAGACTTCTCTCAGGGATCTCTTCCTTGACACATCAAAGTTGAGCTCTTCTTCTGAAAGCTCAATTAATCCAGAGTCAAGTTTTGCATTCATTACTTCCAATGCATGAGTACCTTCAAATAGGTTGAATAATGGGCTCTTCACCACAGCTCCATTCTTCAGTTTTCGGCACTTTGACGCAAGAATGTCTGTAATGTCTGTATAGCCCTCATCATCACTATCACTCAGGCTGATGTTCTTCAATTGTGCACTAGTAGTGGTAAGCACCATAGTGTACAAAATCTGGAGCACTACATTAAAGAAACAGAAGGTTTATGTTGATGTCAAATCTGGTCGATGAACATCCGAGGGTTTACAATAGTATCATGTGACAATATCACTTCCGACTGAAGCTTTCGCTTTATTCTGGCCAGCTCCAAATTATCTTTTTTACTTCTGGTGAAAGGATTGGTTGGGTGGTAAAGTGCAAGATATTTTCAGGCTTCGTGTGTCAGCACTCTTCATTATAAAGCAAGATATTCCAATTTAATTTTGATTTTTTGGTATTTATGTTCAAATTGAACATTCATTCAAACGTATTCAATGAGGCAACCAACAACTATTTATCCTTATCTTTCGGTTCTGGAGAATTAGTATCAGATCACAGTAAGGAATCAACAGTTAACAATTTTACCGCTAAATCAGGCTCTGTATGATGATCTCTTCTTATTTTGTACTTTGAATCTCTCTGAGTTCATCACAAACACCTCATAAATACAAGTATTTGTTCAGTTGGCTTGGTCTTATTCTTCTCAGGTTCTCCGATTCGAGTAGTCTCTGTTGAATCGTTTAATGAAGAAACTCCAGAGAAATTCTATCTCATCATTTTTGACAGATCAAGATCTCAACCTAACTTGTTTTCCCACAGTTAGTATGTTTTTTGGAGTTTTGTTTTAGAATACCAGCAGCATCTGCTGCCATAGAACTCTTAGGGTTTTATGGCTATCTCCTGTACTACCCAATCTCAGTAGGTCCAGTGTATTACAATATCCTCAATATGATTGAAATAGGCTGCTTGTGTAGGGGGTACCGTTTCTCGCTGGATGGTATTTTCAAAAAGAGTGATTAATACGCTTGTGGCCAACTTTCCAACTGGGCAACACGGGCTTAAACTGTATCTCTGATTATGTTTTCTTTGTTAATTGATGGGCATACTCTACGCTAGGGGGTAGAGAAACAAGTATAAATGCGAAAAACTCACCAAAAAGAATGCAAAAATTGGTCATGTTGGTGACTTAGTTGTTCTTATCTCCCGATTCGGACGATTTAATTACCCGGCTGTAAAGAGAGAGAGAACACCCATGAGGATAGCAAAAACTTAAAAGGGAATCAATACGCAATGGTCATTGCATAGAACGTTTTCAATTCCATGCTGGTATTGTATTCATATGTAGATTATGACCTATAAATAAATTCCTAGTGAGTACCTTTTGATTATTAATTTACATTCTTGAATTTTTACTTTTCCAATGTGTTTATTTCAAAATTTATTTTTACTTAAAATTAGTAAAATATAAATTTCTAGAAGCATACTTTCAAAAATTCGTTAAGAATTAAAGTACAATGTTCCTTGCTTATATCATTTTTTAGAGACATCAACCGTTTAATCCTATTTTAGGCTCAATAACAGTGTGATACACTGGTTCCCTTGTTTGTTTTGCCTGGTCGTAGATTTTTAGGGGGTCGTACAGAAGAGTTAAAGTGGTGTCTGGGTGGGAAACCTGCCCCACTTCACGATTTCGGGACTCCGAACCGGCCATATACTATACAGTAGACATTCCAATTAAGGATCCCAAGTACCAGAAAGTAGCGGGATAAAGGTCAGCTATTGTTCAGATTCACATTAGGCCACCCGAATTCAGCTAGGATGAGCACCAGAACCATGACTGCGCTCGGCAGACGGTACTTTCACCCTTCAACCACCTTTTACAATAAGGCCTCCACAAGGACACCATTGCAACAGTATGACTATCTAGTTGAAACTGGAAAACTTAGGGATGATCCGTTTCAACGTAAGACAATTTCCAGCCTAGGAGCACTACATACATCTTTGGTTAATTACCGGCCTGTCAAGGTTGAGACCCCGGACGTTGAACATTTGAAGCCAAAGACTGGATTCAGCAAGTTCATGGAGTCTATTTTCCAAAAGAGCTCCAACAAAGAGTTTCAGCCTGTGGATTATGAGAAAATTCCAAAGGGTATCTATTTATATGGTGATGTTGGGTGTGGTAAGACCATGTTAATGGATCTATTTTACTCTACAGTCCCAGCCCATCTTCCAAAGAAACGATTGCATTTCCATCAATTCATGCAGAACCTGCATAAGAGACGCCATCAGATTCTTCAAAAGCATGGAGCACCAGATATGGACCCTATACCTGTTCTTGCTGCTGAGATTGCACAAGAAGCCACGGTTCTGTGCTTCGATGAATTTCAAGTTACTGACGTTGCTGATGCGATGCTATTGCGTCGTCTGCTAACCACTACACTGGCACCTGATCATGGTCTAGTTCTATTTGCCACGTCTAATAGAGCGCCTGACGAGTTGTACATCAATGGGATTCAGAGAGAGTCGTTTATTCCTTGCATCCAATTGCTCAAAGACAGAACTGAAGTGATCTTCCTAGATTCTCCAACTGATTATAGAAAGGTGCCTAAGCCAATATCTAGTGTTTACTACACTCCAAACCCAGGTATCTCTTATAACTCCAAACACTCTAAGAAGGCTGCTCGGGAACACATTGATAACTGGTATAGCTTTTTCTCTCAAGGCCACCAACGGGAAGAGAACATAGAACTCACCATTTGGGGGAGACAATTGATTGTTCCTCTGTCATCTCCGCCCAATGTTGCCCAGTTTAGCTTTGAGCAATTGTGCGGTAAGCCACTAGCAGCGGGTGACTACATTGCTCTTGCAACCACATACAATGCGTTCATCATCACTGATATTCCGTATCTATCCATTAATGTCAGAGACAAGGTCAGAAGATTTATCACCTTTCTTGATGCTGTTTATGACAATCATGGAAGACTATGCGTCACTGCTGCTGCTCCTTTCAATGACTTGTTTGTTGAGCCTGAGGATATGAAAAATGATTTCGAGTTGAAGGCCAGTGATGAGAATTTTGATGATGCTGATTTGGTTGATGATGAACTGGTGAAGACCCATGGATTCAGCGCCAGAGTTGCAAAGAATGCTCAAATGTTCCAACTTGATGAGGAAAGATTTGCGTTTGCTAGGGCATTGTCGAGATTAGCACATATGTCCACCCAAGATTGGGTTGACAACATCATTCTAAAATAAAAGCCTTCTGATATTCATAAACTTTTTCCATGTTTATATTCTATTTATCACCAACTATTAGATATCCAAGTCCAATTCAATAGCATCAGGATTAGCCTCTGTAGTTCCTTTGGAAGCATCAGTTGAACCGACTTTAGGAACCGCAGCTGATTTGACAAATCCAAGAGATTCAGTATCCACAGAGAATTTTTCAGATACTTGGCGCTTGGTCTTGAGCATATCCTTGTAAGTCTCCTTGTTACCATTTTCAAGTTCGAAGTCATTCCAAAACTCCCAAAGAGCTCTGTTTTTGCCGACCGGTTCCAAAAGTGCACCATATTTCAACAAGCCTCTAACCCTTTCAAAATCTTTCAGTTGAGCTTCCAAAGTTGCAAATCTCAGAACAAAAGGAACAACCAAGTTCCCAGGAAGGGTCTCAATTGCATCTTCAAACACATTTCTTGAATACACAAGTCCAACTTGTTCGACAGTCAGATGGATCAGTAACTCAAATAATTCCACCTTATCGGTCATAACAACATGATTGATACCGTGTTTTAGAATCTTCACAGCCTTAGTTGCTGAGCCATGTTCCAACTCATAGTTGGAATAAAGAATATAAATTGGCTTGGATAAGTCTGAAGGACAATCTTCTAAAGCTTGATCAAACAAATCTCTGATTCTCTCAATTGGAAGCTCCCTTTTTATCGCTTTGGTTAGGTAGATGTTCCATATTTCGAAAACAACGGGGTAATGGAACACAGAAACTCCACGTTCATAAACCTTAAAAGACTGCTCAAATCTGGATTCATCTTCAAGAAAGTTAGCATAGTTTATCACTGTGAGTGGGGTAGCAATCTTAAGCTCAAAGAGCTTCTCATAGATGGAACAAGTGGCATCAACATCCCCACCACTTTCAATCAGATCCAGGTAAAAAGACCACAGCTTGATACTCTTATGGATACGTGCTTGGACTGGCAAACTGCTGTCTTTTAGGTTGATAGTGGATCCCGCTGGATACGCAGTTGCAACCTGCATAACACGGATAGCGAGATCAATGTTATCTTGTCTTAATTCCAATTCAGCCCACTCGATCCAGATATTGATTAGTTCTTCTGGAGAATTAAATGGAACCTTAATTGCCTTATCAAGAATAGTTCTTGCAGTTTTCAAGTCTTTATTATCTTCATACACTTTGGAATAGCCAATCCAGAGCCTTGATAAACCTTGAGTAGAAAGTTTAGGGTCAATGGTGGTGATCGCCTTGACATAAGTCTCGAGTCTACTCTTCAAGTCAGTGGGTGAGTGAAGGGATATGCGGTGAAGCCATTCTTCGACATCATGTGGGTTTTGTTTAAGCCTGATGTCACTGATGAGGAATGGCCGCGAATCCATCAATCTCTCGAAGTTGGCAAGTCTAAAGTCCAATTCTTGGGCAATGGCTGAATCTTCTTCTGTCTGATTCATTAGTGCGGTGATTTCACGTTCTTCAAAGTCAGTAAATGATTCATAGACCTCTGTAAAGTCTTTGATTGTAAGTGCTTTGGTGATCCCTTCTTGAAATGTCATTCTAGTCTTTAGATGATCCTGTCTCTTGATGAAATAGTTCCCCAACTTCACAAACAGCACTCCCACTTGATCAGGGAACTTCTTTATCCCAGTATGTATGAGATTTTCGACTATATCTTCATCATCAAAATCCCTTTTAATCAGGAAATCAATAAAGTTGAGCCAAATGTCCAGGGATTTAGCCCTCAGTGCAATGAGTTGATCAAAAATAGCAAAGCTGTCCTCAAAGTCACCGAAAGCTAATAGCTTCTCGAAAACAAGTTCCAAGTCTTGTGGTGCAAATTTTAGGTATCTCAGATAGATGCTTGAACCCATCCTCCCTTGAACTTGGTCTGCAAACTGAACAAAGAGAGGCCAGATCCGGTCATGCTGCGAGAGGGGTAGCTCTCTAAGAGATTCATTAAATTTACCTCGTATTAGACTGACATCACTCTGGCGCATCAGAAACACGAGATATTTCTCCCAAAGAGTAGGCATCTTATTCAGAAGCTCTAATGCTTTCTCAAACTCCGCATTGATTGCGAGAAACTGATCTTGATAGATCACTGGGTTGATGCGGTCGACCAGTTCAATTCTGAGATTTAGATACAATATCCATAGTTTGTAAGATCTCGGAAGAGAATAGCAGGCTCGCTGCAGGACAAACAGCTTTTGTTCAAGTGTATCTTTGTGCCAATAGTATCGCAGCCAATTTGTTAAAGATGGATCTTTTTGAATCTCACACTCAAAAGCAACATCAGAATCTGTAATAAACAAAGAGAGATCACAAAGGTTGACCATGTGACCCTGTGTCACTGGCATAACGATGTCAAGCTAGTTTCTGGACCTATTAAGATGCTTGGGATTCCAGCAAATGACATCAGAAAAACTTGGACCAGGCTGACATAATAAATATAGTAAGAGTGAAAAGGCGAGAAGAGAGAAATATTGAAATGCGCAATCAAGGCAAGAGCAGTTAAGAGGGCGAGTTCTCCAGTAAATCCCTAAAGAGAGGTGGGCGAATTTAACTCAATACGCTGAGTCGAGGTTTCTATTGAATATTTTATTTGGTGGTTTCTTCCCATTGGACTCCACACCACTCTTCCTGATACCCCACATGATTGGAATCGAGGTGTGCGGTGTAGTCTTCCTTATCTGTGTAAACAACAATCGTGATCCATTCCATTCCTTGAGTCTTGTCCTTCAGGTCCTTTTCAAAATCAATATTTAATTTGGGCATGACCTGCAGTTCAAACTGACGTTCACTTGATGGGTTAAATCCAGGTTTTGCTATCAATTCTTTAATTACCTTGACACCAACTTCATCCTTCCGAGAATACAGCAATGGAGTACCGCCTAGTTCATAACGGAGAACTTGCTGGGGATTATGAGAAATAACATCACTAAATCTCTGGAAGTCGTCATCAGCTAAAGAGTTGGCAATGCGAGAGTATTCAGCATTTACCTGATGGTTGCTAGATGACTGGATTTCAGACTCCAAATCAAGAGCATTTTCATCAATCTGAACACCCTCAGGAAGTTTGGTCTTATCGATCTTTTTGAAACGTTCCTCTTCAGTGTATAGAAAGCTTGCAGGAAACTGTGGAAGGTTGTACTTATTGTCTTTTGAAGGGGTGGTCTTCTTTAGTTCAGGAGTTGCTTTAGTTGCGGCTAAAGTTAATATTTCTTTCGTTCCACTAGTATCAAATGGATTTGATGTGGTTTGTGAGAATGGGTTAGATCCAAAGGGATTAGAACTGGACGAACCAAAAGGATTGATCTCCTCATTCTCATTAGCAAACAACATATTTCTCGACCCGTCCAGCTTCAACTTTTCATCCAAAGCCTTCTGTAATGCATGCTTCTCTTCATCTTGTAGTTGCTTAATCTTGACTGGATCCTTACATACACCCCTAATTGCTCTGAAACTCCCCTGTTTTCTCTGGCAGCCTTGCTTCTTACACCCGAAAACATAAACAACACGTTCATAGAGCTCATTAGGAAGCGGTGCATAAGCTTGAAGGACCAAAGCAAGTTCTGATTGACAATTCTTGCACTGCAGAAACGCAGATGGTGGTGGAGAGTTTGGGTTTAGCCAGAGGGGTTGGCCGCCAACAAATGTATCTTCAATGGTGATCTGATCTTTCTCGGTGAGTGGGACATCAATTAGACCAAGTATAACATTCGAAGATGTGCCAGCATTTATGGATTCAGAATCACTGGCATAGCCGTCAGACATTTTTTGGTGGTTGCGGAAAAATGTTCTTTGATTCATTTCATGGGAAGATTGGTGATGAGCTCTTATGGAAGGAAAAAATTGACACAACAGCAAATACATCCACACACCAGTACAGCAGGTACCTACAGACCAAACTAAATTCAACTTTATGGAGCTACTACGAGAACCAAAATTAATCACTCGTGCTCTGCAACCTTTTCAGACTCAAAACTCAAGAGCCCATGGGATCATTAATCTTCTTCTTGGATAACCGTCTATTTTATATGACCGAGATTTTAGCACTTCCTTTAGTTTGCGACAAGGGATCTTAGATCGAATGGCCTGAGAATGTGATGACCGTTTCAGCAACAGAGTGGATTCAATGATTCGCTTCAAATTGACTTGGTGCTAGCCACATTGTGCTAGTTGTTTCCCAATCTGTAGCTGAAGAAAGGAATGATTCGTGAGTGTTGTGAGACAAGTGCAATAGATATGCAACAAGTGTGCCTAGAATTCCACCTGGCTATGTTTCCTGGGTAGGAAATAAGTTCCTTATATGAGGAGCGGAGTTGAAGTTTCTAGGTGGGTTGACTGGCGGGCTATAAGTCATTCAAAGCTGAAGATTAACAATGCACTTTACAGTGTGGATGCAATACAAGTTGGAATCTACATCCAACAAATCAAAAACAGACAAAGCACAAAAATCGCCCTACAAGCCCGGCTCTGGTTCACAGACTTGAAGGAATTCTTCTGAAGATGACCAAGAATGGGGAGAAGGAAGCGCTGTAGCTCCAAGTCTATATGATACAAGAAACCAAAGTTTTTTTACTATTCCAGGGAACAGAACAACATGTATCGGTTTAGATTCATCTATGCTACTGAGCGATCCAATGGCTCCCCGACAATGGGGAATTGGCCCACAGTATCAATGTTGATTCATTAACAGAAACCCAAAAAAGTTTCAAAATGCTTTTGAGAAGATAAGACTGCAACCTGACAGAGAGTTCAGCATTTCCGTTACGGTGCAAAGATCGGATGCTGACAGTTCTGGAGATAATATCTTCAATTTGGAAAGAGTGCAGACATTGATTGAGCGTTTAGAGATTTGAAATAGGCGAAAGGCTTCTGTGGATTTTGAGAGGTTTTTCTTGATGGCTTGCTTCCAATGTTGCTGCCCTTCGGACCCCTGCTTGCCTGTTAAGCCAGCTAACTGTTTCATTGAAAACAAACGCTGGTCATCAGGCCCTTGAAACTCAAGCCTGGGCCCAATCAATTTTTAGAGACATGACCGCAGCTATTGTCATTGAAGAAATCTGCTAACGGGGTAGAATATTATAAGGGTATTCCAATGAATGTTAAAAATACTCACATTTGATTGTTACTGTCCAGTTTTCACTAAATAATTCTCTCGTATTTAGCCGAAACTAGACCCAGGCCAGTCCCAATGCTCCATCATTTCGACTCATTAATCTATGATTCTGTGGAGCTCCTGGCTCGAGCTCATGATTACTCACCGCGGGACTCATGCCCCCTATATCTAATATCATTATTCGAACTATAGCCTAACCAAAATAAGATACTCATGGCTAGTATTTTTCGTAGAGGAACGCAAGTGTAAAAAGTTCAATGTAAAAGTGTTACTTCCTGTTGTACACAGTAGCTCATCATACTCTTTCGTTTTATTACATAATCATGTCTTTATCAAAACATGGTCAAAAAGCAGCCAAACTAACTGTCTTGACCAGTACAACGAGACAACGTACAACTCTGCAATAAGGCCATCATGTCTGGTGCTAACAGGTATGTTCTACTTTTATCTTTACTGTTAGTCTTAATATTAACGTGACTTTTCCAGAGAAGCGGTCTTCCCAACAAGAATGACCCTTGGGTTGATGAAGGGTAAGTTGAAAGGAGCACAGCAAGGCCACTCCCTACTGAAGAGAAAGTCTGAGGCATTGACAAAACGTTTCCGTGAGATCACTCGTCGTATTGACGATGCTAAACGTAAGATGGGTCGTGTGATGCAGACTGCAGCATTTTCGCTTGCGGAAGTGACCTATGCCACGGGTGACAACATTGGATATCAGGTCCAAGAATCTGTTAAGAATGCTCGTTTCAAAGTGAGAGCTAGACAGGAGAATGTTAGTGGTGTCTACCTGCCAACATTCGAATCTTATGTCGACGAAAGCATAAATGATTTCAAGCTCACTGGTTTGGGCCGTGGTGGTCAGCAGGTTCAGAAGGCCAAGCTAGTGTACTCCAAGGCAGTTGAGACACTTGTTGAACTGGCTTCTCTACAGACTGCTTTCATTATTCTTGATGAAGTCATCAAGGTTACCAACAGACGTGTCAATGCGATTGAGCACGTGATCATTCCTCGTACTGAGAATACCATTGCTTACATCAACTCCGAACTTGACGAATTGGATAGAGAGGAATTCTACAGATTGAAGAAGGTCCAGGAGAAGAAACAGCAGGCTGTGGCACTCGCTGATGCGGAGATGAAGGCCAAGAGACTTCGTGAAGGAAAGGATGTCGACCAGGATGCGGACAAGTTGGAGGAGGAGAATCTAACCAGTAGTGCGGTCAATGAGGCTGCAGCCGTGGAGCAACTCCAAGCAGGGGAGAGCCTAGTTGCAGAGCAGGAAGAGGATGTCATTTTTTAGATTTTCAAGCTGATACACGTAACATCGTTTTCATAAGTCACCCAATAGCTGCACTACTTGAACAAAGGGTCAGAACCGGTGAAAAAGCTAACAGTCTCATTTAATTACTATTGAAGGAAAGACCCTAAAGGTTAATCAAGTCTTTCACAAGGAGAGGTTTGAGTGAATTGCGTCAGTGCTTTTTAAAGTGTTATCCCATTCCCATTCTAGTCTCCAACCAGGATTAAAGCTATCCGATTGAAGACTGTACGCCGGTCATCCTTCAGATATGAGTCCATCAACCTCAATGAGAAATTGTTCAATTGTGTCCCCTAATCTGATGTGGTCGACCGAGAGACATAGTTTTCATTTCGGAAATTTAGCCTTTTCGATTAGGAGGAATTGAATAACAGCTTACAGCCTGAACTCCGGGTAGGTTGGTGGAGGCGCCATGTTAATAATTCGCTGGAACATTTCTTCTGGCTTCTCAACATCCAGAACTTCGTCCCCTGGCCCTTCAGAAAAGTAGTCAAAATCTTCAGCTTTTCCCTGATTTATCTAGTCCTTCCTATTGTCTAGTGATTTTCGAAAATGTTCTAACCTGTACACACCAATTGTCTATCACAACATTGGGACCACAATGGAATGGAACGGCACAGCAGAGACATTCCTTGAACTTTTCATCCACCGGTTAAGTGATCTTGGCAATTGCGCATGGTGGAATAGTCGATGGTGATAAAAATTCTGTTCAGTAAGAAATACACACATCTTACAATCTCTCACCGTGATTCTCCAAACTTCACGTTTCACCGTGCTAATCTGGTAGTGTTTGGAATTCCATGCATACCATCATATTTCAGAAAATAGCCCACAGGATGGATCCAGCATTAGGCAGTAATTCCCTTCAACCTGAAACAGTACAAGCGCCCCGCCCTTCTATATATATAGGAAAGATGTTCCCTGTCAATAAAACAGCATCCCCAGTTCCATGTGTATTACACACGAAATGCACGAAAAGCGTTTTAGAAAGCCGGAGCCTATAACAACTATTGCTGAATAATAGCCTGGGGTTGAATGTGACGTGTTGACATCGTGTCAAGGAGCTGAAGAGAATTGTGGGTTCAGGTTGAAGAGAGAGAGTATACATGAATCCTTTTTCCCTTTTGTGGAGGTAGGCTTTTCAAATCCGATCAAATTGAAACCGGAATTTAATACACCCCTTTCTTTGTTTACCATCCCAATCCCACTAGTTAAGAACTTAAACATTGACAACCAACCAATCATGAAGCTCAACATTGTTCTTTTAGCCACTATTGCTTCTGCTATTCCGATCCAATGGCCCCAGATGCCCCTTTTTAGCTCACCCGAACGAACTGTTCTTATTGATGCTTCCCCCAGAACTATTAAGGAAACCGACAAGATCTCGTTACTGAAGCAAGGTGTAAAGTTCATGGATATAACCGAACACCCAGAACTATTAGAGGTTGAACATCCGGTGGTAGAGTATAAATATCCGGCCAATGCTCACTTCGAGGCTGAAGTCACCGAGATGATTAAGTACATCAACCAAACACATTTAGAGGAGGACTTGTCGTTCTTCACTTCCTTCTTTACTAGATACTATAAATCAGAGAATGGCTTAAAGAGTGCCCAATGGCTTTATCACCAACTAGAACAAATCACTGCGAACTCTTCGCTTAACATCACGGTCTCCAAGTTCCAACACTCATGGTTACAATTCTCCACAATTGTTCACATTGAGGGGTCAACTAACCCAGAAAAGGTAGTTGTCATCGGCTGCCATCAAGATAGTACAAACCTTCTATTGCCAACCATTTTACCTGCACCTGGTGCAGATGACAATGGATCCGGTGTTGTTACCAACCTTGAGGCTTTGAGAGTATTACTTGCAAGTGACTTTAAGCCATCCAACTCGGTGGAATTCCATTTCTACTCTGCTGAAGAGGGCGGCTTGCTTGGATCTTTGGATGTCTTCTCCAGCTACAAAGCTGTTAACAAGACTGTTGTTGGCATGTTACAACAGGATATGACAGGATACACAAAAAAGACCATTGAGAGTGGACTACCTGAGCACGTAGGTGTTATTACTGACTTTGTTTCTGTGGCTTTCACCGACTTCATTAAGTTGATGATCGACACCTACTTGAGTATTCCATGGAGAGAGACCAAGTGCGGCTATGCTTGTTCCGATCACGCCTCTGCTGGTAAGTTTGGTTACCCTGGTTCTTTCATAATCGAGAGCCAGTTTGAGTACAGTAACCCTTTGATCCATTCTGTAAAGGATAAATTGACTGAATTGAGCTTTGACCACATTTCACAGTTTGTTAGATTGGTGGTCGGTACTGCCTACGAGTTGGGTAACGCAAATAATCTTTAGAAGATTTAATATGCCTTTAAATACCTATATCAGTTTTTATACGGAATGAGACATGTTCAGTTAAAGGTAAGTCAACCCTTAAGGTAATTCACGTATTTGTGTTAGGCATACACATTCTCGATTTATTATCTTGACTTGACACTATCTCAAAACGCAAAAAAATACTTGGACTTACAGGAAGAAACACCAAATTATGTCCCAACCTTCAAAGCTCATCGACAAGAAGCTCATATCGAACTGGTTACTGAATGAACTGGTTAAGAAATATGGCACTACACCTTCGTTCTCTGTACTAAATGGTTATCGCGTTCTCAAGATTCTCAAGTTCCTCCGGTTAGTGAAGCCCAAGCCCTTGAATAACAAAGGTGTAGAGTTTCTCTGCGTCCTATCTGACTCCAATTACAGCATATTTGCTCGTATCACAACCGAAGCCATAAACACATATGAATCCCAGAATAGACGGCGAATTACAGAGGATACAACAAACACATTGATTCTGTCGCACAACACCAGGCTGTATTGGATTTCAAGAGATCAGCTAGCACGGGAGTTTGGATCGGAGTTCGCTAACTCAAATGCCCATTGCTTTGCAGTACTCGAGGTTCATGAGCTAGCGGTTGTTGACTGGGATCACGATAAAGTGGGGAGGACAGTACCCTTAATTTATAGTATTGAAGGGTATGTTGAAAATATTCGGCCGATCAAGTTGACAACAATAACTGAAGAATTCAATACATAAAACCAAAAAGTCATAGGTGCCTACATTACAGAAACCCCAAATAATGCACAAATAACGTTATAATTCGCAGACTATTTACAAGCACCACCAATCTACTTCAAGTTTCTTCCAGGCTTCCCTCTTGGTCTATCCTTAACCTTCATAGGATTTACATTCTTACCTCTTCTGGTTTTGTAACCCTTAGCCAGTTGACCCCATGGAGACATGGACAACTTGTTGGATTTGGATTTACCACGACCACCACCGTGTGGATGGTCACACTTGTTCATGGCAACACCTCTGACGTGAGGTCTGAAACCTCTGTAACGAGCTCTACCAGCTTTACCCCATTTCTCGTGTTGGTGGTCAATGTTGGACACTATACCCAACGTGGCACACGCGTCAAGAGCAACATAACGGTGCTCACCAGACTGTAGTTTGACAATAGCACGATTCTTCTCTGGAAGCTTTTGCATCAGACGCCCATATGTACCAGCAGAACGGCAGAATTTGGCTGGTCCAGTGGCCGTGATACCAATAGCGTGAATCACAGACCCAATTGGAATCATTCTCATTGGTAAACAGTTACCCTTTTGGTTGGTACGAGCACTCAAAATAGCTGGGTCAATTTTACCACCCATTTCCTTCATGAGGGTCTCAGGGATACCATGTCTGTAACTTTCAATAACGTCACCAGCTCTCAAACCCTCAGATGCCAAAATGTAAGACTTCTTTTTTGTAATGGTGTTCTTAACAAGGGCAATGTGACCACTTCTGGTTGGATCATACTCGATTCTCAAAACTCTGACAGCTCCTGTTTCGAGTCTGTGAAAATCAAGGATACGAGCACGACGCTTAACACCACCACCTCTGAACCGCGTTGTGACTTGACCAGTGTTATTTCTACCACCATTACCTCTAATAGCAACAGTCAATGGCTTGAATGGAACACCCTTCCATAAGTACGAGTAAATTGGAGAACGGAACCATCTCTGACCAGGAGATCTAGGCTTGAATTTCTTAATTTCGACAATGGTTTTAGCCAGTCTTTGACGACGTTTGATGATCTCGTCTTGCTTTTCCAAAGCTGTCAGATCGGCATCTCTAGGTGGAATCGTGAGCAAAGATGCCTTGGAAAGCGCTGGTGCTTCAGAAGCAGCTTCAGTGGAGGCCCAGCGTACAAGCGAACGCGAGGGAAGGGCCAGCAAACGGGAGAGCATCACGTTTCCTGGTTGTTGTTCTCCAGTATTGGCTATGGTGATGTTGAAAAAACCGAAGAAAAACTGAGAGTGCTCCAATTACCCGGTCTGAGGAATTCCGACCTTAAACCTCGGATATTCTATGTGATACCTAACTGTTGGATTTAGGCATTTACCATTACAACAAGGTAGTAACTCTACAGTCGGCTAACGAGTTTTCCCTAAATAAGGGAGTCTGTGACTATCTCTGGAAAACCGTTATACGTGTGTTACTGGTTCCTTTGGTGAGCTGCCTATAAAGCGTGGTGCCATCAAGCTCAAATGTATCGTCATCACTCGCCAAAAACTTTGGAAGTACAAACAACCTGGTTTTATTTCTTAGTTCTTATGATCTCGGATTAGTAGAGGAATTGTAAGCCTCTGGCATGGTGTGTTTGGTTGTACGTGGTGTTTGGTGACAGAGGGTGGAGACTCATAACCTCCTCCATTTTCGGAAAGATTCGCGCAACCAATGAGATTGCTCGCTCGAAAAACCCACCTCCTGAAAAAAAACTGAAAATCAACATGAGAAAACAAAAGGTGTTCTCGATCCAGTCCCAACCAACAAGCTGTCCAAGATGTCCATGAGATTCGCCCGCAACTTCGCCACCGCTACCAAGGCTGTCAAGCCACCTGTGCAACTGTTCGGTTTGGACGGTACCTACGCCACCGCCCTATACACTGCAGCAGCTAAGACCACTTCAATCGAAGCTGCCAACTCATCTTTGGTTGCCCTACAACAGACCATTGCTAAGGACACCAAGATCAATGACTTCTTGCAAAACCCAGCCCTCTCTTCTGGAGACAGATCTGCTGTTGTTGACACTTTGATTGAATCCCAAGGTAAGATTGATGCTTCCGTCGCCAATTTGATTAAGGTTCTAGGTGAGAACAACAGATTGAACCTATTACCTTCCGTCTTCAACCAGTTCAAGGTTTTGAACGATGCTCACAACGGTATTGTTGAGGCTATTGTTACCTCTTCTAAGGAGTTGGACTCTAAGACTTTGAAGAGAATTGAAACCTCCGTTGCTAAGTCCACTTTTGTTGGTGCTGGTAAGACTTTGAGATTGACCAACAAGGTCAATTCTGACATTTTGGGAGGTCTAATTGTTGAAGTTGGTGACAAGACTGTTGATTTGTCTATTGTCTCCAAGGTTGCCAAATTGAACAATGCTTTGAAGGAGGCTATCTAAATTGTACAAAATTAGACAGTGGGAACTAAAAGGCTGTCATTGAATGAGAGCATGTTATGATATATTCGAGTACACAGTAAACTTAAATGTCAGCGTAGTTTGAGCTTCAAATGTTTCAATGATGCTCGCTTGGGGTTAGGTCTGGCTCTCAACGTTATTACGAATAAATCACATAATCACATCTCATTAATTTGTTCATGTTAAAATTAAATATTAGTTTCTGTAGATTCTCACGTGGAAGTGACTGTTCATTTAACCTTTTTGGTCTCCGTTATCTGAGGTTCCTTGTTCTTCAAGTAGTCCTCTTTCTTTTTAAGGTAGTTAAGTTTTCTGTCTTTCAAGAACTGTCTGTACTTATCAATAGTAACCTTTCTTTGTTTCTCCTTGTAGCTATCAAGATCATGGTATCTTGTATTGAATAGAACATCCCAAAATATGAAGAATGGCTGTGAAAAGTTGGTCTTTATTCCAAACTGTTGGTGATGAATGTCGTGATAAATTGAATTGTTTGGGAACAAAATTTGGAAAGGGTCATAGGGCAAAGCATATCCACAATGGTCATCAACTGTTTTCAAAGTTGAAAATGTGTAAAGAACAATGCTCTCTCTTGGAGTCAATCCAGTAATCAGTGCAGCAACTCCTGTACCCAATGTATCTAACAAGAAGCCTTCAACTGGGTCATTGTAAAGGGCACCAAAAGCATAAGGAACATAAAGTCTGTGGTGTCTGGAATGGAAGCGTTTGTACAAGTATTTGTTCATATGCATAGTGCGATGTAACCAATACTGCCAACTATCAATTATGACAAAGGCTAAGAAAACTTTGATGCCGGAGATTCCATAGTTGTAAAATAAGCCCACCAAACAACTCACCGCTGGGTAGAAGAAAGACGTATCAGAAACTAACCCTGTGGACCATGTGTAAATGGTGAAAGCTTCCATTCCAGTATACTGTATTGGATCGAACTGGATAAAGATGTATCCAACGATACACTGAATGAAGTGCTGTAAGATCACATCTTTCAAGACATCCATCTTGGTAGCCTTGTTCCGAGAGATCACCTCTTCCGGTGGATGGATTCTGTAGCGTTCCGCAAGTTCATATGTGTCGATCACAAAGAAGAAGAGCGAATAGGCATAGTATGCAATCACTGGGGAAATGAGAGACAGGACATTATCTGGAACCATGCCAATCAGTGGTGCCTTCTCTATAATGGTAAATGGGACGGGCGCTGTCGCAGACGTGATGTTCATTGAAGATGGATCCATGTAAATGCTTGGCTGGAAGTTGTAAGACGTTAGGACACCCCAGTACTGTTTCTTCTCACAAAAAGAAAGTATCCGACTTCCGTGAAAGTGTCATTTGATGTTTTGTTTTTCCTTTTTTCTGGCGTTACTTCACCTCTGGAAAACTTTAGGAGTATCACGTGAACAACCTCCAGACAGGTTCTATTCACCATGCCTACACAAAACTGTTCTAAAGTGAAGTCAAAACTGTGTAGTTTTTTCCAGAATGAGGAGCAGAAGTACTACGATGGACCTATATACTCATTATTTTATCTATTTACAAGAGCCTCAAGCGGCAGCGATATGCTTTTCCTGTTGGTTTTCGAGGAACGCCTTTCTGGCGCTGACTCTAAGCTCTTCCAACAATGACTTTGGAGTCTGTAATGAAATTCTATCCAGTACCTGGTGCTGGACCAAATCTTGGTTCCAGAAGCCAGAGTCACCTCTTCTCCAATCATCTTCCCATTGGATCAAAGTGTTCTCATTAACATAATCGAGAGCACTGGACAAATCAGCGACAGCTTCTTGTGTGTAAACTGGTCTGAATTGTGCACTGTACCAGATGTTACCATCATCATTACGTGGTCTGTATTTCATTGCAATGTCTTTAAGGTTCAGGTCCCTCATAGCTCTCAGTCTCACAAGTTGTTCGTACACCTTTACCGCACTGTCATAGGTTGGTAGGTTCGCCACAGCCATAAGTCTCCATATGTCACGGCGAAGGGTTGGTCTTCTGTTCTGCCAGTTTGGTCTTTGAAACTGCTTTTTGATTTGATAGTCTGAAAATTGAGGGAGTTGAGAGTATAGCACCTGGCCAGACTCGATGTTTCTGAACAAGAAGACTTGTGGAGCAAAATCGTTCTTTGCAAGCCACTTGGCTGGACGGAATCTGGTGGCCATTCCGATGATGTTTGAGCTTGATGATTCAATCACAATTAACAAGTTCCTCCTAAAAGTTGATTTTTCACTTTTTCCAGTTTTCGATTTCTGCATAAGTGTGGACAAGATTTTAACGGCGTTTGGGCGCTCTATGCGCTTGGTTTTCGGTGCGGCAAAGCTTGTAACAGAGGTCTCTAATGATGACATTTGCACCTAGACCTATTATTATTGAATGACATATACTCCTTGGATCGCCCATAACTCGCTCTTCTCTCCGTACTATTTGGCTAAAAGGGGTAGCTTGTTTTTGTACCTACTAATCAGGTTAAATTCCGCTTTTGAAAGTTTTCGAGACTTTTCTGGGAGCCTTGTTTTGATTTGAACAGATCGGTATCTTTGAGGGTCCAGCGCCTCAATTAGCCAATGATCAAGGTACATGGCCAAAGCTAACCCCCTACGGCAACTCAGGCCTCTAAATGTGAGGATTGCAGCATTAAAGCTTTTTGCTGATAGTAAACCTCTGCCCACAGTTGGAAGGCAGGACCCGGGGCACTCTTTTGATAACAGTTTTCTTGCAGATGTTATCCATGTCAATAAAACAAAGAAGAACTACAAGAAAAGGAAATCACGCTATACACTCTCTGATCATGATGACGAAGAATCATCTGAGTCTGACTCTGATGAATATACTGAGGACTCAAGAGTTTTGAAGATATCTGCTAATGACACAAGTTGGGTCTCGCTGAAGAAGAATATAGACACAGAGCAATGGGTCCTGCTGAATGAAGTTTTTGAAGCGTTTAAAGCGCTTATCAGAATCCACTTCAGTGGAGATCGTTACCATTTCAACAGGCTCAGATTGGCAGAAATGTCCGCCCTTGAGCTCGGAATGAACTTGGGGATCCAAATCGATCCTGTTCCTTCAGTTGAGGAGGCTAGAGTCTTGGAAGCAGAGTCAGCAATTGACGAGTGGTACAGACACCCTGTTGTTGAACGGTATACTGGTTGGTGTGTTGTTGGTCATTCCCTTAGTGTGTTATTCCATAATTCAGAAGAATTACTGCCATTGATGAAATTCCTGATGCTCTTTGGTCAAGAACATGGCTTAGAAAAGATTATGGTATCACTGTTTATTGAAGCCATGAACTTGGAATACCTCATTCAAGAACATTTCAACTTAACAAGGTTGATTCGTTCCCTTCTAAAACTGAGCTATGAGGAGATTTTGCTGCAACACTTAGCCTCTAAATTAAACATGAAGTTAGCCACTGATCATCAGGAGTTCATAATGGAACTCATTCACAGGAACATTTCATCCAGTTACCGCCAGTCTATTCAAATTTTAGCCTATATCATTGAGCTTGTGTCATGTGAGGAGGTTGAAACCACAAGTGTTTCCAATCGTTCTCTGAAAGAACATATCATCAGAACACTCTATAAGTTTGTCATGCTTTCTGACCTAAACAAACGCGATGCGAATCTAGATTTCTTGGAAAGCGTTCGTGGGAAGCTGAACAGATCTGGTAGCTTTAGCTCTTTGATACCTGTTCTTAATTTAATTTCAGCGTATATGTCTGGAACACAACGCAATGAAATTGGGACCTTACTGCGGTATATGAATAGCGATAGCATCGATATTTTACGAATGATTGTCAAAGGAAAACGAGTTATGATGGAAGATATGATACCACCACAGAGCACCATGCCAGTCCTTCAAACTCATAAGCCTTTTAAAAGGTCCAAAATATCAACCGGTGATTTGATCTAATCGATAAGTATCAACAAATAAAACCATTGTCCACCACCAGATTCTGACCAGTAATACTCTCATTCTCTAGTAGGAAAACCACACTCTTAACGATGTCTTCTACTCCAACTGAATCCTTCTTCAGGGCATTCTCAAAGTGAAACCCATGACCCATTTCCGTTTCTTGGACAAGGCCTGGAGATATGCAGTTGACTCTTATCTGTCTTGATCCGAGCTCTTGGGCCAAAGACTTGGTGAACCCAACCAGACCAGCCTTTGCAGCACTGTAAACAGAAGTTCCCTTGACGCCTTTCAGTGCCAACACAGAGGAGATGTTAATTATGGATGATGGTTTATTGCTGATCAGTGACCTTAGAAGAAGCTGGGAGAGGATGATACTAGAAGTCAAGTTCGTATCAATAAGACGCTGCACTTGTTGGGCGCTTGTGGAATAGAGGAGTGAGTTCTGGCTCAAACCAGCAGTGTTCACCAAAATGCTGACCTTCTTAAGTTCCGATTTGTTGGAAGACTCAAAGACCTGATAGATCGAGTTGGTAGAAGCAAGATCACATTGGATGTAAGAATGATGTTGGGAGTTATCGAGAGTGTGTAGCTCGTGTTTGATGTTGTGGTGGAGAAGGTCTCTTGAACGAGCCAATAGCACTATGTTCACTCCACGAAGTGACAACTCTTTGGCAATTAGGAGGCCCAATCCCTTGGATCCTCCAGTTATCAGGGCAGTCTTCCCATGTAGAGAAGCAATTGAGCGTTTGAACAGCATCGAGTTGGTTGTCAACGTCTACATTGTTGTGGCGTGGGTTTAAATTTTACAGGTATACTATAGCGCGCGGTTGATTCCACCAAAACCCAAGAACCACGTTTATTTCAAGAATCACAAATACCAACAACCTATAAAACCAAAGAGCCAGCTAAGATCTCGATTCTTTCATTATACAAAGCGCCCAATGGTCAATGTGAGACTTACTGTTAGTACCCAGCCGCTTCAAATGTTGCGAAATCTCTATCCTCAGACCCATGGGGCCTCTGTGATGTAGTTTTGAATGTCGAACCAGGGAACAGGATGGATCTTGCTGTTGGATTGGTGAGTAGGTCAAGTGCGACTAAAATGTTCTCCCTGAACTTCATACGTTTTCTGTATAGGAGAACCCTGTGATCTTTAGCTCTGACTAGTTCTTTGGCTGGTCTATGGTTCTGACCCTTCGAGAATACCTGGTTGAAAGTGATGCAAGATTAAGACTCTATCACAAGGATGCTCTACGATAAGAATGCAGAGGTGCTTACCATACATAGCGCCAGCTAAGATTTCGCTCTCCATTTTAAACTAACCTGTTAAGTACATTAACCATTGTCTTTGTAGCTGATACTGGAATGAAAAACACTTTAGACCCTGATGATCTTCTGGCCTCCAACCACTCAGCTTTCCCGACTGGTATCTTCCTGGTCTATCTATAACAGGGAAATGGACTTGGATGAGCTTCCCGGGAGCCAGCTTCTCAGTATGTGACATCAAAATTTGTACATGTGCCCTTTCTGGACTGTACCACAGACCATAGAGGTGGTAGTGTCTATGAACGTATCGGTGATAGGTAAGCAATTGGGTGGTACAAGGCACTATGGGAATTGCCTAACCTAGCGAGGTGTTTGAGTGCGTGGGATTCTGCTATTCAGCTCAGGAATGGCTGGTGGTACCAATACGTTTCTACAACAAGAAAATTGACACAAACGAGCCAAAAAAAAAAAAATTCCACGAATGAAAACATGTGTAAAGAACTAAAACCTAGAGCTTTGAAGAATCAAAACCGCTTAGATCTTCTCCTCCTTTAGACCGTGCTTCCAGACGGCAACGTATGGGGTAGTACCATCCTCACGGTAGTTCAACAAAACCAACATGGCATCTGGGTCCATGGACTCACCAGTGTAGAAGTCCCAGTCGTTGAAAGAACCGATGACCTTCTTGACGTAGACTTGAGCACCCTTCTCGAAGACCTCGACTTGGTCTGGGTTCTTCTCTTGCAAAACAGTCTTAATTCTCTTCATGTAACCCTTGATGTAGGTCAAGAAAGACTTCTTGTCGAATTGGGTTTGTTGCAATCTGAAAGAGTTGACAATGTTGTTGACAGTCTCAGCACCATCGGCCAAGTCATCCTCAGCATCCTCAGCAGATGGGTTGGCACCAATGTCGACATCACCGTTACCAA
The DNA here is from genome assembly GCA_030558145.1 of Barnettozyma sucrosica. Taxonomy (NCBI): domain Eukaryota; kingdom Fungi; phylum Ascomycota; class Saccharomycetes; order Phaffomycetales; family Phaffomycetaceae; genus Barnettozyma; species Barnettozyma sucrosica. The sequence continues at coordinate 133,649 of JAJMRY010000004.1, forward strand.
CAGTGATCATAGCACAGTCAGCCTCGAAAATGACACCGTCAACCTCCTTCAAGTCGTAAGCATCGGACAACAATTCGTCACCAGAGATGATATCCTGTGAAACATTGTTAGCATAATGTTCTCTTGCACGTTGATGAGTTGTTGAAGATTGAGAAATAGGAATGAACCTCTTAATAGTAGAAAAGTAATGCCACCGAGGATCAATTTTTTAGAGCTGCCACGCTCCGAATCTCAACTTTGAAAACTAGGATACTCACAGAGTAAATAAGCATTGCAATAGAAGTTCAATGGGTGTTTGCTGGTAGAAAGAGAAAACTGAAGCTTTGAAAATTTTCTTATTTTTTTTTTCGGCGCATGTGCAGATTCCAAGATACCGCGAATTTCCTTTTTGGAATCGCGAATATTTCTACTTAAAGTTATAATCACAAAATAGAGGATGATTGAACTTCATCTAAAAATCATTTTGTCACTATAAGCGCAGTGTTCTCCAGGGATATGTCTCTCCCGACATATTGGCACAATTCTGCTTTGAATCCGTTCTCCTCCAGTGCGAATTTACGTGATTCGTCAATGATTCGTCTTGCCTTGAGACCTAGTTCCTCCCGTTGGTCAAACGTTAACCCACTTGAATGGTGAGCACCGTCATCACCAGTCATCTCGGGTCTTCGTCCATTAACTGCCCAGGACGCGAATTTCATGAGATGCGTGAAACCTCCTCTGTCAAACCCTCTGGCAGATAGGTACGCCGTAGACTCCAAACTCAGCATCGAATAGGAGCAGCAATGTCTGCAACACATTGCGACGATCATACCTTCAAACTTGTCTTTCAGCAGAGAATTCCGTAGGATGCACTGAATAGTAAGGTCTGTAGCTGCGCCGCATAGGTGTTTTGAAATGGCGACAAAGTTCTTCTCATTATCAAACTCTTTCTTCAGCACATAATCTGCGTTGAGGTCCTTGATATCTATCTTAACTCTAAAGGCCTTCGCATCAAGTTTCAATTCTTGGGAGTCTTTTATCATCTTGGAATCAAGCTTCAAACGAGAAGGAGATCGATCGATTAGAAAGAAATCAGTCGCTTTGGAGTCCTGGTGCATGATGGACTTTAATGTGTATCTGGAGAGCTCGGCTCTGCCGCAACCAAACTCGATATAGTTAAAGCCATGAGAGAGAAGTGATCTCTTATTGAGATGTGCTATTAAAGATGATTGTTGGATTGCATGCTTCTGATTGCCAAGCTCATTCATGCGCTCTTCAACTCCATCATGTGTCAGTCTTTCAAGGGGTAGTTGCGTGTAGTCTTCAAAGACTTTATTCACTAATGGAATCCACTTCTTGTAATCCATTGGATAATCAGTATTCTCAGCATTTTCCACAGTGCAGTTTTTGTTTAGTTGGTACCATGGAGCACTCATTGATTGTTCGTTCTTTCTATTACACTTTTTGAGATGATCATCAAGATTGTTCTCCCATACAGAGTGGCGAGGATCAACGGGGCAGGGCACACGCTTGGTATCATTCTTTCCATCCACCGTAAGGTGCTCGGCACAGTACAAAATGTCTTTTTTTCTAGTCAATGGACACCGTCTGTTCTTCTTTGTGATGATGAACTGGCACTGAAGGCGGTCATTGGTTTTAAGCTTGCCTTCTCTCTCCTTTCTTCTCCTTTTGGCAGAGATCCTCAGTTCCTCAGTTGGCTGCTGATGAAAGCTGTTTAACGATTCCTCGGTTGCCATTATGGGTCGCACCAGATGAGATCCAATTGTCTGGAGGAAGAGGTTAAAACTTTTCATTTTTGAAAAAAGATCACTTATCAACAGTCAAAGCCTCAATCGTTCACATCCTTCTACCATACAATCTTTAAGGATGGCTTTTGTTAACCCGTTTGGTGCCTCTTATGAGAATACTTTTGGTGCCATTGGCCTCGGTTTCAATGGGTTTGAGGTCTCATTGAACTACATTAGCGGTGTCCCTGACCCGAATATGGTGGCAAACTCCAAGCTAAAGTTGATCTTCAAATCACTGTCGAAAAGGGATGAAACCACAAAGGAGAAAGCTCTGAATGAGTTGCTGTCGTATGTAAAAATGGAGAACATTGAAGAGCTGAAGAATGATCTGGTGCTGATAACTTGGACTCAGCTCTACCCAAAACTATCGCTCAGTGAGAACAAGTCTGTCCGAGCCCTGGCTCATCAAGTCAACTGTCAATTCGTTTCTGTTCTTCAAAAGTCTTTTTTGAAGTATCTCAAAGACTCCATTCCTATTCTTTTGACTGGTGTTTACGACATTGACTCTTCTGTTGCAAATACTGCACTGAGATGTCTTGGTGAGGTCTTTCAAAATGACCAGAATAAGATCAACAACCTGTGGATAATGATGAGCCTACAGTTGTTCAATTTTATTGATCAGGTGTTGAACAAGGAAACAGTTGACTCCCTTTCTGATGATAGAATAGTTCCAAGAGATGAAGCTGAGATGAAATATCTTCGTTTGGTCAATGCTACCATTTCTATTATTTCACATTTGTTCCAATTATCCGTCAAGTTGGAGAGGTTAGATTCGAATCTGGAACAGTTTCAGACTGTCTTTGACTACGAAAACCTGTGGCATTACCTCCTAGTTAACTCAAACCTAAACAATCAGAAGATCTTCAAGTCCTTACTAGGAATGATCAATGCTGTTTTGAAGTTGAAACCTGAACTTTTCAATGACAAGGCCTGGAAATTGCTTTCGAAAAGAATCTTCAAAGCTTTGTCGTTTGTCAAGAGGCTTGAGCCTTCTAATGTAATGGTTTACTCTTCCGTTGTGGTGCCAATCATCTCAACATTAATAACCTTGGACAAGTCGAAGCCGGACTTCTACGCGTATGAAAAGAGCTCAAGAGAAAAGGTCCTTAATTTTTTAAAAGCAGGCTCTCTCAATTCCGATGCCTCATATTACATCAAACTTACAGAGTATCTGAGAATCTCACATATACTCAATGCAAATCAAGATGCTGAGATTGTTCATGCTATCCTTTTGACAGATTTCCAAACTGAGGTCACCAAGAATCTGAACTTCAGGGCGGGGACTGACTTCATTGTCAATGCTCTTCGAGCCAACCTCGACATTCTGTCGTTGTCTGGATCAAACGAAGCATTCACTGCATTTCTTCAAGAAGCTGTTAAGGTGACTGCGCCAATCAGTCTGAAATTTATTGACCCATTGGCCAAAAACATTCCGAAAAGAGCAATAGAACAAGTGCTACAATCCATTAGAGACAAGTCTGATGTAAATATCACCCTTCTATTGAATATTGCACAACTAAAGTCTGTTGGACTAGAGAAGACGTTGATCAATAGTTTGGATTCCTTGAGAGAGAGAGCTCAAAATGATGAAGAAGGGGAGTCATTTGTTTCCCATCCTGCATTTTTGATATTCCAATTTGTCATTACCCACAACTTGGACAGCTATCTGGACATCGTGGAAGACTTTCTGGATGAATTGCCTGGTTTTATAACCTCCTTGGTGGTGGAAACGCCCATTCAGATTTTAATTGATTATTCGAAATCCAGCCTTTATAGGAAAGAACTGTTTATTGAAACCTTTGATGGATTCATTTTGAAGTTAGACATGGTTGGTTCAAAGGACAAGCTTTTCTCGAGATTGGATCAATTTGGGAACAAGTCCGAGTTGTTGTCAAGCAGTGATGAGTTGAAGAGTGTGGTTACTCAAACTTCTGCCAGTTACGATTTCTCAAATGATTCTTTGTTCAAGGGGCATTTGCTTACCAATGAATCAGTAGTGGAATTGTATTCATTGGCTAAACAGCTGGGTAAGGTTGAGCAGTTTTTGTCTTTTTTTTTCAAGCATAACTCAAACAATGACGTGTTGCTAATGCATCTTGTTGAGAATGCGCCGTTTCTGGAAGACAACCTATGGAAAGCAGGTGCTCTGAATACACAGCTGCACGAAGCACTAGAGTCTCTGTTGTCTAATGAGGATGTTTTAACTCGTTACATCGTCAGTTTGAGGGAGTTCGTTTCAAGTGCAGGTCCTACTTCTGAAATTATAACCCAAGTGGCGAGTGAAATATCAAGGAGACCGGAACTTTCCTCTATTATTTTCAATGGCAGTGAGCTGCTATCACAGTTCATTGAAGTTTATGGTACATTCATTGATTCCAGACTAGCTTTGGGAAACCCCTTAGAAACTAGCATTTACATCTTGAATGTGCAGGAGGGCATTTTTCCAGCGAAGTTCATCAAGCCAATTCTTAATTACGGTATTTTCATGAGTGCTTTGGCTGATGTGACTTCTGCTGAAGTACTTTTGTATTTGGGAATTATCTCTGAGGTGGCGGCTGACTATTCTTTCTTGGCTAGCGATCACACTTCTGTTGATGAGCTTTTATCATTTAAAGAGAGAATCGATCAACTGTTATTAGCTGCTGTGTCTAAAATACGTTTCAATGATCTTTTGGACCAGCTTATTGGGAATGAGAAAACCCCTGCCTTTATTGATCTTTTGGTTAGTGAAGAACTAAACCAGGTTTTGAGTTTCTACAAGTTTAGGGTTCTGCTTACTGTATTGCATAGCCTTAAATCTCAACAGCCGGATTCAAATCTTCACAACATTGATGTCTCAAAATTGGACAAGTTCGTCAAAGGTTGTATCCGTTCAACAGACATTTTTTCTGTTCTGAAACTAGTTACCGTTGCCTCATCTATTGCGGAGGTCCTCTGGGATGAGAAGTTTGAAAGACTTAGAAACTTAATCGCTTCGGAACTCATTGGTTTGAAATCATCAGAGATCTTAACTTCTGGCTTGAAGACAGTCACTATTCTCAATACATTCCTTGCAGCCAATTATGTTGACGTTACATATACTCCACTACAAACCCAAAGACTTAACATGGTTCTGAATGATATCAACAAATGGCTTTCATCTGATGTCGCAATGGAGGAGTGCTTTGGCATTTTGAGAATTATTCTCCTCAAGTTTTTCAACACATTACTGGGATTTGATTCTTTGAGATCAAATCAGAACTTAATTGATGTGAGCACTACATTGTTACAAGATTCTATTGCAGTGATTGAGCTCGGTGGAGGCGAGCAATTACTTGAATTACAGTATTACACCTTGAAGTTGTTTCTAAATTTGAAGAAGTATGACCTCATTGCTTCCGATATTCTGGACGAACTCAGCGATGAACTGTTGGTACAATACGTTGAAGAAAATGATCAAGGTGATCTAAACCAACCAGTTTCTATGATACTAGAACTGACCAATAGATTCATCACCAGTCTGCCTTTGAAAAAGTACTTGAACCACTCTTCGAAATTTGTGGAGAAGTACTTCAGATCCACCAACTTTGAGAGCAAGAGGGCTTTGTTGAAGATAATTGAACAGCTGATTTTGCATGAGCAGGATAACCGTGTTACCGAATCACAATTGGTGGCAAGCGATGATGATTTGTCACAGTTCAGGATTCCAACCATTTTCGTTAACCATGTTTCGAATCCTCCAGCCTTGACTGATGATTTTGATGACTTGAAGTACCATCAGCTCTTGATTGGGTACCTGTGGAATTGGAAGTTGATCATGACCCACTTTAAGGGAACGACTTTGAATCTGAGAAGTCTGTTCATCAAACAATTGCAGAATTATGAAGGGTGCGTGGAACTGATTAGCGGATTTTTAGGATTCTTGTCAACCTTCTTGGAGATAGACAATAAGCAGTTCTTGAAAGACCTCGAGGAGAACAATGAGATGATTACAAACTACAACTATGAAGGGATCGATGACTTGACAAAAGAGGCACAGTTCCTTGGTGTGAATCTCTACTATATTATTCTGAACTCCGTTGGCTCCTTAAGCGTCAACTGGTTCAACCACATTAAGGACCGTGGCTTCAAGTCTAGAATCGAGGCGTTTACTATTAACCACATCTCTCCAAACCTGATCAAGGAGAAGTTGGACCAATTCCAAGCCAAAGTTGATGAGTTCATTTCAAGAGACGATGACCTGTCCATCAAGATCAACAGAGTTGCAAATGATATCAAGGCAACGAAACTGATTGATGAGCAATATCTCGAGATTGTCTTCAAGATTCCTGATAGCTATCCACTAAAGAACATTGAAGTAGTTGGCCCACAGAGAATCGGTGTCAAAGAACAACAATGGAAAGCTTGGCTGTTATCCTCCCAGCGTATATTGATGACCAATGGAGAGATCGAAGAAAGTCTTGAGTTCTTTATGAAAAACGTCAGGTTCCATTTTAAGGGGTTTGAGGACTGCTCGATCTGTTATTCAATCCTGCACACTGACCACTCTTTGCCAACCAAAAAATGCACAACTTGTGAAAACAAGTTCCATGCAGGTTGTTTATACAAATGGTTCAAGTCATCTGGTGGTAATACTTGTCCGTTGTGCCGTTCCACCTTTAACTTCAGATGAGGCCGGACTTTGAATTAAACGTTAGAGTTTCAAATACATGAGGCAAATGTAGAATGTAAACTATAATACCATACTGATGATTGGTAGGGACCGCATAACTGTATATGCGATGAGATGAGAGAAAAAAAAATTAATGTGCTGAAGATTTACGGATACCCAAACACAGTTAAAAATCCCCACTCTTTGATAATGTCAGTCTTCAAGTTAGATCTCTATGAATACTACTACCTTGACAAGAAGCCACGATTCTCAAAGACCAAAAAGCTTCTTTTACTAAAAAAGAAGCATCTAAAAGAGAACATAGATAATGCAGTGAAGTACAACAAGAACTTCTTGATCCCACTAGGTCTCCAACCCGACGTTGCTAAACAGGAGATCGAGTCAATCAAGACCTCTATTTTTGAAAACAAATTGCACAACGGCGTGGTTCAGTTCAAGCGAGCCCTCAAGAAGATCACCAACTCCACTAAGAACAAAGACCAGAAGGAGGTGGAGTTTATGAAGAGGATCGATGTGGAAAAACTAAGTAAAGCCAGAGTTATCAAGATCATTTCAAAGATTTTCAACTTGAAGAATCTCGAGAAGAACCCCTTTGTGAAGGCACAATGGGTTATTGATGGTTCTATAGATAAGACCAATGATCTGAACCCTTCTTTCTTTTACAACTCATTGGACAATGAGGAGCGCAACTATCTGTCAAAGATTCTTAACAATAAGGAACTCAAACAAGTTAATGAATGTGTGGAGCTAAGTTTCAAGTTGATTCTTGGATATGTCGCTGTGAAGAAGGATGATAAGCGCATGAAACAGATTGAGCAAGAGTCTGGTTTTGGTAATGATGGAAGGGAGGACCACTCAGATGAAAGTGATGATGAAGAATTTTCAAGTGAGGATGAAAAGGATAACAGTGACAGCGACGCAGAGGCGGAGACCGCTGACTTCAACGAGGACTATTACGCACAGTTTGATGCTCTTGTTGGTGATACTGATGACGAGGAGAGCGACATCCAGCTAGATGCCAACGTTGATTACAACCAAGTTACAGATGAAGAACCGTCAGACGAGGAACCATCGCAAGAGGAGGAAGTTGATGATTTCTTTGTTGAAGAGCCTGCTTCCAAGAAGCAGAAGAAAGAAAAGAAGGACAGCACCGGTATGAGCGACAGGGAAAAGAAGAAAGGACTCAAGCTACCCGAGCTTCCAAGCGGCTACTTCTCCGGTGGTGATTCAGATGTCGAAAAAGATGAGCTTGTTGATGAGATCACGAAACCTGCCAGAAAGAACCGTAGAGGCCAAAGAGCAAGACAAAAGATGTGGGAAGCAAGATTTGGCAGAGCAGCCAATCATATCAAGAAAGAAAAAGACGAGAAGCAGAAGCAAAGAGCACAGAAGCAAGCAGAATGGGAAGAAAGGGAGAGTAAGAGACGGGATAAGGCTATGAAAAGTGGTGCCAATACTACAGGAGGCAACTCTACTCCACTGGGAAACAGAGGAGGAGACAGCACCAATATAGCGGCCCATTCTCAAGCTCATTCAGAGAAAATGCACCCATCCTGGGAAGCGAAAAAGAAGCAACAAGAGGCCCTCAAGAATGTCAAATTTGAGGGTAAGAAGGTGAAGTTTTAGATTAGCTAATCTACAAGGTTCACAATAAGTAGCAGCTGGTTGCATATAATTTTTCCGAGGTGTATGACGTATCGGCCGAGGTGGGGCAGGGCAAAGTTGGAGAAAAAAGGTCACACGCATCTGGAAGTTTTGGAGATAGGGATATGTGTGACAAGAAGTTTGGAGAAGAGTTCTCCTCAGATAGGCCCATTCGCTCATGATCCATACACAATGGAATGTGGTCACTTCTTCTCAATAGCCAAAGTAAGTGTTTGCTTTTGAATAGCAGTTCAGAGATTGTACAATCAAGGTAAATAAATGTGGTGGATATACATACAAAGTACCCTACGATATCAAGAACCGTCTCGGCGCGACCCATCCATTTAGCGAAGACGTTAGAACCAAGGGCCCACAAATGGGTATTGAAGAGCGAAGGTTTATGTGTGAGTGTTCGTGCATTTATTCTTCTACAATCATCTTGTTGATCTTAGTTCATGTCCCCTACCCTCTGCCCGTAGCTGCTCCTCTTCTCTCTACGCTGTAATTTTTTTTTTTTTTCGTATTTTTTGTTCTTTTTTCACAAAAATTAACTTCCGATCCCCTTCAAACTGCCGCTTCTGTGGCTGAGGAGTTTTTCGCTTTTGGTTGTGAAGGAGGGGAAGTACTTGGTGGTCCAGATATTAAAGCGAACACATTTTCCATATTTTGCCACTCATAACACCAATGGCCGCAATGCTCCTGAGAAGATCCTTTGCTCACCTTTCCAAGGGCCCTGTTTCTGTTACCAGCTCCGCTGCCAGTGCACAAGCCAGAACTTCCTCACACAATATCTTCCACAATGTCCCTCTTGCATCACCAGACCCGATTTTGGGAATCACTACAGGGTTTCAATTGGAGCAGAATCCCAACAAGGTAAACCTTAGTGTGGGTGCGTACAGGGACTCTAGAGGCAAGCCGTGGGTCCTCCCATCCATCAAGAAGGCGTATTCTGTGTTGAACGAGGTAAATAAAGAGTACACAAGCATCACGGGATCAAACAGCTATCAAACACTTGTTAAGAAGTTTATTTACGGATCTTTTGATGGCGGATCCGACTTTATCCTTCAGGACTCTATCTCCATAGCTCAAACCTTATCAGGCACAGGTTCTTTGAAGATTACTGCAGAGTTTTTGAAGAGATGGTTGAATATAAATGACATATACATCCCGAACCCTACATGGGCGAATCATCTGAACATATTTGCTGGCTCGGGTGTTAAGCCTCACTATTACTCTTATTTCGATGCCGCTACTAATTCGATCAGCTTGGACGCCCTTGTTTACGATTTAAAGCACGCAAAAAGAGGTTCAGCCGTCCTTCTTCATGCATGTTGCCACAACCCAACTGGTTTGGATCCTACCCAACAACAATGGGAGGAAATAATTGACGTGATTATCCAGAATGAATTGGTTCCAGTTGTCGATTTGGCTTACCAAGGGTTTGAGTCTGGGTCTTTGAGTCAAGACTTGCATCTTTTAGCTCTAGTTTCATCCAAGATTAAACAAGGCTCTATTCCTACTATGTTCTTGTGCCAATCCTTTGCTAAAAACATGGGATTATACGGTGAGCGTATTGGCTCACTTTCTATCATTGCTCCAAACTCTGAAACCAAGGAAATTGTCGATTCACAATTGCAGAAAATCATCAGATCAATCTACTCATCTCCTCCCATTCATGGAGCCAAACTAGTAGAGGCCGTCTTATCGAACGAGGATATTTTCAGTCAGTGGGAGCAAGATGTCCTGGTGATGTCTAACCGTATCAAGGACATGAGATATTCTCTCTATGATCAATTGAAGGCTAACGGCCACCTGTGGGATCACTTGATCAGGCAGAATGGTATGTTTTGCTTCACTGGCCTAAGTGAGGAGAACGTGTTGAGGTTGAGAGACGAGTTTGCAATTTACTGTACGCTTGATGGTAGATTCAGCATTAGTGGCGTGAATGAAGGCAATGTTGAGTACTTGGCTCATGCCATTGCAACTGTGTTGAAAGATTAGAGTTATTAATATTCAGTTAAAAAAGTTTTAGTTCGTGCAGAGTTGAGCTCTACAAAGTTTACTACTGGGTTCCATATTAGGTATAGATGTGCTTTACTAGAGTTTAGGCTTGAAATTGTAGAAGTTTGTTCAGGAGGGTTTTTGACAAGAACACAAACCCCGCGCAATTGGGGTCATCAGGATCTCCACAGACATGGTATCGATATTGCATGATCCGAAGGAATTTCGCGAAAGGTCCTCCCGCCTCGTGTTGCATAGCACAAAAACCAAAAAGGATCAGCAGATGTCCTGACTACGCTTCCCAACTTAGTAACACACTTAACTTACTTCCTGTTGAGTAATACGAACAGCAATGCCATTCGAAGTACAAACAGTCGCTACCACTCCATTCAAGGATCAGAAGCCAGGTACCTCTGGTCTCCGTAAGAAGGTTGTTGTCTTTCAACAACCACACTATACAGAAAACTTCATCCAGTCTATTCTTAACGCCATCCCTGAAGGGGTGCAAGACGCCACATTGGTCATTGGCGGTGATGGCCGTTTCTACAATGACAAAGTGATTCAGCTCATTGCGAAGATCGGTGCCGCCAATGGTGTTAAAAAGTTGATTATTGGCCAGAACGGACTACTGTCCACCCCTGCCACCTCCCATATTATCAGAAGCTACGAGAATGTTACTGGTGGTATCATTTTGACTGCATCCCACAACCCAGGTGGTCCGGAGAATGATCTTGGTATCAAATATAACTTGGCCAATGGAGGTCCAGCCCCTGAATCTGTGACCGACAAGATCTTTGCTGAGTCGTTGAACTTGGAGTACTACAAGATCGCCGCCAATTTCCCAGAGATTGATCTTTCTATTATTAGCATCAGTGAGATTGATGGAGTCACTGTGCAAATCATTGATCCAACCAAGGACTATGTTGCTTACTTGAAGGAGATCTTTGATTTTGAATTGATCAAGAAGTTCATTAGCGAGGAGCCAGATTTTACTGTGTTGTTTGATGCATTGAATGGTATCACTGGCCCATACGGTCACAAGATCTTTGTGGAAGAGCTTGGCTTACCAGAGTCTTCTGTGCAAAACTTCATACCACTACCAGATTTTGGTGGTTTGCACCCAGATCCAAACTTGACATATGCCAAGACCTTGGTTGACAAAGTTGATGCCGAGAACATCACATTTGGTGCAGCTTCTGATGGTGATGGTGACAGAAACATGATCTATGGAGGTGAGAAAGCTTTTGTCTCCCCAGGTGACTCTGTTGCCATCATTGCTGAATATGCGGAGTTTATTCCTTACTTCAAGAAACAAGGTGTCTATGGTCTTGCCAGATCAATGCCGACTTCGATTGCATTGGATATTGTTGGCAAGAGTAAAGGTTTGAACGTTTACGAAGTACCAACTGGTTGGAAGTTCTTCTGTGCCTTGTTTGATGCTAAGAAATTGTCCATTTGTGGTGAAGAGAGTTTTGGCACTGGATCCAACCACATCAGGGAAAAAGATGGTCTTTGGGCGATTGTTGCCTGGTTAAACGTATTGGCTGGCTTCAAAAAGTCTTACCCAGATGAGAAAGCCACTATCAAGAATGTTCAGGATAAGTTTTGGTTGAAGTATGGAAGAGTCTTTTTCACCAGATTTGACTTCGAGAATGTTTCCAGCGACGGAGCCAAACAATTAGTTGATGATTTCAGAGTATTCACCTCGAACAAAGACAACATCAATTCATCTTTTTACGGAGACTACAAGTTCTTAGAGTTTGGTGATTTTGAGTATGTGGATTTGGACGGATCTGTTTCTAAGCACCAAGGTTTGTTTGCCAAGATTTCCAACTCCTTAAGAATTGTCGTAAGATTGTCTGGAACTGGTTCTTCTGGTGCCACCGTGAGATTGTATTTGGAGAAGTTCTCTGATGACGAGTCCAAGTATGGTGAGAAAGTGACGGACTTTTTGAAGGAGGATATTGAAAACGTTTTGAAATTCTTGAAATTCAGGGAATACTTGGGAAGAGACCAGCCAGATGTGATTACTTGAGGCTGATTTATAGCACCTTCATGGAATATATAACTTTAAATTTCTATCCTCGAAGTCAAAATGAATGTTTCGGTAAATATGAGATGGGATCCTATATTGCGCATACATAGCGAGCGGAAAGTATTTCTGTAAACAAGCCAACAGCGACAGGGCTGATGGCGTACCAGCTAGAGTGTTAGCTATCATTTATCTTGTAGATATTTTTTAAATTTGTTTCAATAGTTTGGTAGTGTATTCCAACCACCAGCTACACCTACATTTATCCAATCAGAGAATATTTAACAGAGTCATAAACTTGTATCAAACAAGAGTCATATATACAGACTGACTACCTTCTTAGACGTTGTAGTCAATGTCCTTCCAGGAAGTGATGATGGTCTTTGGCTCAGTCAAGAACTTGAATGCAGATGGACCGTAGAAGTGCAAGTCACCTAGGAAAGAAGCCTTGTTGGAGGTGAAACCGTGGTTGGCGTGACCAATTGGAATAATGGTGTTAATACCGACTTGACCAATGTTGACACTCTTTGCAAAGTGATTGGCAGCAGCTCCAGACTTGGTGTAGATGGCAACAGAGTTACCGAACTCGTTGGCATTGACGTAGTCAATGGTCTCATCCAAAGTCTCAACCTCCTTGATGGTGACCATTGGGCCGAACAACTCTTCGTCAACGCAACGCATACCCTTCTCAACGCCCTCTAGCAAGGTTGGACCAATGAAGTTACCATTAGCGTACTCTGGCTCAGTTGGCTTGTTGTGGGTTCTACCATCAACAAGGACCTTAGCACCCTTGTCAACGGCATCTTGAATGACAGCCTCAAGTCTCTCCTTGGACTCCTTGGTAACGACTGGACCGAAGGTACCATCCTCGAAACCTGGCTTAGCAGTAAGACCCTTGACAGTGTCAATGATATCCTGCTTGAACTTTCTGGCCTCACCGACTAGGAACAAGATATCAGTGGATAGACAGACTTGACCAGTGGCAGAGAAGGCACCGATAACAACACCCTTCAAAACGGACTCTTTGTCAGCATCTGGAAGAATGATAGTGTGGTTCTTAGCACCCAAGTTAACCTGGGTACGCTTGTGGTGCTTGGTAGCGGTCTCGTAAACGTACTTACCAGCATTGTTACCACCAACAAAGGTGACAGCTCTGATTCTTGGGTCAGTGATCAACTTGTTCACAGTTTTGTGTTTACCATGAACGACGTTTAGGACACCAGCTGGCACACCGGCTTGAGCAGCAATGTCGGCCAAGATGGAGACAGAACCTGGACAAAACTCAGATGGTTTCATAACGGTGGTGTTACCAGTGGCAATAATGTATGGGATGGTCCATAGTGGAATCATGGCTGGGAAGTTGAATGGCAAGATGGAACCAACGACACCAATTGGCTCACGGACAGTCAAAGTCTCAACATTGGTTGATAGTTCCATACCAACGGTCTCGGTCTCCTTGGTGACTTGAGTAGCGTGCTCAGCACATTGGATACCTCTGTAAACATCGGCAACAGCGGCAGACCAGGACTTACCTTGCTCCATGACAATGGTCTTGGCTAGAGCATCCTTGTTGGCCTTCAAAAGCTCAATGTATCTGAAAACCATCTCGTTTCTTCTAACAATCGAGACCTTTGAGAAGGTCTTGAAGGCATCAGAAGCAGCTTGGATAGCAGCATCCAACTCAGCATCAGTGGATTGTGGAACCTTAGCGATAACGTTGTTGGTGGCTGGGTCGTAGACATCAAACCACTCAGTAGAGTCAGACTTCAAGTGCTGGTTGTTAATATAGGTAGAGATAGTGTATGGCTCGAAACCAGCTTTGGCATGACCAGTTGGAGTTGGTGGAAGCTGAATAGTGGATAGAGCTCTGCTGTTGAAGGCAACAGCTCTGGAGATAGTGCGAGCAGCGGAGGTTCTGATTCTGAGCATTATGAAGGAGAGGCTTGACTAGGGTCAATAATAGGCGAGGTTAGATTGGAGATTACCAGGCTTTTATAAGAAGCAGGACCCCGTAAGTTTTGTGCCAACATCCTTCGAGCCATAGGAACATACCGCCAGAGGTCACACAAAGGAAAGTCTTGAACCGGCACGCGGGCTTCTAGTGTAAGTTTTCACAAAACAGCCGATTCTTTGACATCTTGTGGCTCGTCATTTGCCCTTTTCGAACGCGAGCGACACCTGATCTGATGGAGGTGAATTAATCAGGGCCATGACATAGCTATCACTTGGTCTGTTTAACAGTACTCCAATGTGTCAGCAGAACCTTGAATGCCTCCGGAGACTCGTGCATTAGACCATATTCCCTCCGGTTGTCCCTTCCGCCGCAAACAGTATGCTCGAGATTTTTTTGTAGGTGTCATAAACAGTTATGCAAGTTGGGAGTGGTCTTAAGACCGAGTTGGATTTAAGAACAGTTTTTCCAAGATATGGCACAACGGCCCACACCCGACAAAAGATGGAGTGATTCCAGATTCCTTTCTCATCGGTGTCATTGAATATGGTGACTCGTAAGGGTGTGTTCCTGCTTCTTCCGATGAACTGTAGGACGTCAACCTCGTTGTCAGAGTTTGAGTGTTCAACTAGTGGTTGGATGTTTTGGAATCTTCATTGCTCGAGACCCTCAAATCCCGTTCAGGTACTGGAAAGTGAAAACTCTTACTTAAAATTTCATGCCCTATATGCATTAACGCATCTATCTATAATACATAACTTAGCTAGGTGGTCCACAGTCTAGCAACACCATCTGCACCAGCACTGAACAACCATGCCTCCTTTGGATGCCAGACAGTATCTAGAACACCCAAACTATTAACAACCTTGTGTCCCGTGAGCTTCTTCAACGGCACCAATAACGGGTTTGTCATCAAATCGTCATATACGGTCTGATGGAAAACGTGAATGAAGCCATCATCAGATGCCGAAGCAAATAGGGGTAGGTTCTTGTGGAACTGAATGGATCTAACAGCCTTCTCATGATATCTCAAAGTCTTGTATGGAGTAGAAGCCAAGTCCAGATCGTGCCATAACACTCTCTTGTCAAATGAGGATGCAATCAGATGATCTCCACGGGGATGGATATCAATCTTGGATAACCAACGTGCACCAGGTAATAGCTTCTTCATTAGTGTCTGTTGAGACAAATCGTAGATTCTAATGTAACGCTGTGAGGCAACAAAAATCTGGGGTTTGAACGGATGGAACTTCACATCCATTATGATGCCCTTAGATTTCTTGAATGGTGACTGAGAGGAGTGTTTGGAGATCTGATGGATCAACACAGAAGAGTTGGCACCTTCAGGGGAAACAGTAACAAAGTAGTCTCCCTTTCTATGCCACGATAGGTTTTTGATGTTTTTGCGGCATTGAATCTTGATGAGTATTCCTTGGGATGCAAGCTCTTCAGATGGTTTCAACCACTTGGCAAATTCTTGCTTCTTTACAACAGGCTCGTCATTCTCAGATTCAGAATCCTCATTAACATTCATGTCTGTCTTCTTCACGTTACCAAACTTGTTGTAACCGAAACCAGACTCTAGTTTCAAACGGCCAGTGTTCTCAATATCGAAGCCAAATATTGGTGGGGATAGAATGTAGATATTCTCACCAGCAGTGATTGCCAATATACCTAGGGAAGCATCTGGGTTCCACTCGACACTTTCAATGTGGTCCTCATCATCATCCTTTGAAACAATTCTGACAGAATACACCTCTCTACCTGTCAAAACTTCCCAGATCTTCACAGTACCGTCATCTGAACCAGTTGCCAACCACAAACCAGTTGGATCAATAGATAATGTTCTAATCTTACCCTTGTGACCTTGGTATAAAGTAGATGTGCGGATCGGGAATGGTCTCAAATCCTTTGGAGATGGTAACTCAGGAACAAGAGATTCCGGATCAATATTCAACTTATTGTGACGTACTCTTGGTGCCAGATATAAATCCAGACTTCTCTCAAACTTTTCTCTCAAACTGTTTTGGTAGCCAGGAACCTTTCTCAAAGCGTCAAACTTCTTCGGAACTAGTTTCTTATCCTCATAGTCCAGTTGATCATTCTCTTCCAACTCTTCTTGAGTGAACAAGTACTCTTCAGGTGGATTGTAACTCTCTTCATTGGTTGGTGGTGGTAACTTTGGAGCTCTCAATGTCATAATGTGGTCTTGATTCTCTGTCTCACCATCCCCCCACAAATCAAAGTTCAATTCCTCTTCAACCTTCTCCATTTTATCCTTAGGGACAATGCGACCTTCTCTAATGGCTCTCACAATTTTCATGATTCTCTTCGCCTCATGTTTCGACGGAACAAATCTTCTCTTTGGCTCAGGAACAGCTGTCAATGGCATGATCTCGGTCTTAGAAGTGAACCACTCGATAGTTGGTTGATAAGGATCCACGCTGTCATCCGTGGTCTTGTTGTTTTCAATCTTAGAAATCAGATCAAGCTCTTCCTGAGTTAAATTCAAACTAGTACCAGTGTTGGAATCAAGTAGACCCGTCCAACCTTCAGGCAAGTCAATAGACTCCAGCAACTGCTCAAGTGCAGAACCACTAGCAGGCCTCATTATTCTCTTACCGTTGATATCATAACCAATGTGAGGCATCTCTTCATAAGCAGATAGTGGAATGTTACCAATGGTGTTGTAGTTGTCGTGGTCACTGTCATCACTCTCATAAACAGGGTCAATTTCTGGTTTGATGACACGGTCAGTTCCATCAGAGTAAGCCGTATGGATATGCACATTTTTAATTCTGTCATTTAGTGAAGCTGTATCAGCAGGCTCGTCATCAAAATCTTCAGATGACGCATCCTCCTCCATCTCAGCTTCATCTTCAGCTAGAATTCTGTTAAACTCTGCGTCAGAGTCAAAGTCCTCATCATCTTCAGCAGATTCATCATCGCCATCATCACCAGCCTCTAGTCGATTTGGATTATCATTACCTTCAATTTCGTTCCCTTCTTCGTCACTGTCTTCAACATCAATCAACCCATCCACCTGTAACTCATCTTCAACAACATCCTCTTCCTCTTGTTCTTCAATCTTTCTCTTCCTAGCTTCAGCTTTAGAAGCTAGAGCTTCATTTGCTGTATTTCTTGCTTTCTTTGAAGTTGCTGCCGTTCTAGCCATGCTCACAACTAGTCGCTCGGTCTTAGATCGATGCCCTTTAGTGTTGTTTACGCATCAAAGAGCTCTAGAAATTTTTTTTTCCATCAGCTGTACCTTACATAAGCAACCTCATCGGTTTATCGGTTGGAGCACGATTACCCTGTTGCAGGGCTGTTGAACATTCATTATCATTATAGAACCCCACCTTGAACAAAGGCAGGGAAGGTCTGTATGATCATCCTATACAGTCTAATGATTGGCTTATCATGAATTTCCGGTCTTTATTCACATTAACAAGGTTTGGTGAGGTAATACGAGGCTGATGAGCGTTAATCGATATAAAATAGAGGCCTAAAGTATAGGCTTTTGTGTTCTAAGGAAAAACAGTTCTTCTTACGGTAGAAACAGAATTGCTGAGCATCTCGGAATCTGTATTTAGATAGTATTGCGGTTTTTTTCACTCGTCAATTGTGGTTAATTGAATGGTGCGTGACTTGTCGAACTGGGCCATAACCCTTGTTGACTTCGATATCACTAGCTAAGAATTCAAGAATTCCATATGTACTATAGCTGGACACAAATAACAAATTGAAGAATATGGGTTAATGTTGTCTTCCATTGTCTTCTTGATCTCCCTCTTTCCCTCTTCTCGTTCCGCCCTCACCCAGTGCTTCTTAAATACTCATTTTCAATACTCCTTTCTCTCTTCTCACAACTTTTCTATCCATGCTGCTTCTCCTCACGTAGTCTCCCCTCACCTTGCTCTGCTGCATACCTTCTCCTTGCTCTAGACTGAGTAGGTAAATTCTTTCCGTGATAGACTATTTGTCAACCTTGTATTATTGTAAAGATCTAATCGAATGGTGTTTGACTTATCTAACTAGGTTATGATCCCTGTTAGACTTGTGTATGCTTGGTTGGGATTCTGGCGTTTCACTAGTACTACAGCTTGACGGAGAGAGTGGCAAGTAGTATTCTATGTCAGTGCTACGTTGTTCGAATAGATTCTTCTATTGTCTTCTGTATAATCCTTATCGGTTTCCTTGTCTGGTGTTATTCCTTCTCTTTGTTCTCCGTGCTTTCTATCAATCCCTCATTCAATCTTCGTTCCTTTCTTTTTTAAATACCGCTCCTTGAACCACACGTTCTTTCCTCTATGTATGTTCTTACCTCTTCTGCGCTCCTTTTGGGTTGGGTTGATTACGTGATCCCTTGCGTAATCTAACATTCCGGAATCCTTACAACCATAACAACAGGTCCCTTGGCCCAGTTGGTTAAGGCGTGGTGCTAATAACGCCAAGATCAGCAGTTCGATCCTGCTAGGGACCATTCTTTTTTAAATCTTGAACTTTCTCGCCATTTCAATTCGGTCCTCAATTGAAGGCCTAGGTGGAGGCTTTGTTGTATCGCCAGAGCTTCTGTCCAATTCTGCGGCAATTTTTCCTCATTTGATCTCAATTATTTCTGTTTGGTTGCTCTGTCTTGACTCCATTTAGCCTGTTCTATATCAAAGAGAGCAACCATAATTTCGGCTTCTGTTCCTTCTGAATGACATTTGGCTCTTTAAGGCTTTCACTAGCTCGCGGGTACGAATTAAACTGGTATCAATCGTAATTATAATATTTAAGGTCAAAGTTGCTCTAAATTTTGGGTGCTTTCAGCGAAGAGACTATTTTTCCTTTTTGACACAATCACCATACATATCTGTCTCATTTTGGAAGCACAAAGCTACCCAACCGAGTAATATTTCCGAGATCTGGACACTCATCTGCCCCCAATATAATTGTTGCTCCTTCAAAGTGTGAAGCTAGAAGCCCTTGTAAATTCCTGTTGTTTGTTCAAGTTGTTGGGCAATTCTTGCACCTCGCAAAATGAGGGTATTGAGGGCAATAACCCATCATCTATAAATCAACTAACCTATTATCTCGTGAGGAAATAATTCAAAATGAGCTATTTCGACTCATCTCTCCATATACTTCTTCTCTGTTAAGTATCTTTTTAAGAGAGTTTATAGACAAGATAGGTTCAAAGAAGTATTACACTCTTCAAACGATGATTGTCCTGCGCGGTGACAGATATGCTTGCGAGCAATGCATCCGTGGCCACAGGGCTGTTGAGTGCCAACATTTCGAGAAGCATCTGATTCAAATCAAGGGTCGAGGAAGACCTGGTTTAAATGACCTGTTCCTCAGACTGAGATTGGAACCAAGCCCAGTGATTGCAGGAGAACAGCAGATTCCGGTGGACACAAAGAATAGAAGGGGCAAAGTGGGTAAAAACATCAAGTGCTTTTATCTAGATGAGAGCACTGAGGGAGTGTTGTGGAGGGTCCAACTGAAGTCGAAATTTTCACTCTTGGAGCCAGCTTCACCGACAGAGATTGCAGAGGCTAATTCAAACTTGACTTTCAGGGCAAGCACCCGAAGAACAAACACTTTGAACACAACTGTCAACGAACGGCACCAACGACTCAGAGCTAACATAGGAGCAGATAGATTCCTTACTGGTGTGGCAGCCTTAGGTCTCGAGGATAATGGCAATTTGCTAGATGAGTGCGTACCTGAACCAGCCTCTTCCACCACCTCGAGAAACTCGTCTATCTTTAGTAATTTGAGTGTTTCGTCCACTGAGTCTTCTTCAAGTATTTCTGATCCTTCATCTTTGTTTAGCTCACCAGATCAGTCTTCTAAAACCTTTGGGAAGGATACAGATACTAAATCAAGAAGGGTCTCTTGTGACAGCTACTTGGATCATCACAGCCACTTAGCACTATCTCATTCTCAGAAACAGGTCCAAGCCGTACAGAACACAACCACCGAAGGGAACTTTGGATATCCAACTGCGATAGATCCCTTCCGCTCGGGTTCTAATGAATGTTGTGAGACAAGCAGCGGTATCTTCAAGGAGTTTTCACTCACCAGTGAACTTGCAGTATTTAGCCACCAACCGGCTATAGGGCAGGCTGTTAACAATAAAAACAAAGCAAGTGGGCACAATCAGACTCTGCAAGACTTTAGCGAAGTTGAAAGCTCCAACAGCGATGATTCGGTTACAGTTATGTCTAAACTTCAGAAGTTGAATAACTGTGAGTTGGACTGGTTGCAGCATAGTGAATCTGATACTGCTGCTGCTCTCTATGCTGCTATCGTTGAGCTACCATCACAGGCGATGGAGAGATCATATAGGAGTGATCTTAAATAATAACCTTTTTTTCCTTTAACCCCTCCCTTCTCTGGTATCTTTTCACTAATAGGCTTCAAGGTTGAAGCTGCAGGCTATTTTAATTATTTTTTTGTTGTCATGTAGCTATTATATCTTGGTCGGATACATGAGCGTTTGTATTTCGCACTTCGCATGCCCTTAAACCATAGCTCAGATAGTCAGTAAATCGTTGACTCTACACTCGCTTATACGCTGTAATTGATCATAAAAACGTCACATGGTGTAAACACGCAAGTACAGTAATGGAGCACAGAAATCACAATTCTGGAGAAATCAAAATCTTGATGTGCTTGTCCTTGTTGTTAATCAGCTCCTTGAACCCATCCTCGACACCATTCTTCAAAGAAACCTTACCAGTGATAAAACTCTTCATCTGTTCAATGTCGATCTTACCCGCTTCAATGGCCTTAATAACACCTTCAAAGTCCTTCCCTTCGTACCCTAAAGAGCCAACAGACTTCTTCTCATACAAGGTGTTATCCATAACATAGTGCTTCACTGACTTGTGTGGCCAAATCGCAACATTACAAGCGACACCATGGGCTCTGATGGCCTGGATGGAAGTGGTATAAGTTGGTTGGATACCAGAACAGTCAAACGAGGCCGCGAAGCCCTCGCCTTTAACACCAAGGGTTCTCAACTTGGCAATTGCTTCTTCGTTAGTTGCGTAGTCAGCGGGGTTGAAGCCAACCGCACCGAGCTTGACACCTAGTTCACGTCTGGCCAGTGCTGGGTCAGAAATGACCACCTTGGAGGCACCTTTTGCCTTCAAGACCAAGATTGTGGCTAGACCAATAGGACCTGCACCCAGTACGAGACCATCATCGCCCTCTTTGAACTCAGCGAGCTCAGCAGCGTGCCAGACCACAGATAGCGGCTCAATCAAGGCAGCGACGTCTAGTGGAATGGACTTGTCAATCTTGTGTACGTTGCGTTGTGTGTACTTTGTATAGGTGGCCAATCCACCATTGTCCACACCAAGACCGAGGAAATTCAAGTCTGAACAGGTGTTCGTGTAACCCAGCTCACACGATTGGCAGGTCTTGGAGTTTTTTGGGGTCAGATTTTCTGGATAGTAATGTTGTCTGGTCTCACAGTGACCAGTGGTGTCCACAACAACATGGTCTCCGACTTGCAACCCAGTCACGTTAGAGCCAATGGCGTGAACCACTCCGGAGAACTCGTGGCCAAGGACAAGAGGGAGCTTCTTACCAGAGATCTTATCTCCTGACTCACTGGCAGCTTGAGCAAAAAAGATCGGATGCTCGAACTCATGAAGATCTGAACCACAAATACCGCAGTAGGCAATCTTGATGATGACGTCGTCCGGTTTAGTGATCTGGGGTGTGGTAATTTCTTCGTTGTAACGGATGTCTTCTGCTCCGTGGTATTGTAGACCCTTCATTGTTGTAGTTTGGAATCGCAATGGTGAAGAAGAAAAAGCCCGTAAAGATTTGCTTGTAACGGCTGTTTTAAATAGCACTCGTGCGACGTGGCGTGAGGCCTGAGTGTTACAGGTGGTGGTGTTGGTTGCACGCACAAGGCTTCTGGCAGTTGCTCTTAGCATGGTTTGATATTTTCTTTTTCGTGGGTGGTGTCACTTGGCTGCGAGGTTCTTTTCATTGGGGGGTGGGGGGTCGCCTCTTTTATAAGCAGAAAGAGAAGAGAGGAGTGACAAAGCCGTGCAGCGTGTTGACACAGGTCGTGACCAGCCGTTGGAGACTAGTTCAATCGCAGATCACCAACCCACCTCTCGGCTTTCTCTCATTGGCCCAGCATAGACACAAATTGAGGAGTTCGGAGTAGCTATTAGTCAGTGGTTTAGGGGCAATGTGTCAGAGTCCTTAAAGGACATTGGTGACTGTTTGGAGTAGGTTCTGAGAATCGCAAATGGGAGTACGGGAGGCTGTATTCTCTTTGAAACAGCACGCCCGAAGAGGTTCTCAATATGGAACAATTCTCTGCCCAACTCTTATTTGGCTACATGGTAGATCGATGCGATGTGGTTGATCAAAATCGCGAAATTCTTAGTGTACTGACTCCTGGTGGTGACAGTTAGTGCCATCAATCAAACTCCGGACAGCGATATCCTCCCCTCTTCGGTACCGTCCGTAAATGGGGCTTTAAAAGCCTATAGCCTATAATCTTGAAGCTATAACTGTTAACTTAAGTCAGGGGCACATAGCCACCCAGCAGCACCTTGCGGGGGTGATATCATTGTAAACCTGATGGTCTGGGCTCAGGTGAATTACAATGGTAACATCAAGGATAGGTTCCCACCACTCGTAGCAGTTGAGAAGATACGATTTTCTCTGTTGCTAGCAGTTGTAGTTTTAAATTCAAGATATTTTGATCTCGCTATTCTTGACTGAACGAAGCCAAGCCATACAGAGTAGTCTAGCGAACAACTGTGTGAACATGTATATGACAGTGAAGTCTTCGATTTATCCTTTTATAGGTACATAACTATTTACAACGGTATCCACACACTCAGGCGACAGCCTCTCCCTTATTCAAGTCCTTTGGGTCCAAATATTTCTCAAAGGCATCATTCTTCTCTTTAAATGGTCTTGGTCCCAACAACTCAAGCATATCGTTTCTAGTCAAAACCTCCTTTGCCAGCAACAACTGTGCAACCTTCTCCAACTCAGCATCTTTCTGAATCAAGAGAGCTCTGCAACGATCAGCGCACTCGTTCACGATCTTGGA
This sequence comes from Barnettozyma sucrosica, assembly GCA_030558145.1. Lineage (NCBI taxonomy): Eukaryota > Fungi > Ascomycota > Saccharomycetes > Phaffomycetales > Phaffomycetaceae > Barnettozyma > Barnettozyma sucrosica. The sequence continues at coordinate 156,800 of JAJMRY010000004.1, forward strand.
GATTTCCTCGTCAATAAGGGTGCCTGTAGCCTCAGAGAACGGCTTAGTCAAGTCATTGTCCGATTTACGTTCATAGGCAACTTGCCCAATCTTTGAAGACATCCCCAGCTTAGTAACCATATTTGTGGCAATTCCAGTAACCTTTTTGAAATCATCAGATGCACCACTAGTCACACTTGGAAACTTCAACTCTTCAGAAATTCTCCCTCCAAGAGCCATCGTCATGCGGTCCTTCAACTGATCAACAGAAAGCAAGAAAATATCTGGTGGTAAGTATTGAGCGTATCCCAGCGCGCCTTGGCCTCTAGGAATGATTGATACTTTTAGCAATGGATCGGCAAATTCAAGGAACCAACCACAGATTGCATGGCCAGCCTCGTGGTATGCGACAACTTTACGTTCCTGCGGGGATAGCACCTTGGACTTCTTCTCCAAGCCGGCAATCACACGTTCAATAGCCTGCTCGAAATGGTTGAACGTCACATTGGCATCATCGTGACGTGCTGCAATTAGGGCAGCTTCATTTACAACATTAGCAATATCAGCACCGCTAAAGCCAGGTGTCAAGGCAGCCAACTTCCCACTGAGGTCAACAAACTCCTGTCCGTCTTTTTCAATGTCCAATAACACCTTCTTCAAATAGATCTGGTAAATCTCCTTACGGCCTTCCAGCTCAGGTTTGTCAATCTGAACGTGTCTGTCGAATCTACCTGGTCTCAAAAGGGCTTGATCCAAAACATCTGGTCTATTGGTACCTGCAAGAACAACAACGTGATCGGATGTTTCAAAACCATCCATTTCCACTAGAAGCTGATTCAACGTTGTCTCACGTTCGTCATTTGCGCCTGACATATTCCCTTTGGTTCTGGCCTTACCGATCGCATCAATTTCATCAACAAACACAATGGATGGGGCATTCTCCCTAGCAGTCTTAAACAAGTCACGCACACGCGAAGCACCAACACCCACAAACATTTCAACAAACTCTGAACCAGAGACGGAGTAAAAAGCGACCCCAGCCTCACCTGCAGTGGCCTTCGCAAGCAAGGTCTTACCTGTACCCGGTGGACCAGAAAGAATGGCTCCTCTAGGAATCTTACCACCGAGTTTTTCATATTTCTTTGGATTCTTCAGAAAGGAAACAAATTCCATAATTTCCTCCTTGGCCTCCTCCATACCAGCAACATCTTTAAACTTCACCTTCACGTCTGTTTCAATGTTGAACTTCTTGGCCTTGGATTTTCCAACCCCGAAAATACCACCGGGACCACCACCAGCTGCGCCAGCTGCAGATCTCTTGGTGAGCCAAAACAAGCCACCAATCATCAATAGCGTAGGTAAAAACTGGTATAGAGCCTTGATGAAATGGCCTTCAGAAACGTAGTTGACAGGAAGACGGAAGTCCTCACCCACACCAAGATCATCCTGGGCCTTTTTCAGCTTGTGTTCAAAGTTGTCTAGGGAACCAATGTGGAAGAAATAGTAGTCCATATCGCCAGTCTGCTGCTTACCGTTGTCATTCAGAACCACACGCACAAGTGACTTATTCACGACAATGAGCTTCTGCACGAGACCCTTGTCGAGGAACTGGGTGCGGAATTCCTGGAATGTGAGCTCATGTGTGCGCTCAGAGGTGGTGAAAGAGTATGAAACGTAAATGACGGCAGCAAGGAAGAGGAGAACTTCGAATGGCTGCACCTTGAGTTGATAGATCTTCATGTTTGGATCGGAAAAATCCTTTGTGAATCTCTTGTTAGTATCTGCTTTATCTTCTTTGGTCTGCTCCTTGTTATCCTTTTCTTCCTTGTTCTCCTGGTTCTTTTCTGAAATCTTGTCTATGATATTTTCCTCAAACTCGACGAAATTCAGCAACTCTTCTAGAACTGCCTTCTTCTCAGCAATAGTTTCTGGTTTAGATCCATCGTGATACTTAACATTGCCGAAGACTTCGAGATACTTTTCCAAAAATACTGATGGTCTAACACCACCATCGATCAAATCAAGCATGGAATCCTCAATCTCCTTCTTTTTTAGCTTCGAGTTAAAAATCACTTGCATGTATGTGTCTCTCTCTATCTCCAATAGCTTCTTGTCAATTTTTACATCTTTAGCCTTGGCCTCGTCAATAACCTTCTGGAACTCATCAGTTATAAGGTCACCCTCCTTGTTGATGAACTTCAGGTATTGGCAGGCATGGAAGTTGCGACTAACCAGCAATGGGAAAAAAATCTTTCTAGATACACTGGAACCTCTCAGTAGCGAGTTTCCACTGCGTGCAGTGGGAATCATTCGGGAAACGAGCATTCTCTTCTATAGCCGCTGTTAGTTTTGGATTCAAAGTGGGTGATTGGCATGGGTGGCGGGGGCAAAAAGTCCATCATAACATCACAGTGGTTGCTCTCCGAAACACCATTTTCATACAAGAGCTCAAAGAAATGTGATGCTCCGTACTTCTACCAAGAATAGAGGATACTCACCTATCGATCAGCTCGTTCAGGGGGTTGATATCTAACGTTTGAGTCGATTTCAATACCAGAACACAATTCAACAAAACCAAAGACCGTAAGTTGCTTAGTCAAATGATTACATCATCATTTCGACCATAGCCTTTGGCACAAGCTTTTACTCAAAGCAAAAGCTCAGAACCACCCCTTTCAATATATTCTACAATACTTAGCCTTTACAGTATAAATAACCTTGAAGAAATATTAAAGTGTAAAGCACGATGGCTAGAAGTATCTCTCTGCCTGTTGCTGATTCAAAATCGCAGCCTTTGTGGCCTCATCCACACAGTCCCCAAAAACTTCCAATCCCACAGAGCCCAGCCCAGTCTTCTTCATAAAACTACCCTCCATTCTAAATTCATAGATAACTTTTTTCCTCTCGTCATCGTTGACCTTAGCAAACTTAACTTTTGTTGGCTGAGTGCCGCTGGGGATAAATACCAATCCCGTGTATGAATCTTTCAAACCTCTAAGAAGCAGACCATTCCTCTTCTGAGATAGCGTTGCGTTATACGTCGCTGTCGCCTCAGCATGCTTGAACTTCCAATTTTCTTCACTCAAGTGGGTTGCACCTCTGAGAAGTTTCATACTCTTCAGTTCAGCCGCTTCCATTGGCTGGGAATAGGACGCCGGTGCATATGCGGTTGAAGCGGCACCATTCCATGCAACATATTGAGCAGGACCTCCGGCTGGAGGCTCCGGCTCCGCAAGCTCACCCTCCTTGATATGTTCCAGGCGCTTGACTCTCTGAGGGTAGTAATCATCCTGGACATATCTTCCACCAACGATAACCTTAGCACCAAACTCTCTGAAAATCGATCTTGCAGTGACCAAACCAATTGTACGGCCCTTGTATGAATGTGGAATGATATCTCTATCAATCAGATCAAACTTCTCATCCTGGTCAACCACGTACTTGTGCAGGAGTCTATGTCTTTGGAAGAGAAGGTACGAGTCTCTGAATCCAACACAACGGGCAGGTTCTGTGCTGAGCATCCATAGCTTATCGCCCTTTCCCTTCAAAGTGAATGTCCGCACCTTATACTCTCTTCCTCCTAGAAGCTCACCGTTCCTCTTGATCTTGGCTTCGCCTTCCTCATCCTCGGTCAGGTTGTATTCGTCATCTATGATTTCGTAGGACTTTCCAGTATCGGTAATTACTGAAGGCAGAACCAGCAATGGCTTACGGCCTCTTCTTCCCTTTGGTTTTGAGGCAACTTTCTCTTTCTTTGAAGGAGTGTCAGCGGTAGCTGCAGGAACAGCAGCCGTTATGTTACCCTCTTCCTCTTCTTCCTCCTCTTCTCCAGCTTCATCACCATTATCTTGAAGATCTTCCAACTCCTCATCAACATCTCCTAGATCATCCTCTGAGTGGTGAGATTCCTGATCACTAAAATGTGAGTCGCCAAAATTGTCATCTTCCTCGTATACATGCTCTCTTCGACGTTTTCCGGCCATTTTGTGTTTTCTTCCGTTCTTTGCTTGTGTTTGTTTGTGTATTTGATACAGTGGCTAAAAAGCTTGAACAGGAAAGACAAAACAGTAACAGGAACAAGGAGATTATGTCAGCATTCAAGAACTCCACAAATCTAAGTTACCCTGCCTGTTCTGATCTGGATGATGGTTTGTTGTTTTGTGGCTGGGTGTCTGGTAATGATAAGCCTCAAAAAGAAAACCAGCAGACACATGAAAGGGTGAACCTAGGCCAACTTTTCTTAGTGTTATTAACAGTGAGAATTTGCCTGAGCAACCTTGAAGACATTCAGCCTCATCTGCCGAGTCTCCTCGATTCCGTGATCTCGCAGTTCTCCAAACCATGAAACAGCTACAGCTTAGTAAGATCTGACCTAATAATTGACCCACTTTGGCGTTATCGAGATTCCAAGTCCATTTAAACCTGTAACTCCACTCTCTTCTCGTAATTTCTAGCTGCTCCATCTGCTCGTTTCTCTCACCAATGACTGACCTGTCCCACTTCTTGGATGGAATCTCGCTCAGTGATAACCTCGAACAGGGACCGCTGGACCCACTTTACCCCATCCTGTCTACGGGGCTGGGATCCAGTATGTATCACTTGCTCCTCACCCAACAAGAGAAGTCCACCATGGCTCGCACGATCCCCCCAATGACTCCACCGTCTCCTCCACCAGTGAACACGATCAACCCTCGTGAGCTGCGCTCATCCTCTTCAGCTTCGAGCACTACCACTCTACCAATGGACCTCTCCTCCTCCCCGTCCTCGGTGTATGACCATGAAGATCAAGACCACAGCGATCACCATCCGTTTGAAATGCCCCAGAAGCAGACCCGTATGAGTTGGACTATCAGTGACGAACTCCAGAAAGTTATCCGCAAGTGGCTCGAGGAGAATGAGAAGCTTCAATTACAGCAACGTAAGGAGTCAGAGCTACAACAACAGCAGCAGCAGCGGGAGAAGGAAGAAGAAGAACAACAACACGAACTTCTTCAAAAACAACAACACTTAAAGCGCAACTCAATTTGTGAAATTGGGACAGCTTCCGCTATCCGGGTCTCTCTCAACAAGAGAAGAAAATCAGAGTCCTCCTTGGCGTTCAGTCCGGCTTTCAGTGTCCCAGCCTCCACATCCTGCAGATCTGCACCACCAAGCAAGAGTGCCACTCCACAGCTGAATAACGCTCCTGAGTTTGAGGAAGACTGGGACGAAGATGAAGAAGAGAAGCCATTTAAGTGTGAGGGCTGCCCAAAAGCCTTCAGGCGCCAGGAACATCTCAAACGCCACTTCAGATCTGTTCACTCTAACATCAGGCCCTTCCCCTGCCGCTTCTGTGAGAAGAAGTTCTCCAGAAGTGATAACCTAGCTCAACATTTGAGAACACATAGAAGAGACTGATGATCTTCAGTAATCGTTTGCCTTAATTTGCTTCTTGTTCGAAAGAAAGCGGTTTATGCCTGCTACCCATATCATGATCTTTGCGTTTATTTCTACCCCCTTTTGCTGCTTATGTTCACAGCCCATTTTGCTACGTCCCTTTTCATCGCTATGACATTATTTATTGCTCACCAACTTCGTCCTACTATTCTTATACTTATATACTGTATCTTTTAGATTGTTTGCGCCATGATCTAAAAAATTAATACTAGTCCATATAATTAATCCATACATATACATGTTAATAATGTACTCTATAAATTGTAGAATAATTTGAGACCGTTCCATCTTAATGCCCGCCCACAATACTCTAACAAGCTGGTAACCTACGATCTTTCGATATATTGGATTCTGTATAAAACAGTGGGGTACTTTGACCAACGCTTTAGGGTAAAAAGAAGCAAAAATTGCTTTCAAGGCCATTCGCCATGTTCTAAAATAAGTTTTTCACTACTTTACTACAAAGATAACTCATCAATGCGAATGTATTTTCATATACATTTTACCTTGTGATAGCACGGTAAAAAGAATTATGCCTGTGGACTCTATCTACTTGAAAACACACCTGCATCTATTTACAAATGAATATCAGAAAACCAACAAAACCAACTTGCATTCATAAAATTTCTCTAACAGCTCTCGATGGTGGGACTGGTTCGACAAACTCATCTCTATCTTGGTTGAAGTTGAGGTATGAGTGGTCTCCCAGCTTACGTGGCTTAATAACGTACTTCACCAGGAAAACAACACCAAATAGAACAGCTAAGGACGCAACAACCAGGTAGGCAATACCTAAGCTCAAATTACGACCACCAATAACTGAAGAAGTAGATAGCACAATGGCCTTAGTGCCTCCAAACATTGATACAGGGTAATTCAAGCCCACATCGACAATGTACTCTCCTTTGATGAATACTTTGTCAACATTCTTCTTGGCCAACTTCATGAAGTTAGGTAGCCCCGCAGTTCTCATCCACACTTGTAGTTCCTCCCAATTATGCAGGTTTGGTAAATTCTCCTCAGTGTAACCGCCAGGGAACGCAACCGCCCAATTTGGTGGTGGGACAATCTCATCTGGTTTGTACTCAGTCATTTTAAAACGGTACTGATCAGCCTTCCAAGCAATACCTTCTGTAGTCATCTCATAGGTAATATCACTGTTACTAGCACTATATGGGTTACTGAATGTGTCGTTGAATAATGAGTTTGAAATCAATCCGCAAGGGTAGATTGGTTTCCCGCCAATCGTTTTAAGTGGACCACAATCGCCAGATATATCATCGCTTTTGACAGCATGACCTTGCAGTTGCTTCAAATCGAAGGAGTCCACGTATTCTCTATGATTCTGAAAGAAGTTCGTCAATCTATAGTACATGAACATATTCGAAGTGATATTGTCAGGAATCTCAAACTTGATCTGACATGTCTGTTGTCCATTGCTCTCCGAAAGTTTCCAGCTTGGCAAGCCTGCCTTCCCATTGGTCTTGAAGTGGCTTGATACAAGATGAGACGGGACTTCAGTGAAGCCTGTGGTGCTAGCCTGGCTTGAGCAGGAGTCATAGACAACAACTAGCTGCTGCACATTAAGGGTTGTAAAGATCAACGCGATTCCTAGAGGTGTAAATATCACTGCCGTGAGGAGTAGAAGGGGAAGCACAGACTTTGGGGAAAGGATAGGCTGCCATGACTTCAATCTCTGCTGTCTAAATGGAGTGTCTTGTCTGTTGTTAGTCCAATACTGAATACACCTTGAAAGAAAAAACCAAATGAAAATACGCACTTGGGGGCATTCTCGACCTAACACGTGGTTGATCTGCAATCCCACTGATATCACTCTCTCCAGAGTTACGTCTTTTGCGCAAGAATGACAACATATCGTGGGGAATTCGCTAGTGGTATTCACCATACGTGGATTTTTATTTTATTTATTTGTACTTTTTTCATAGAGTTATACAAAGGGGGCTGGGTACCTCTCAAATTAAAATCATTAAACTAATGTACATTAAGCGTTATTCTTCATACTATAATGCAAGGTGTCATTACCAGGACGTACCAACAGCAACAGTTTCAGATACGGTACCTGCTGAGCTAACCTGTGATTGTGATTTACTGCTTGGGCTAATGTGGCGAAGTAGAGCTTCAAAGATTCTCTCCACTTCTGGTGAAGACTTGATAAAGGACTGTTCGAAGAAAGCAAACTCGCCATTCTTCAGCAACTCTGCAAACGTAATCAATAATCCCCATGGGTGTGGCCTATTGCAAACAATTCTCTCCAAAAGAACTCTTGTGATGATCTGTTGAACTTGCAACTTTTTCCCGTTCCAGAGAGACTGGGCGTTGAAGAAGTGAAGAACGACATAACTGAACCAATAGGTATGGGCATTTGGATATCTCAACTGGTTGCAAATTGCTTCAATCAAATGATACTGGAACTCGATGGAACCATCTTGCATCAACCCAGATAATAGAGCGAAATGGGTTGATTTGGGGTTGAAAGCTTGCCCACCAGTCACTGGCCTCTCATCAACAGACTGAGAACCAACATAAAGAACGAGGGCATTAATGAGCTTTATATTGAAGTTAGACTTGGAATAGCCAATGCCTGCCTCATCTGAAGGAGATTGTTTCAAGCCATTCATGATAGTCTTCTGGAGCAGCTGTGACGGAATTCGCAAATAGCTGTCAATCGACTTTTTCAAAGATTTCAGGTCATTTTGAGGTGGGTATGCGATAACAGGTGCTTCGGACATTTCAGGCAACCTGTCAACTTTCAGACCTTGGCTGAATGGATCTGGCATGGAAACAGATCTTGGAAAAGCAGATAAAATAACGTTTTTCAATTGAACATAGCATGCTGGAGCTTCGCAGCACAGCTGATGATGATTTTCAAGCAATATCTCAGGATAGTCATGGAGCAATAGAAGGAAAATACGTAAAGTACCCTTGTAGAGCGTCAAGATGACTTCTGGGATCTGTTTTCCCTTTATGTGTTTAGATTGAAATCTCAAGAGATTTAGCAACAGCAACACAAATTTGCTTTTTGCTTTTGGATGGCCAATCTCCACGATATTTGGAAGAAATAGGCGGTGGGAAATCAAGCTTACCCAAGCAAATGTAAATCCAGGGAAAGCAAAAGGTTGGTAAGAGTTGAAAAAGTCAGCAAGTGTCAAGTAAAACTGCACATTGAATTCGTCATCTTTGCAATGTCCAACGTCGTTCCATTCACCAAGTAAAGTGGAGAAGATTCTGAAATATGGTCTTTCGTTGAATTTGTCTTGAGACACGTTGTGATCATTAGCAAACACCAGAGAAACAATCGATAAAATCAACTTAAAGTAGTTGGTCTTTTCTTCCACGTCATCACCATCGTTCTCCAACAAAGTAACTATCAACTTCGATAACGCATCGGTAGCAACAAAGCCCTCATTTATGTTGTGAGCTTCCTTAAAGTAAGTGATGGACAACTCAACAGCACTTCTGAAGAATAAAGTGAATGTCACCCCATTCGTCAAAATCTCAGTGCCAATCAACTGTTTAACAAACGCATGATGCAACTTTGGTTCGTTAGGTCTATGTTGAAGAAGACGAATCCATTCAGCGAAGACATAGGCGTAGTTGTCAACAGTAGAAAGCGGTTCAGTTTCATTCCCAAACAAGCAGGCAGGCTTTAACTCACTCAACTCTGATAAAAAGATCGATATTGGTTGATTATTCTTGATACCCTTCAAAACTTCAATAGTTGAAATGAAATCAGCTTGGTATGTCACAAAATCCTCCGAGCTCAAACAGCGGTCAATGATAGACATTGCCAGCAAAATAGTTTCAGGCTCTTCCTCAGAAATATGCTTGGAAAGAGGTAAGTCAAACTCATGAGGCTGAATAAACTTAACCTTGAACAGCGGTAGCAAGATCTGCTCATCGAACTTGCGCTTCTCAGAACTATTGAGCAGCCACCAGATAACATCTTTCTTAGTGTTTGGAGAATCTGTACAGATTCGATCCAACAGAAGAACAAAAATCTCAATAGACAAGCTGGAATCACCAGATCCAAAGAGAGCGTTCACGATAAATTGTGTTATCTTCAAAACCAATTGATCCTTTAGAATGTTTCTTGATGTTAGTGCCACAATCTGAGCAATCAACTGTCTGATTGGCGACTCTGGCCCCAGATCAACCAAGTGATGTGAATCACTTTCGGTGGCCAGCCTAGCCAAGTTATCGATCAGGTTTTGAGCCAAAACCAAAGTCTGTTCAAAGGGCATTTGCTGCTGTTGCTGCTGCTGTTGCTGCTGTTGTTGATTACTATTAAAGACTTGATTGACAACAGGGGGTTGACTACTAGGTCTAAGAAGCTGTGGCTGATGTTGCTGAAGCTGTTGACCATGAAGAACATTCACCATTGATTGGCCAGGAATAGTGATTCCAACTTGATTCTCCTGTTGCTGCACGACTGTATTAATTTCAGTAGGAGAAGAGTTAATATGTTTGCCAAAATTCTCATAGACTTGATACTGTTGTTGTGTCACACCAGTTGGTTTCAAACCTAAAGGATCCGGTAGGTTGATAGAGTACCTTGACAAATTTGGTGAGAAGAAAGGTTGATCAGGTCTTCTCTCCTTGTGAACGCGACGCAATCCGTAAGCAGTATTCATCAACTCCTGCATCTCTTGCTCTGCTTTCTCCATTGCAGCTTTTTCAATCACCGAACAAGCTAAATCAATATTTTCATTTATAGCCATCGGCAACTGCTCTAGCGGAGAATTTTCAATCGTAGCTAGTTGTGGTGCAAAGCTGTGCACATGACTTTGGATACTCTCTTTCAAGGGATCACGGCAAGTTGCCAATGCCAGACTATCAGACAACTGATGTACCAGATTCATCGCAGCCAAATGCAGCTTGTTCTCGTCTCCCTCTGTAGCAAAATCTTTTAGTACCAGGGCTCTTGCAGTAGTCACCGCAATGCTGACTGCACGCTCAACTGCTGGAGGTAAGATATCACGCACTGCTGCTGCCAAAGCACTTCCAAAAATTTGTCTTAAGTTCTCATTTGTGACAAATGCAGTCGATCCTCTCAAATTTCTGAAAGTAGACTCAGATAATTGGTTCAATATTGGAAGAGGTTGTTGAGCACTTGTTTGTTGGGCACGAGCCTGTTGTGGAAGAAGTGGTTGTTGCTGTAGTGGTGTGCCAATACGCTGCTGTTGGAGTTGTCTTTGTTGAAATTGGCTGATTAAGCCAAACTGCTCCGGAGACAAACCAGGCTGCTGGACGGGGTAAATAGCAGCAGATTTCGTTTCTAGCTTTAAATTTGACAATCCAGCTTCAAGGGATAGATCCAGTTCACGAGCATCATGCTTTCTGATAATCTCTGATGCTTCAATATCCGACATTTTCAACTTCAAGCTATCCAAAAGAAGTTCAACTTCAAATTTGAAGTTCAACTTCAAGTCAGCAAAATAATAAAGTTCGATCAAAACTTGCAGAATCCCTTGCGTCCATGGACTTGGATAGCGGAAAACTTCAGATTCACCAGTTTTTTCGATTATCTTGGCCACAAAAGGAATCACCAAGTTCAGCTTGCCCTTGTCATAAGCTTCAACCAACAATTCCTTCAAAGCAACACTGATATGCTTCAAGGGTCTATCTCTCGTCACCGTCATCAAACCCAGCCAAGAACCCAAGTTCTTCAAAAAGATCCTCTGGGATGGAGACTCTTCAGTACCATTGAGTAGTTCATCAACTTCCTCAACAGTAACACTGATGACATAATCAATCAAAAGCTCATCACCAATAGAAAGCACTAAGGGACTATATAATTTGTGGTTATTCAGCTCCTGTTTCACCCTCTGAGATACCACGAACCGGGCGAACCACTGGTAGATCGAAGGAGTAATCAACGATTTGATCTCTTTGATCTTTGCATCAATGTTGTCAGCGGATAGATTGTTGAATAAGAATGATATCTTTTTCGAAACCTCTTGTTTTGGTTGTTCTTGGGTAATATCATTCATCAACGAAACATTTGGATTGATAGCCTTCAACAAATTAGTTCTTTGAGAAGATGCCTCCACTGATTGTAGTTGTTGCTGCTGTTGGGCTTGATTCAATGCTATATCACCACTCGAAACACCTGACTTGTTGTTCACAGCGTCAAGAATGATTTGATAAATCTGAGGTTGAGACTTCAACGATTCAATCTCAGTCAATGCAGCACAGTAGTTGGGAAATTCATGTAATCTCTGTCTGAAAGCATACAGTGCTTGGACAGCGAATTTGAACATGTTGGACTCAGGTGGTTCGTTGCAAGAATCCAAAATGTATCTCAATGCAATGGTTAAAGGCGACCCGCTGATTAACTGGAAGAGTACCATAGATCCAAACAAAACAGATGTGATAGCTAAGGCATTAAGTGGGTATTCAGGGAAGAATCTATATTCGTCCAACAAAGAATGAATCATACAAGCGAACACATCTTGATCTCTTGGAACATCAGATTCTTTTAACTTTTGAAGCATATCGACGACATTTTTGATGTCAATTTCTTGATTGTACATCTTCTGGTAGAACACCTTCATGTGTTGTTCCACATCATATGGAAATGAACTGGATTCACAGTTGCTCAAAATTGCATCATCATGGCCACAACCAAAGTTGATCAAACGAGGGAAGGCTTGTAAAGTCTGAGTTTGTACAGTTTGAAGTTCAGAAAATTGTTTCTCTGTCAACTTCTGACTCTTGACAAACTCCAATAAACTGTACACAGCCTTCAATGATGTATTTCTGTTGTTCTCTGCCTTGCCTTCGCTGTTAACATCGCTTTGAAATGACAAGAATTCCAAGGTTTTGTCAATAGCCTTATGCTGGGATAGAAACTTTTCTAGTCCATTCCACCCAGCCTTCACTGCTTGAACAGCCAACAGCAAACCAGAGTCAAAATCAACACTATCTAGATACTCATCAACCAAATTGTTTTTCTCAAGGTACATGAGAGTGTTTGTGTGAAGATTTCCCTTTGTTGAAACCAATTTGGTAATAATATTGAACAAAAGAGCTTTGTCTTTCAAATGTTTCAAAACCAATGTGTAATACCCGGAAGACTCATCAAGTAGATGAACTATCAGGTTTTCCAAAAGATCATCCACTGTTTTAGATTGTGGAGTATATTGCACACAGCCCAACGCAATCAACTCTGGAGCATTTCTGATATCATCTTCGAAAACCTGATGCAAGAACTTCTTGAATTCCTGGTTCTCGATTGAAGAGGAGTGAGAGATGCAGTTCAACTCCAATCTGGTGACATTGGCATAATATAAAATAGAGCTCTTGACATTTGAGAAGTCAGGGTCTTGAATAATAGGCTTCAAGTAATTGGTTCTCAGAAGGTCGAACGCACCATTTCTGGGGTTCAACTGTCTTAGCGCAATAAACAATTGAATCTTAAAATTCAAGCTCCAATCAAACTCTAAGAAGATATCAATAGTTTGATCATCTGATGCAGAAAGTAATTGTGACAATGATGCTTGTGTGATAATTGGTGTTGGGAGTTTATGATTAACCTTCGTGAACACCTTGATCCAGTCCGGGTGCTTTGGAAGTTTACGGATGATCGATCCAAATTGTGAGCCTTTCGCAGAAGCTTCCACAATAGACGAAGGAGTGAACTCTGTAGTTTGTGCAGTACCTGCCAAATCCTGAGAACCAGGTGTTAACACTTCGGCAAATAACAATGCTAATGCTTCATCCAAATCATCCTGGATTTGAACTGAAAGCAACTCACTAAGCAACCTCTCAGGAAGTATATTCTCAGGGCCTAATCCCTTTAGGAACTCATCAAATTTCATCTTTGACAACAGTTTGTATAGGATGTCCAAATTTTCTTCAGTAATGCGCTCTGGTGCCGCTAGGGAAATTAGGTCGAAGACAGTGGCGCTAGTGATCACAGCTTGAAGAATACTAGGAACTTGTGAAGAACTGACTAAATTCAAAAAATCAGTAACGTTCTCAAGGTCAACAGAGCGGGTATTGATACTTGAGATAGCAGTGTTGAAAAATTTGTCAAAAACTTCTCTCGCTTGTTGAAAATGATCTTGATGTGTAGGCTCTAAATCCAAGGCCAGGGATAGGTGTATTCTGTCAAAGGGTTCTAAGTTGTAGCGTTCAAAAAGCTGATCTAATGTAAAGAATTTCAATAAATCGGAATCAAACTGGAAAAGGACCGATTTCAAGATTAAGCCACCGTTCAGTTTTTTGGTTAATGACTGTAGTTCTGTTTCAATGAGTCTCTCAATGACTTGGTTGTTAACAACGTTAGTGGAAATGAGACTTGAATTGGTAAGGATTAGTCTTCTTAAGTACTTCACGTAAACTTCAGAGTCTTGGGAGCCACAAATGTGTTTGATCTTCGCGTATGAGAAGTCAAAGTTTGTTGAGTCTATAGAAGTAGAGAGAACAGCGAGTTGAGATAGAACAATCTTTTTGTACTCGGTACTTGTGCTGACGCTGCTGATGTTCTTGTTGTTGTTCTGTTGGAGCACTGGGCCCTTGCTTGGGCTATTGACACGAAGCGGAGCAACCGAACTAATTGTGTAGATAGGAAATCTAAGAGCAAAACACAGACAGATATGCTCCTGGTAGCTAATCAATTGGCTTGGAGCACTTCGGTGCAAGTGTCTGTTTTGTTTTGATTTGACTTTGAAACCTGGCGACCGTTTGTGTTTTTGGCCGATTTTTTTTGCCACTCCATCCAACTAGCTAGGGTGTATGGGTTTTTATAAAAGGCATTTCTAGCCGGGTAACCTGTTTAAACTATTTGGAAGAGAAGACCACATGGCTTGAACAACACAAATGATACTACTCACCATAGCGCACACACACATCGAACTGAGTATTCGCAATGCTTCTACCGCCAGATAACTTTGGCTTAGTTGAGAAGGGTATATGTACGTTCCCGATCGGATCTTGATCTTTCAAGCTGTTGACTAACGTTTGTTCCCAGACCGATGCTCTAAGCTGGATCCCATCAACTTTACGTTTTTGGAAACACTACAGCTACAGAAGGTCATCATCCTTAACAATGAGACCTCGATGATGAAGAAGTTTCAAAATTTCATTAAGTATAACAATATTTCATCTCTCAAATTTGAAAATGTTAACACTGAACTTGGTTCAGAGCCCAACAGTGATTGGATGGTGTTCCCACCAAAAATTATTCAGGAAGTGATACAGGTCCTTCTTGATAAGCGGAGCTGCAATGTTCTTATAATTGATAAGACAAACGTTATCATTGGGCTGTTGAGAAAGATTTGCAAGTGGAGCAATTCTAGCATCATTTCTGAGTACCGACTGTACAGTGGGAAGAACTCCAATTACTTTGCCGAAACATTCCTAGAGCTTGCTACCATACGAATGAAGCCACATTTTGTTGAAGAGATTGAAATGTCACGCCAGCAATCTGTCGATGTTAATTTTGACAGGCGAGTATCTGAGGATGCAAACATGTTCGCAGAGGAACTTGATGAGAACGAAGAAGAAAACTTGTTGTCAGCCTCACCTCAGGTACCGAAGACCCTGTTAAAGATGGCTGAGAAGCGGAAACAAAAGAATAAAGAACCCCAAAGCCAATCTTTGATTGACCTCTACAGTATTTCCAAGACTGGTGAGATGCGTTTCTATCAACCCGAAGCGGAATTTCAAGCAGTCGAGCCGATCAAAGTCAAACTGCCACACGAATGGGATCTCTCCGACTGGTTCAAGTTGCACCGAGACATGTGGGTTCAAGAGCATAGCTGAAAATGGAGCGTTGATCGTTCAACTGAATGCGTAGTTGTTCCGGGTAAATGGAATTTTTCAAATGTCCGTAAGAACAAACTGAACAAACAACATCAACAAACAACGACAACAACGGAAGACCGTCAGAGTCTAAAGGCCTCAAAGATCTTGGAAAGGTCGCTCATCTCTTTCTCTTGCCTGTCAGGTTTTTCTTCATGTCTGATAAGCTGCCTATAAGCCAAGACTCGCCTGTGAAAATGGCGGAGCAACCACCAACCAAGAGAAGAATCAAGAAAGCTTGTGACTCTTGCAACATTAAACGCACAAAATGTGATGGGAACAGCCCATGTGGTCATTGTCGCCATGTCAATATTGAATGTACGTACCTTAGGGAGGAAAAGAGAAGAGGTAGGGCTTCTGACAAGTACCCCAAACAGATTAAGAAAAGAAAATCCAAAGATAGAATACCCCCAGACGTTAGGTTCTTTATTGCAAGTAAGAAACCAGAAATAGCCAAAATATCACATCGAATGATCAATGAATACTCCACTGACAGTTCAGGAACCATACCCTCTAACCGGCTTTTGCAAAGTGTGCCGTCAGACTTCCAATTGGGTGTTACTCGATTCCCAATCCTTCTAAATTCAAGTAAGGAACTTATGAAAATAGGAATGTCATTTGACGTTGCCGATGAGTTATACCAGTATTTCTTTGACTCTATCCTCCAACCGGCTTCAAAGTTGTTTTCTGTTCTGAGAAATGCACCGATGCTGGAGAGTACACGACCCACACAATCGAACCTTTTACTCTGCATTCTCCTGTCCTCAGCTACACAGATTGATCACAAATTCTTTGCCGGCTCCAACAGAGACTTTGCCTGTCAGCACTTGTACAGGATGATTCAAGAGCAGTTACCATCTGTGCGGTCTGAATTCTCGTTTGATGACTACTTATGTGCTGTTCACCTGGGCTTTTTTATGCCTTGGCTTTCTTATATCAGTGACTCTGTTTACTGGTGGCACCTTGCATATGATGTTTCCAAGATTCTACGCCTGAATGTGATTCAGCCAACAGACTCTAATGATTTCGTAGAGGAGAAGATAAGGGGCTTTTGGGGCCTCTTCATCTTGGATAGACTTACTGCATTATGCTTCAATTTGCCAATTGCTATTACTGACAAAGAGTCTGAGGAGTTTTTTCTTCCATGCAATGAAACCACATGGACTCAGACTAATGAAGTCATTCCGCTCCCATTTATGGACCCATCCAGGGTAAAGGCTTTCAACTTTGATTATGTGCGAGATGGTATGTTTGGTTGGAGTTTAAACATCTGTTCCCTAATGGGCCAGTTTGTTCAAAATAGGAGGTGTGTTGACGTTGCTCTAAAGATCCAGTTATCACAACACTCAAATGAGCTGCAGCTCCAGAATCTACGGAGCATTTCTGCATTCCAATCTTCTTTGACTCTCAACTCTTTCAATTCTAGAAATGCCATCACTGACATGCTTTATGCCAAGTACATCAACCAGGTTCTAATCTTCATCGCCCAATTTGATAGTGATCCCGAGACTTTGGGAAACTTTGAATATGGAGTTTCGAATCTGCAGTTCCAGCGTCTGGCACAGTGCATTGAAACTCTAGAAGATATTTTGAAGCTCGACTCGGGGCTATCCCGTTGCTCATTCTTTTTCAGCTTCTTTCTTTTCGTTGCGGGTGTGTCCCTGTTATCAACCTTAACAGACATCACCCGACCAGACAATTACAACATTTCCAAACTCAACAAGTACAAATACTATGTGAACGTACTCGTTAGAGTAATGGAGGGTGTTATCAGTGGATTCCCGGGTGAGTTTTTGAAAACAGTGAGAAACCAATTGACTACGAGCATCAAAGACTGTGAAAAGATGATCTTCCTCACTGATTATATCGACGAGTTCCAGGGCAACGTTAGAAAGCGGAAGGAAGCACTAAGGGCTTACAGCTGGGCAGAAAGCGGCAGGGGTCTAGCTGTGTAATGCGACAACCACTAGCCCATATGGGTTCACAAAGTTAAGGAGCCATTCCAAACATTTCATACAAGGCATTAACATACATGCCACTAACTACCATGACGTTAGTAGTTGCACACTTGGTGGAGCTGAACCCTCTCCAGATGATCCTATTGTCGCTATAAAGTACATACATGGTAAGGTACCTGAGGTTAGAGATAGCACATAGACAGAACAGATAGAACGGAACAATCACCTTCCCACAAGTTGCAAATTGATTACTTTTTCTGAAATAAATCTGTACTGTGGCGCGAGCACGATGAACCTAGTGCCGATGGAATTCAAGTCAGCCTAGTATCAAGTGTTTCGTCTCTTCAAGTAGGATGCAGAATCTCTTCTTGAGATCTTGTTATCATCTGAACCTATATCAGTTCCGAGGCCCGAGTTCGCTTTAAACTTCCAATCTCGATCCGTAAGTAACACAGACCCTCGGATATCGCCACCATCGAAGGTATGAATCATCGGTTTTTTAACTATCTCCAGTCAACCCCCAACATTACAAACTCAATTGCTAAAATGGTTAAGAAAGTTCTTTTGCTAGGTTCCGGTTTCGTTGCTAAACCAACTGTTGATATTCTATCTGCTTCTGATGATATTGATGTCACCGTTGCCTGCAGAACCTTGGAGAAGGCTAAGGCTCTAGCTGGTGAAAATGCCACCGCAATCTCTTTGGACGTCTCAAAAGAAGAGCAATTGGACGCTGCTGTTCAAGACCATGACCTTGTCATCTCTCTGATCCCATACATCTACCATGCCACTGTTGTTAAGTCGGCTATCAAATTCAAGAAGGATGTCGTGACCACCTCTTACATCTCCCCAGCTCTCAAGGAATTGGAGGAGCAAATCAACGAGGCTGGTATCCTTGTCTTCAACGAAATCGGTTTGGACCCTGGTTTGGACCACTTGTACGCTGTCAAGACCATTGATGAGGTCCACAAGGCTAAGGGTGAAATCAAGTCTTTTATCTCCTACTGTGGTGGTCTTGTTGCCCCAGAAAATGCCAACAACCCATTGGGCTACAAGTTCTCCTGGTCTGCCCGTGGTGTCCTATTGGCCTTGAGAAACTCTGCCACTTTTTACAAGGATGGTAAGAAGGTTGAAGTTGATGGTCCAGAATTAATGGGTTACACCACCCCATACAAGATCAACGAGTTCACCGAGAAGAACTTGGTTTGCTACCCAAACAGAGACTCGACTGCCTTCAGAGAATTGTATGAGATTCCAGAAGCAGAGACCGTTATCAGAGGTACTTTGAGATTTGAGGGTTTCCCGGAATTTATCAAGGTTCTTGTTGATTTGGGTCTTTTGAAGGATGAGGAGAACGAGATCTTCCAATCCAAGAAGTCTTGGGCTGATGCCTTAGCCAAGTACTTGGATGCTCCATCTTCTTCTGAGGAGGACCTTGTCAAGACCATTGAGTCCAAGACCACTTTTGCTAACGATGAGGCCAAGAAAGTCATCATTGACGGGTTCAACTGGTTCGGTTTGCTGTCTGACAAGGAGATTGATCCAAAGGGTAATGCGTTGGACACTCTATGTGCTCTGTTCGAGAAGCTATTGCAATTGGAGGAAGGTGAGCGTGACTTGGTCTTGTTGCAACACAAGTTTGGTATCAAGAACGCTGATGGTACTGAAGAAGTCAGAACCTCCACTTTGGTCGATTACGGTGCTCCAACTGGTTCTGGTTACTCTTCCATGGCCAAATTGGTTGGTACTCCAGCAGCAGTCGCCACTCAATTGGTTTTGAGAGATCAGCTTCCAGTCAAGAAGGGTTTGATTGCTCCATATTCTCCTGAAATCAACGACCCAATAATCAAGGTCTTGAAGGATGAGTACAAGATTGAATTGATCGAGAAGACATTGTAAGCGTCCTCTGTTTTGTTTAGATAATAAAGGTACTGTGTGTCCCTTACTCCCTTACTTTCATGACCTCAAATGGTTTTTTTTTGTTCAATCAAAAATGTAAAAACCAACCTACCGTTCGAACTGGAAAATACAGAGATTGAATGCTTTCGACTAGGCTCGCCCGTATCCTGCCTCAGACGTTTCTTCGTCGTCACTTTTCAGTGCAGATCTCACCAGAAGTTAGGGCTGCTCTCAAGTCAAATACGCCCATTGTGGCCTTGGAGTCTACCATCATCACCCATGGGCTTCCATATCCCCAGAACCTTGAGATGGCAACCACGGTGGAGCAAGAAATCAGAAACATGGGCTGTGTGCCTGCCACTACGGCTTTCATCAATGGTGTTCCTAGAGTAGGCCTATCAAATGCTGAGATAGAACAGCTAGCTATGGATACACAAGTCAAGAAGGTCTCAAGAAGAGATATTCCTTTCATCATGGCACAGAAACTAAATGGCGGTACTACCATTAGCGGCACGATGATCTTATCCCATAAGGCAGGAATCAAAGTGTTTGCCACGGGGGGACTTGGAGGCGTGCATAGAGATGGTGAGAATACGATGGATATTTCAGCAGACCTGGACGAATTAGGAAGAACCCCTGTTGCTGTGGTGTGTGCTGGTCCAAAGTCAATTTTGGATATAGAAAGAACGATGGAATATCTTGAAACAAAGGGTGTCTTTGTGGGGACATTGGGCCCAAAGGGAACAAATATTCCAGGGTTCTACACTCGTGACTCTGGGGTCAACTCAGTTTACAACTTTGAAACATTTGAAGAGGCTGCAAAAATTATCGAAAAGGGAAACAGCATGTCTCTTGGGAACGGATATTTGTTCTGCATACCTCCACCCGAAGGTGTTGCACTGGATTCTGATTTCATCAAAAACGTAATTGTTGCTGCTAACTTGGAGGCGAAATCGAAAGGGATCAAGGGTAAAGATATTACTCCTTTCCTTTTGGGAAAGATTGCAAAGGAAACCAATGGCGCAAGTGTTAAGACCAATATCGAATTTGTGCTCAACAATGCCAGATCAGCTTCTCAAATCTCCATTGAGTTGAATAAACTCGCTGAACAATCTACCGAAACTTTAAATATGTCTGAAAGAACTGATGTATACCCACTAAGGGCTATCAAAGAGGTGCAGCAAAATGTTAAATCCATCGTAATTGGATCAGTTGCCATCGATTCTTATGTCAAAATGGAGAGCGTTGTTCTTAAAGATTCAAACCCTTCCAAGATCACATCAAGATTGGGAGGTGTTGGCTACAACGTTGCTCTGGAGTCTCACAACACAGGTAACATGTCGCTCAAGTTTGTTTCTGCAGTTGGAAATGACTTGTTTGGGGAAAGGATTTGTCAGACTTTACCATTTAACAGCTCTATTGAAAGGAAAGAGGTATATAATACCGGCCAGTACATCTCATTCCATGATTCAAGAGGCGACTTGGTGATTTCCGGTGCTGACATGGAGATCATTGAGCACATTTCAACAGGACACATCAGAGAGGAGGTTTCAAACTCTAAACCTCAATTTGTCGTGTCAGACTTGAACATCTCTGAAGCACTCGTTGGTGAACTATCCCATCTCTCTAAGGAATTTAATTTCAACTTGGTCATCGAGCCAACTTCTCTTCCAAAGTCTAAAAAGCTATCATCAATCCAATCTCCCATTTTCCTTGCAACACCAACTGTGGCTGAACTGCATGCGATTTATGACTCTTTTGATGATGCAAACAAATTTGAGTTGGATTTCTGGTTCCCAATAATCGACAAATTAGGAATAGATGGTAAATTTAGAAATAGATTAGAAGTTGCACTTTCTAAAGAGCATAAGCATGTTTTACACAAGGGTGTTTTCCAGAAAAGTATCAGTTTGCTGCCCTACATCAATAACATGATTATTAAGGATGGAGCTAATGGTGTCTACTTCTTGTCTTTGCATTCTGATATCTCCAAACTTGAAATCAACAAGCGTGCAAACTTCTCCTACAAATCCAGGGGGAGTGGCGATTTTGGTGTTCTATTTGAACACTATAATTCCCCAAAACTTGTGAAAGATATTCAAAACGTAACTGGTGCTGGGGATGCCCTACTTGGTGCTCTTCTCACAGAGCTGGTGAAAGATCCCCATTCGTTGAAAACAAACAGGGGAATCATTTCTAAAGTCCAACAAGCAGCGGTTGATAGAATAACAAAATAGCTCATTGAAAGACTCATCAGCTATCTAAAATTCCAACAAGAACGCTTTGGGATGAATGGTGGAGTTTCTCGGTGCTCTATTTCTGGGTTTTCTACTTCAAAAGTTCTGAAATGAGCTGTGAAATGATTTGACGAAGAGCAAGCAGGGTACCCATTACCAATTGCTTCAAAGTTTGGATGCTTGCGCCCTTTCAGGTCAAGGTTTGATACTCATGATTCTTACATCGATGGCATTCGCAGAGAGTGTAGGTTAAGTTCGACGCCTTCTTCAACATTCATTGAAGGACCACTAAGATTTTTAAAACCGTGCTCTTGACACTCATCAAAATGAATCAGAACTATAGACCCAAAAGGCTACTATGCCTGAGATTGATGGTGGCCAGTCATAAAACGCCTGTAATTCGAACAACTGCTGTTCAAGTAACTACAAGCCATCAAAATGGAATGTCAAGCAAATAGATACATCAGCATTAACAAAAATTGCCAGGACTGTTGGAACATATTTCTTGTGGATGGTTTTAATAATTCTGATACCTGGTGAAGAGCATCGACTTGATGCCAGCTAGTAAGGTAACGTTGAAGGAATTAGCTGACACGGTTTTAGAACAATGCGAACTGAGGAATTTCATAACTACATATCAGCAAAATATATTTGTTTGTGATTATTTCTTTGACTTCTTAGCCTTCTTAGCTTTGTTGAACGCCTTCATCTCCTCATCATAAATTTCGGATACAGTCTCACTTGGTCTCTTGTTCTTTTTGCTCTTCAAAGCAATCACACGGCCATTATGTGCTGCCTTCGACAACTGCTTCTCATCGAGCTCAACATCCTCTTCGTCAATGTTATATTTGTCTAAATCCAAAGAGTTAATTAACTCTCTTTGCTTCTCTTTCAGCTCCTTGACCTGAACCATACCTTCTTCATTCAATTCATCTTCAATGCTCTCCTCAATTGCTTCAAATTTTGGTGAGATCTCCTCACCATCCATCTCAGCAACAGTTTCGTCCTTGAGTTGAGGCATAGTTTCCTCAACAGACTTGTTTACCAAATCTCTGAAGTGGGTGGACACTTTTCTGACAATCTTGGAGAACATCGCAATTGATTGGTTAGCTGGCAAATTCAGCTCCTTTGATATATCATCAATGCTCTTGTGCTGAAGCCCAATTGCAAGCAAAATTGCACCTTGAACGCTGGAAAGCTTGACATTGTCAATCTTACCACTGAAGTAAACCAAGGAAATGGATGGCAGTAGATCAACAATAACGTGATAGTCCAACAGGTTGTTAGCATAGGACTCAAGTCTCTTTAGGTCAAATGGAGAGTATAGAGCATCGAGTTCTGATTTAGTCAACTGTGATACCTCGGTGGTCTGGTTGATCTTAGCGCTTTCAATGACATTCAAAGCTTGGATAGCAGTGAACTTGGAGAACTCATAAGATAACAAGGACAGGAATCTCTTGTGAAAGTCTTTGGTGAACTCCTCGAGCCACTTAGTCTCTCTGCCTTCTAGACAACTAATCATCACAGCAGTGTGCTCACCAGTCAAGTCATTGGCAGTTTGACGGAGGTAAACCGGCGAGAACTTGTTATTCTTCCAGAACTTATGTAGTTGAGATGTCAAACCAAAGGAAACACCCAAGTAGTGCAGGTAATGAGGCGGCTTCTCAGAAAGCTTTAACAGCAGTGGAGGAAGGGTCTTTGCGTCTCTTAGTTTGACATCATCTTTCAACAAGTTAGTGTTCTCTAGATCTTCATCACTGACTCTCTTGACTGTGAAATCTCTAACCTTTGAGGATTCAGAGATATCAGTGAATTTTCCCTCGAAATAATCACGAACCAACTCCAAGGCTCTAGATCCGTAACCCATACTGGAATAGTCAGGGTTGGTAGCAATTCTAACCACACGAGCACCACTCAAGCTTGCGAACTCCTCATCCTGGAATTGTTGAGAAACCAGCCAAGGAATCAAATCACCACCAGCCCTCTGCCCACGACTCAAACTGTTTCTCACACTCTCCTTCGAAATCTCACCTTCTAGTGCAATTTGCACAACACATAGAGGATCTGGGATTCTACCATCTTTCTCGTTAATTGGGGGTAACAAAACAAATAGCTCGTGTGCAGGAGCATCACTCATAAGTTGTAAATCGTTCGGAGAGTTTTTGTAATGGGAAGCAACATATAAGGCCATCATCTTTCCCAAGAAGTTCTCAGACACAGGATGGTACGAGAACAAAGTGTCTCTATTCACAATGAACAAGTTGCACTGGGTAGGATGTGGGGTACCTCTGGAAGCAAACTTAGAGTTCTTAGAGATCTCAACATCTAGGCATAGCAGCTTGTTCAACCACTTTTCGACAGGGTCTCCAGGTGCGTATCTGATTGGCTCATCAAGAATAACTTCACGCAAATTGCGGCCAAAAACTTCGGATTCAGCGGTTTTGGAATCTCTTGAAACAACAGTTGTGTTATCATTTCTAGAGTTAGCAGAGTTGGATTGTTCACGCAATTGTTTGATAAGCTTCAATGATAGAGATCTACCAGTACCTTCATAACCGTTGATCGTGGAGGCCATGAAGACTAGGTAAGGACCCATCAACTTCTTGACAATCGGTAATGGGATCGCAGCAGCTTCATCAATCACCAATAATTCAGCTTGACCCAACACATGTGAGTCAGAAGGTGAAATGTACTGGATTGTCTGTCTATGGTCCCTCTTAACATCAACCCTGACAATCGCTTTGTTGAAATCGGGATTTGTAGATTGGATAATGTCATAGTCTAGATGTTCTTGGTATCCCAAAGCGTCAAAACCCTTAAAGATAAACTCAAACAAGGTTTTCAAGTTTTCTGGCGATGGAGAAGTGACAAAGATATTCGAGTACCCATGGGAAATGGCTGCAGCCATAGAGATACCCAAGGCAGCAGATTTACCACGACCTCTCCCTGCAGTCAATGTTACAGTAGATCTCAAGGTCTTCTCCGAAATGGTATCAATGAAAGTCAGTATTGCCTGTGCCTGGTTGACTGTTTTGGAGAGTCCCACGAGTGAACCCGCTGGTTGAACATCTGCCAAACTCTCCTTCAACTCGATTAATTCTTGCTCCTTCTCGGACAGTTCGTCCTCATCCTTCGGTGGTAGGGCCTTGATGTTTCTACCTCCAGATAATGGAAGCACATTCAATTCGTCATCAACGACCAAACAGTTCTCATTGGATCCTAGAGACAAGATGAATCTCTCATTGAAACGGGCAACCACATCATTGTGGGCCTCAGTTCTGTAACGAGAGTGAATATCCATCGACATAGTGTATAGCTGCTTTAGAGATGACATCGACTTCAACAGCAAAACGACAATACCACCACCTTCAACAGTCTCAACTGTTCTAGCAAGCAAATTTGGGGTTAGAGCCTCAAAATCCTGAAGGATACACATACCATACGTGTTACCCAAGATCTTCTCTGTCTCCTTGTAGTAGACGTATCTGATCTGTTGATTGGTGATGAAGGCTTCGAAAGGGTCTTGTTCGTTAGCCTCACGGATACCACGCTTCACATCTTTCTTAATCTTCTTTTCTCTCTTCTGTCTGCTTGAGGAAAATCCCAAGAGCTTCTTCTTGTAAGCCCATAGAACTGATTTGTTCATTTTGAGATCAGCAGACATCATCAAGTAGTGAAGGTTAGGAAGCTGGTTCTTGGCCTTGTCACCAACAATGACAAAGAACGAACGCTTCTTCTCCTGAACACCATTACGGATTAATGCTGGAATACGCGAGTCGATCACCTTCTTACCCATTGTGACTGAGAGTTGTTGAACACTGCTTAACTAGATTCTCAAAGACCTACTCCAAGAAGGTGCCTAAAAAAATTTTAGAGATCAGATTAAGACTGTGCCCCTACCATTGTATTGAAGACAACAATGAGATGAGATGAGATGAAAATTCCTTGTTCCAAAGAGAAAATGGCATTGGTCCCCGCAAACCTGGACGTTCTCTTTTTGTTCAATACACCTGAGCTAGACGTGGCATTGATAGAATTCACCAAAATAAATACTCCGTTACCCTTTGACAATGTCAGCTATATTTATAAAATTACAATTTATATTAATTTTCGAATTCAGGCAAGTTGGTTGGCATTCGCCATTCCGTCGGCAATGAGAAGAAAACACACCTGAGTGTACCACCATAAATAAAAATTGATTTATGTATGGGTTCTGAACCATCAAAATGGAATAATAGTACTTGGCCCAAAGAAACTTTTCGAGTGAGTACTATTTCATTGTTTGAGATCAAACTTTTTGCCTGATGGTTTGATTTCTATTTATATGTAGCTAACTATCGACTACGTTTAGTCAATTATTAATTTGTTTTTAAACTAGACTCTGTACTTCCTGAGCGGAGAAGTAATCTACAAACTAGTCTCCTGAACGTAGCAGTTAGTTCTTAGATAGCTTTGGTTGCTCGTCACGATATAAATTGTTCTGATACAAATTGCGCTTTTTGTGTCAATACCTTTCTCGGAACTGTCGGTTCTTTTTGGCAGAAAACGAACAATACTCTATTCTGTGCATTGGTAGATCCGCTTCAACGTAGTCGCAGCAATCAACTATACATACCTGGAGTCCGATTTCAGGAGAAAAGGTAGATTGCGGTCCAATTATATTGGTTGTTTACCATATTTTCGCTCCCACTAGGAATTTTGGCGGCCAACAAAGCTCAAGAACCTGGTGAGACGAAACAAGGTTAGTATTTTGTTTGCTGGCTCTTCTAAACTTCGTCGAAAGTCAACATGTATTCACAACCTTCTCAGAAGATAAGAAGGTCCTTAGGATTTTCAATCCCACAATTCATGTCTTCTGAGGCCAGGTCCCAGATGTGCTAGTTTCACACAACTTAGAGAATAAATGGAGTGGTTCATAGAATTAACGGAAGGTAATGAGAGACCCAGCGATAGCTGAAACTCCCTTAATGAATGGATAGCTCTCTTACTTTCCCTACTGTTCCTTATCAATAATTCCCATATTACTTGCTTTTCGCAGTGTATATACTTAACCTAACCAAACTCACGTGGGAAACACAGGGTTCTTCTCACCCACACACCACATTCTCAACTTCTTTGTTTCTTTCAATATTTGCTGCACATTTTGGCTGTAGATTCGCGAAAGGGAAAATTTTTGCAAGTCACAGAATTCTCGGGACTGTGTTTGGTGAAAAAAAACAAAATTCAGAATTTCGTGAAACACATCTCTAGAAAGGTAGCACATCTACACATAGTTAAAATGGCTAAGCAATCTTTGGGTACGTGTGGAACAAATCCGAGAGAGAGAGAGAGAGATAGAGAGAGAGATAGAGAGAGAGATAGAGAAGACTATTCACGTCGGCGAAGCTGGAGAGACAATACACCCATATTCACATCACTTTCAAGAACAAACAGACCAGAGATATTCCTGAAGGATAGAAATGAGCAACTACACTAAGTGAACCACGAACTTCCTATGGAATGAGAGACCTTTGCACCAGATGAGTGTCAACAATACCACAATGTGCCACTGGTTATCATCGCATACTATCATTATGTTCAACTTATGACTCCGCAAGTCATTCCCAACTGAACATAGACTAACAGAGTCTGTATCAGGAAATACTTAACCGCACAGGGCTGCCTCAAACAGACAGACATAATCACTCCGAAATCCGCTTCTCCTCTCTTTGTCTTGACTTCAGGCAAAATACTGAACCTTTACTAACTATTTCCTGCAGACGTTTCCAGCTCTAGATCTAAGGCCAGAAAGGCTTACTTCACTGCTCCATCTTCTGAGAGAAGAATTTTGCTATCTGCTCCATTGTCCAAGGAGCTAAGAGCTGAGTACGGTATCAAGGCCCTACCAATCAGAAAGGAGGACCAAGTCTTGGTTGTTCGTGGTTCCAAGAAGGGCCAAGAGGGTAAGATTTCCTCTGTCTACAGATTGAAGTTCGCCGTTCAGGTTGACAAGTTGACCAAGGAGAAGTCCAACGGTGCTTCCGTTCCAATCAATGTTCACCCATCTAAGTTGGTTATCACCAAGTTGCACTTGGACAAGGACAGAAAGGCTTTGATTGCTAGAAAGGGCGGTAAGGCTGAATAAGTTATTTGGTTTGACTGTATCATAATATATCATTTAAAGTAATGCCTGTTAACACATTGTAGCGTATGAGGCTTGAGCTCCTCATGGTCATGGGTTGCGATAGAATTCTCTTATATAATCAAATCTCGAATCCCAAATCCCGAATTCGTATCGCTTATATAATCCAACCTAGGATTCGCGGATTGACCTACCCCATACGAGAGTGAATTGTTCAATTTTTCACTGATAACAAGTTCCAAACACATCACCCATTTGCGTCGGAATGACTTCAGCAGTATTCTCGGATGACGAAGATCAGCT
Organism: Barnettozyma sucrosica; assembly: GCA_030558145.1. NCBI lineage: Eukaryota > Fungi > Ascomycota > Saccharomycetes > Phaffomycetales > Phaffomycetaceae > Barnettozyma > Barnettozyma sucrosica. The sequence goes on from JAJMRY010000004.1 coordinate 184,558, forward strand.
CTACTCTGAGCCGCAGCCGTACCCAGAAGACGTCGAAATTCAACCTCCTAAATACCCCGGAAACTACTCTGCTCGCACCACAAGAAGGTGGTCAATCAACTCTAGAAATTCCAGGACAGGAAGTGTGTCTTCAGGTGCTCCTGTTGACATTGATGGTGTGCACAATGTCCTTACACCGAATCATGTGTTTCCTGCCCAGCTCTACTCTACTGAAAGTGGACGTCTGTTTCATGCTGGAAAGATTGTCATAGCACTTGTTGGGTTGCCTGCGAGGGGCAAAACCCACTTGGCCGTGTCATTGGTACGTTACTTGAGGTGGTTAGGTGTTAAGTCCCACCCATTCCATGTTTCTGACTACAGAAGAGCTGCATACACCAATTTTGAAGATGATATTCCTCAGGATTATTTCAGCGCAGAGCCAAAGACATCTGAGGGTATCAACTTGAGACAGAAGATTTTAAGTGACTGTATGGTTGACGTATTGAATTTCCTAGAGAAAGAGAACGGTCAAGTTGCAGTCTATGATGCATTGAATGCTCTGAAGAAGGACCGTGCTGATATTATGGATCGGTTTGGAAAGAAAGGTATCAAGGTGTTGTTTATTGAGTCAATGATCGAGGACGACCTACTCTTGACTAAAAATGTGAACAATGCTGCGTCTTCCCCTGATTACAATGGCTGGGATCCTAAACTGGCTAAGGCGGATTATCTGAAGAGAATTCAAGCTAATCAACCTATCTTTCAACACATCAATGCTGATAATGATGAAAATGACCTCAGCTATGTTCAGTTTATCAACTTTGGCGAGAGGTTGGTCACCCATAATAGTCATAATGGTTACTTGATCAACCGAATTGTATTCTTTTTGATGAACTCCAGGGTCAAGACTGGTTGTGTCTACTTTGCTCGCTGCGGCCAGTCAGATTTGGACAAATATGTGGATGATGATGAGTTGAACGAGGCAGGTCTTCAGTACTCCGAAACGTTGGCAACCACAGTTCTTCAAACGATCTCTGAAAAACGAGCCAAGCAATCTAAGGAAGCAAGAGCAAACAACTTTCATCCGAACTCAACAGCCAGTTCCACAGCTAACAACTCTAGCGAGAACTTGAATGCACTTTTGAGGCAACCACCAACTGGAGATGGATCAGCAGAGGACTCTTTTGTCGTGTGGACTGCTACTAGAAAAAGAACAAGCGCTAGTGCAAATCCCTTCAGAAGACGCGGTATCACTGTCAGAGAACGTACCCTTTTAAATCAGTTGAATCCAGGTGTTACTTCAGATTTGACACTTGAGGAGATCAAGACGAAATTCCCCGAAGACTTTGAACACTTTAGCCAGGATCCGTATCATCACCGTTATTCTAGAGCTGAGTCCTACCATGATTTGGCTGTCAGAATGGAACCATTATTATTAGAAATGGAGCGCATGAGTGGTGATATTTTGATTATTGCACACGAATCAACATTGGCGGTGCTCTATGGGTACTTGATGGCTTGCTCATGTTATGACATTCCATCATTGCATTTCCCAAGAGACGAGCTAGTCGCTATATCATACACCCCGTATGAGAACAAGGCTCAAAGAATCACTATCTTGGAGACTAAAGACTAAACAAAGTTGTGCACTTCAAATTAATACAATACTCTATCATAAACCTACTTCGTTTTGCTTTCTTTTCTAGTCCGCCAATTCTCGTACTCTTGTTTCAAAGTTAGAGGTTCCCAGTACACTGAATCCTTCATCCAGAACCAACGAGCAACATTCCAGTTCACCAATGAATCAATTTTACCGGAAGCTCTCAACAATGATACGATGAAGAAGTGCAAAGCTCCAACGACGCTTCCGAGAAGTGCACCAACAAGGACTTGCTCCCAAGAGTGATAATACAGGTAAACTCTTGAACTGACAACGCAACCTGCCAAAGCCACCAGGCCTGCTGATGAACACCACTTTCGCGTAGTAGAGAGACCCCTCCACTGTAGACAAACTCTCAGGATCAAGTAAGTGGCGAAGAAACCCATAAACTGCGAATGAGCAGAGGGCATGCCATAGCCTGATCTGATGCCATTCTCCTGAAATCCTTCAATCTTCATTGGTCTTTCCTGTTTGATCTTGTTCTTGACAATGTTGTTCACGAGGTCGTTGATCACCTGGCCTAGAGCCATGAGACAAGGCTCCACCTCTCTGCTAACCACAAACCAAGACAGATAGAAAACCAGGATAGCAATCGGAAGGAGGGTGAAGAAAACGGCAAGAAGGGAGAATAAGTCATCAGGGTTGTACAAGACGTAGGTGTCGTCAAATGGGACGGGATTGTAGCCTAGTGGGACTGGCATTGGAGGTGATGATTTAATGATAATATGGTGATGATTTCTTTTCGTTTTTTTTTCCTAACCTCATGATCCTAGATATCTATCATGTACATCTACAAACGACCACTTTTTTTTACAAGGGATACAAAAGATGTATAGAAGGGGGTATATAAGTCGATCACAAACTTAGCTGTAGTTTCTGTTGTTCTCTGGCCCATCTTGCAGTATCTATAGTGTTTTGAGAGAATTGTGAATTGGTTCTGGTCTTCTTAATGAACTGAGTCATCCAGTCCAACCCATAAGCTGGCTTGATTCTGCCATCAGGGAACATCTGAGCTAAGTCACCAATTAAACCCACAGCTGCACGCGAAGTGGATTCAGACAAAGTCAAAGTCGGATCACCACTCACGATGTGCAACAGTGTGAAAATTTGTTCCACATATGGGAAGATGGCATTTGGCTGATCATGCAAGCCACCAACAATTCCCACATAGGCATCTAGGACAGACTCGCGGATGCTGGATATGTACTCATGTGCCTCCATAGAAGAGTTATCAGGACTTGAATTCTGGGCTTCACCACAGATGCTGAACACGATTTGCAAATACGGTTGGAAGTTGGTTCCGATGTTAGATGCAATGTCACCGAATGCAGAAAAAACAGCTGGCTTTAACTCTTTTCTCACATTTGGATTGGATAGGATTGACCCAAGGATATTCATAAGCCCCTCGGAGTATTGGTTAAAGTTTGGGCCAAGAGAATGGGAGATGTCAGCAACTAGCCCCACTGCAGTGTTGGAAATAGGTGACTCAGTTTGATTGAGGGCGTTGGTCAAAAACGGCAAGAACGCAGCCATGTAATTGTTGAAACCTTGCTCGACGGCACCAGCAAGGGCAGAAATAGCAATGAACACATCCTCTTCGATGATAGAGTTCTGTTGCATTTGAAGAAGTTTCAAAAATAGTTCCATGAGATTATCAGCAACACCACCAACATTTCTGCCAACTCTTCTAATAACGTTAGTCAACAGGTTCAAAATGTTTGACTGCAATTCTTCCAGGTTAGACTTGTCCTCAGATGAGGTGAGTTGCGATTGGTAAGTCAAACTCTCATTGATTCTAGAAAGAATCTCAGAAGCGATGTTGTTCACGATTGGAGCAACATCATTGGAACTGTACATCACCAAAGTGGACAACGCCTCATATGATGCTGCTCTTGCGCTAAACTCATTATCGCTTCTCTTGGAAACCTCTAACAGGATAGGTACCAATGTGCCGTAGTACTGGGACATAATAGAACTTTCCTCTTGGGGAGCAGTGGCGTTCAGTTGCTCAACAATGTTGATTAAAGTCCAGCAAGAGTTGGCAGAGACTTTACCATGATCGTTTAGACCTTGGATAACGGCTCCAATTACACTTGGTAGATGCTGGGTGGCATCAATTGATTCGATGATCAAATCCGAGATTCTCCCAATGCACCAAGCAACAGTTTCTTTCACCTGCAGATTCTCGTCATTCATTAAGTTCAAAATCGGGGCCAGTGCCTGCCCAATCAATTCCTTCAATTGAGCTCTGTCTGGTCCATCCAGAATAGAACCAAATGCCATAACAGCAGCTTCTCTATTTCTCCAACTTTCAGATGAGATGTTTTGCTCAACAAATGATAGCGTTGGTTGGACGACATAGTTCCCAATATCTTGGGCAAAAAGCTGCAAGCAAGCACCAGCAGCCATAGCCACATTCCACGTATCATCATCTGCATCATCATTCTGTCTAGTCAAAAGGGCAAATAGGGTTGGTAGAATGTCGTTAATCGCATAAAGGGCAAAATTGTAAAGAACAACGTTTGAATCTGGATACTCCTCTTTCTCCATGGCAATGTCAATTTCATTCTCGCAGACAGTACTCCAAAACTCAACGGCCATACATGCAACTCTCTCGTTGTTCGACTTCATACCCGTCACTGTCAGACCATACAGAGCCTTCTCCATATACACACTCATGTGGTTATAGTACAAAGCCATGATCCTGGCAAGTGCACCAAATGCAGCAGCTTGTAGCTCAACGTCGTGATCTTGTGTAGCTTCACATACCACTTGCATAATGTAATTTCTTTCACCCTCATGATCAAAGTTGTATTTGATGAACTCCAAAGAGTCCACAAGCGCATTTAGCGCAGTTAGACGAACAGTCTTGGAAGGTTCAGATGATTGAGCACCTTGAACAATGGCAATTAAGATACCGTTAGCTTGAGAGACAACACCTTCATCGGTTGGATCAGCAGTCTCGCAAATGTAACCAATCGTCAAAAGGGAGGAACGCTTAACGTGCTCCGGCTTTTCAGGCTTAGTGTTCTCAACTATTATACCAATCAACTCATTCCATTCCTTTCTAGGAAGTTCAATATCAGCAATAGCAGCAACCAATTGTGCAGCAGCGCTGGCGACTCTATCGTGTGGGGTCAAGAGTGACTTGAGAGCAATTCTCTTGATCTCAGCCTTAGCAGCCTGCTCCAGATTTATCCAGCGTTGTGCTTGTTCGTGTTTCTTGTGAGGATCTTTAGAGGTGAGCTCGTTTTTCAATTGAATACCGGCAAGGATTCGAACTTCAATCTTGAGGTCCTCATTGGCCAATGTTTGGGTCAGCATGCCAATGTACATGACAAAGTGCTCCTTTGCCAGAGATTGAAGCTGCTGCTCAGCCTCAGATCTCTTAGCTGGATCTGGGTTTAGGATAGCAGCCTCTAGAATTTGTGCGATTTCCATTATGATTTCTGGATTGGTGGTTAGTATAGGGCTTTGAGGGACAAAAGGATGAGACAAGGTGGCAAATATCTGCAAAATAGCCAAAAGCGAAGAAAACCTCAGGCACAAATTTCAAGAGACCTCTTGATATTGGTTACTTACTTTTACTCCCGCAAAATTATGAATCTCTGTATCAGATCAAATCAAAAGCAACAATTGATCAGCTGATAACCAGTAGAGTGAAACCGACCGGAAAAAGGCAACTGAAAGCAACTGGAGTCAATGGCTTAGGAACTCTATAAAGTGAGGTCAAAAGCGGTATCAAGGGACGTCGACTGTGTTGCTGTAACGACAAAAGTAGAGAGTTAGGTCGTCCTTAAGCTACTTCTCCAACAAAACAACCTTTGGAGCCAAAGTTTTTAACTCAAAACAAAAAAAAAAGAATCGACAAAGGTTGAGAACCGAGGTTTGTTTTGGTCGGGATTATTGATTTGTTTAGAAATTTCCCAAAGAGGCCAAAACCGAGGGACAAAGACCCCGGAAATACTACATGCTATTGCTTAGGTTTGATTACCAGATAAATACTGAACTAAATACATCTAAAACTTCCGTCTGCCCTCCCTCAGCTTGTTAAAGTCACCCTTCTTACCACTTCTCTTCTTAACTTGAATTTCATCGTATTTTCTCTTAAAGTAGTGCTTTGTATCCTGATCATGTAGCACACTCTCAAGAATGGTCTCATGGCGCTGCTTCTTTTGTAATCTCGAGGAGAAGAACTCTGTATTTCCTTCAATAATAGTGCCCACTTGAAAATATTCTGGGGCTTTCCATTTCTGCTTCTTGTAGTGCCTTTTTGGATCCAATGCTGATCTCTGTTCAATAATCTTAAGATCTCTTTTAGTGGATTCAGTGAGTTCTCCCTTAGGCATATTGAACCACTTACTGCCTGAATCATTGTTTTCTTCAGCTGTTTTCTTTTTCATTAGGATAGGGTCATTAATGTGTGTTACGTTTCTATTTTGGAGAGAGTTACCCTCGGCCTTAGCACTTCTGAGGTATTCCTTCTCATCCTTCTGCTTTTCCACTCCGCTTAACGTTTTGCCAGTATCTTGTAGCTTCGGAAGGCTAGCAACAGTTTTTCTGATCTCGGTGAATTCATCCACCTCACCTTGGGTTCTAGCATTTGCAGTGGACTGTTTGAGTTGAGTGAACAGGTTCTCTAAGGTAGCCTCAAGCAGAGCACCTTCTCCCCGGTTTAGAGCTTCAAGAGTTTCATCACCGTTTGATTCTTCAATATCTGAGAGCTTATTAGCCAACTTTGATCTTCTAACCATTTGCCTCTGAGATTTGGTTATTGGATGAGTTGAGAGTGTACTGATGCTCATCGATGGCTAAAAAAAAATTTATCATTTATCATCTATCTCCTTGCTTACATAAGAACAAATGCCAGTTTGTTTCTCTATTTCTCTTGTTTCCCTGTTAGTTGAACAGGTTAAAGTCTTTCCATGGAAACCAATAGTGGCTTTAGTGCTTCGGGATCTTATGAGGTGTGGTTATAGGCTCTTACTTGTAGATTTCATGAGGCATGTTCGCTGCCCTTTCTCAGGTTTACACCATTCTTAGGTAGGAATACATGTACAGAACAACTGAGATGAACTGGAAAAATGGGTTGTTTGAACCCAACAGGATGATCACTTCTTTAACTAGGTAAACTGACCCAAGAGCCCATAAACACCAGTGAATACAAATATAGTGTCCTTAGTTACATCTATTTGTACACATTCTCGTCTTTCTTTGGAATTTCGGTTGCAATCAGTGAGTCCAGAACCGCTTCTTTGTGCCTAAACATTTTCTCTTCATCCTGCAGTAATTGATTGTACTCCTTTTCCATCAATTGATTAACTTCCATACTCCACAGGTACTTTCTGCTCAAAGATTCAAGAAGTCCACTCAACCCTTCGGGGGACATTTCGTCTATTTGGGCATCAGCTGGAAGTTCTTCAAGGTTGCTCCGACTCAGCTCTTCATAAGCTTCGAGCGATTGTTTGCTAATTGACCCTCTGAACTTATCATTCTCCTCCTTAAATGAAGATCTCAACTTGACGTTGATCTCCGAGTTGGCTGTACGGCCCTTCTTCTTAACCGGTTCAGTAACAATATCATCAACACTCACATTTTGGATCTTGATAAAGTCGATTTTGTGAGGCCCAAGTCTTTCAGTGAATTGCTTACTGTTTTGACACGCGTGGTATTTCTGCGACAGTGATGCTGTAGATATTGCTTCATTTCTTGGGAAATATGTTTCATAATTATTGTTCTCCACCAAATAAGATAGCCATGCGACGTGCTCATAGCCCTTCTCATTGTGAACAGACTGCAGATGCTGCATCAGAACTTGCGGATTACTGAATTGAAGTGGACAAGCGACCTCCTGACAAAAATAGGGCTCGTAGTTCGAATGGCTCCGTATGTGAATAATCAGTGGAAATTTGTTAGAGGCGGTGAAGTGACAATCTAGCCACTGGCAATCAGTTACATGTTCGGCAGCATCAAGATGAGTTGTCTGCATATGGAGTGTCAGATCCTTTGGGCTTGGGCAGACAGTCTTACAATTGATCCACTGACAGGGTAAATCAGCTTTAGTCTCCTCGATTTCCAGCTTTGTCGAAGCTGTTAACGCAGCCTCTCCGTTGTGCTTTCTCCCTGGCTTTGGGTCCGGAGTATCATTATCAGTGAGAGTTTCGTCAGTATCGTCGGTCTTTGAGGCTGGGTTGGGCAGTGCGATGTCTGTCGTATCAGCCAGATCCTCGTCTTCCGTTATCTCACTCTGGATAGTTGTGTCAGGCATTTGAATTATCGAATGAGTTGAGACAAACCTGGCAACACTAAGGTTGAGAATTAAATATTTAAAAATCCACTTGTTAACTGTCCTGGTGAGGGCTGTCCAAAAAGGGAAATGGTTATGATCGTGAGACGTGGAAAAGCGCTTTTTGTAGCTTTTCCAAAGATCACCAAAGTCGCGAATTTTTCCAAAGAGTTTTTTTTCCGTTGTTGAACAGTCATCAAAAGCACGAAGAAGAGGTTCATTCTGCACGCGCTTTGCAATGTCCGAACTTCAGCTCACTATTCTGCAAACCCTGGATAGGGATGGCGCTATCTCCAACACTCTGGTGACCTTCCCAGAGCTAGACTCTCAACAGGTGCAAGCTGCCCTGAACTCCCTGCTTGCCCGTGGTAAGATCACATACAAGTCCATTGAGAAGGAAAAATGGAACCTAACTTCTGAGGCTCTTGAAATTGTGGAGAACGGTTCCCATGAATTTAGATTATTAGAAACTGTCTTGAAACTTGAATCTCTAAAGATCTCTGAAGTGGGCAACGTCTTGGGGCCACAAGGTAGAATGGGCCAGGCCAGAGCTTTCAAGAATGGTTGGGTTTCCAAGAATGGTGACGAATTAGTCGTCAGCGGCAAGCTCAACAAGGACCAACTGCCAGTTGATGAGACTGCAATCGAACTAAGGGAGATTCAACAGACCGGGACTCTTGCTGACGCTAAGAAGATTGGCGAGTTGAAGAAACGTAAACTTGTTACCTTGACCAAGATCCAATCCTTCCACGTCGAGAAAGGTCCTGAGTTCTCTTTACAAATCGAGAAGCTGGAAACCGAGATAACAAGTGACATGGTGATCAATGGATCATGGGAAACTGCTAATTTCAAACCATACAACTTCAACTCTGAAGGTGTTGCTCCAGAGTCTGGTGCTCTTCATCCTCTAAACAAGGTCAGAGAGGAGTTCAGACAGATCTTTTTCTCAATGGGTTTCAGCGAGATGCCATCCAACCAGTATGTTGATACTGGTTTCTGGAACTTTGACACTTTGTTTGTTCCACAACAGCACCCTGCAAGAGATTTGCAGGATACTTTCTACTTGAAGGACCCACTCGTCTCTGGGAAGCCTGATGACATGGAGTACTTCAACAGAGTGAAACAAGTTCACGAGGAGGGTGCCGATGGCTCAATTGGTTACAGATACCCATGGAAGGAGGATGAAACCTTGAGACTGGTGTTGAGAACACACACCACCGCCATCTCCTCCAAGATCCTAAAGGACCTGGCCAAGGACCCAAAGCCTGCTCGTTTGTTTTCCATTGACAGAGTTTTCAGAAATGAAGCTGTAGATGCTACACATTTGGCTGAGTTCCACCAAGTTGAAGGTGTTATTGCTGATTACAACATCACATTGGGTGACTTGATTGGATTCATGGAGGATTTCTTCGCCAAGATGGGTGTCCATGACCTGAGATTCAAGCCAACTTACAACCCATACACTGAGCCATCTTTGGAAATCTACTCATGGCACAACGGGTTGGGTAAATGGGTTGAAATTGGTAACTCTGGTATGTTTAGACCTGAGATGCTGGAAACCATGGGGCTACCTAAGAACCTGAGAGTGTTGGGTTGGGGTCTATCATTGGAAAGACCAACCATGATTAAGTATGAGGTCAGTAATATTAGAGAGTTACTGGGTCACAAAGTTAGTTTGGACTTCATCGAGACTAATCCCGCAGCACGTCTTGATGAGGACCTTCACTAGACCAAGAAATACAATTTCTACAATTGTTAGTTTGTATAAGAACAATGCATGTATATTGTAGTAATGGAAGCCTAGTTTCTTGCAGTTCACAGGATAGATTGAAATGTCGCAACCAATGTTTGGGGGTTATCAAACGAAGGATCAAACCTCACTAGTTTGATGTGGTGTCTATCAGTCACTTTTGGCTTCTGAGCCTTCAACTCGCTCTTATCTTTGTTCTCGAATACTTTGTATGTGGCGCGTAAAGCAGCCAAAAGTCGATCGTAGGAAATTAAGATCGCGGCGAAATACCCAATCTTTGACTCGTCTTCGTTGTCTGTTCTAATGGTATTGATCAACTTTATCAAGTACATGGACTGGTCACTGATAATTTCCTGAATACCATCAATGAGAATGAATACTTCTTCATAAGAATTGAACTCACAGTCTGCCAGATTCATGGTCATGAAAAGAACATAGTCATGAAGCGGTTTGCAGTTTTGGATTAAAATCGACTCCAGATTGAATCTCATGGATTTCACTAACTGGCTCAACAGCTTCTTCTTTGATGATCTGGAATCTTCAATGATGTGGTAAAACTTGGGTAAGAATAAGAAGTTTTGATCAAGTATGTTTTCACTCAGCCTTGATCTGAACTCAGCAGCCTCTTTAAACCCCTGGATATAACTGGAGTCCACCAACGGTTCATGCTTCTCAAACAAATTTTTAAATAACTCAATTCCAATGTTTTTGATATACTGGATAGGTGACGCCTGTAGTGCAATTACTGTAGGAGTGCAGATTCTTGGGTTACAAAATCCCATGGTAACAATGAAACGAAGATACTTTACTGCAAGGAACGATACTCCACCATCTTGCATTAAGCATAGTCTTAGGATTGGGTCCATAAATCTCTGAACTAGCGAGGCACATATACCATCATTCTGGAAAATCTTTGCATCACCATGGAAAACAGCAACATCAAGTCCTTTTTGTGAGGACTCAGATGATTGAATTGAGTTTTTTTCTTCAATCTGAAGAAACTCCAATAAACCTTGGATTATTACTTCTTGAAAGTCAACCCGGTCACTTGTGAACTCAGTATCAAATACCTGAAGGATCTTTTCATTAAGAAACAATTTTGGATGTGTGGAACAGACAAAAATAAGATTCTTCACAGAAATTCTTCGGATTTGAGCTTCCACAGAAGTTCTGCTGAAGAGAAGAAGGTGTTTCACAGCAAAGCTTAACACACTCTCGCTCTCCCTCAAGGCCAGCCTTTTACTCACAAATACTGTACGGTCTTGTTCAAAGTTACAATATTCTCCAAAGTTACCAATCAAGAAAATCAGTCTAGCACAACGAGGATCAAACTTCACAAGTTCTCCTTTCTGTGCACTGGCAGTGAAAGGCTTCAAAAGAGTGAAGCAAGTGGCAGCAGCATTCGCTAATTTGGTGCTGTCACTCTTTATAGTTGAAATTGTCCAAAGTGAGGGAACAGCTTGGTTCAACTCTTTCGAATTCAACTTGGTTAGCCTCTTGAGTAACGAAGCCTCGCACTCATCCAAGAATTGAGGTTTCATTGATATGATGTTTGTGAGAGTGTGCCTTAAGATGATCAATGAATAGAGTGTAATTTCTGATCCTGGGCTCTCATCGCTGGTAAGATAGGTTTGCAGTGACAACAATTGTTCCTGAACAATGAAAGGTCTTTCGGACATAGCAATAATCGACAGCAAGCCTAGTTTTGGATAAACTCTCTCCTCTGAATCAATATTCTCCGTCACAAATACAAATAGTTCTTGTGTCATCTTCTCGACCACATTTAGAATATGGTGATGAATCTTTGAGTTCTGCTCAGTTTTTCTGATAATCCTAGAGAAGAAGAATTTCTCAAACAGCTCCCAGTTCTTCTCGCTTTTCCTTATAACGGCAATAATAACCTCAATCAAAGAGTGAAGTTGATGTTTTAGCTCGATAGGATTCCGTAAATCAAGTGAAACATTAGAAAACAAAACCTCAAGGATAATGCTCTCAGCCAGCTCCACAACATTCTCCTCATCATCTTCCAGTCTCTTAAAAACCTTCTCAATGATATTAATCTTAACTTCCACATCAGCTGAAGTCAAATAGAGACGCTTAGCAATCCTCAAAGATTTCAGGCGAGTCCCGACTGACTTGTCGTTCATAAGTAACACAGTTTGATATATTGCCTTGATCTGGTCAGGTCTTTTAAAAAGGTACTGATCGAGGATATCCAAAACTGCGGATCTCACCAAAGGGGAGGAATCATGAATTCTGCTTGAAATGGACTGCATCACACGAGGGATGGTGAGGAACTTTGGGTCTTTGTTGATCAATAGGGCCAAATTTTTCAATGACCTGGTTCTAGTCTTGATGCTAGGATGATCAATTGTTGCCAAAAGATGATTCAGGAAATTTTGATACATTCCAATGAATTCTGATTGACCCAGCACAAGCTTGTATTTGATAGAGATGTGGTGAAGTGCTTTGTCATCGTTGTGGGAACTTAAGGGAGCCTCATACATTCCCTGATAATGACATTTGAGTATAGTGTAGTAGAGATGAAAAAAGGTCTTAATCTCATCCTCGTCAGTCAGCGATGTAATTCTTTCAGTAACTGAGACAAGCCAGTTGAACAAAAAGAAGTCGGAGGCATACTGCATAGCAGAAGCCTTCCCTAAAGAATGAAGGTGGCGATAGATATCAGACCTCTCTTTGGGCAGCAGCATATCATATAGAGGGGGGGTTTCATTATCGTTTGTACCTTTGATCTCGAGCATAGTTGAACCAATTAAGCCTATCATCTCTAAAAAATAGCTTCCGACTAAAATAGGTTGATCAGATGACAATGAAACCAAAACACCAGTAAGAGTTGCCAATATGACCTCCGCCCCTGGATATTCTGGGCACTTTACCATATTTAAAAGGTCTGTAACAAAAAGCTCGAATTGAGCTTTTGTATTACCATTGGAGTTCTTCTGCAACTTCATGACCAACGTTGAGCAGATCATATTGAGCCATTGTATTGAATCTGCCTTAAGTTCCTGAATTGAGTCAGACAAGCGCGAAAGATCTGATTTCAACTCCAGAAGTTCAGTTGAATTAGGGTCAGGGAAACTGGAAGGGAGAACAAAATTGAGGTCGGTACCAGAAATATTAATTGACTCAATCATATTAACCAAGATGAAAGTGAATATCTGGATGTTGAAGCCTCCAGAGGTTCGAATCTGTCTGGAGTACGTCTTGTGCGTTGGCAAAGAGTCAAAATTACTTAAAAGCTCATCAATAATGAACGACCTCTGCGCCCTTTTAAATTGAAAGATTGTCAATAAAGTGGTGGCACTCTCCATCCTGAGGAAGAGGGATGACTTGTCAGATTGGGAAAATAATATCATCACTGTCAAGTATTCCAGTTTAGTGATAGTAGTATCATCAATCTGATGCCTAGGAATGTACCGAGTGAGTTGAGCAAGTATTTTTGAAATCAGACTAAGGAATGGCAGCAGACCTTTAGACTGTGTGTTGTCTAGAGACAAGATAGTCACCACATAATCCTCGAAGAAAGTGTAAATGAATGAAATCACTTCATGCAGATAAACATCTAGGTTTAATGTCTTTTCTCGTCTCTGGGAATTGAGAATCATCATCAATAATGGAGCGGCTTTCAACGCATTTTCGGCAAAGCGCAACCCAACCTCGGAGCCTGGGATCGCCATCTCTTTCCAATCCATCTCACTTGCTGTTTTCAATGATTTCAATACCAATGTTTGTATTCTACTCAATACTTCTAATGGGATTTTTTCCACCAGAGCCGAATCAATAAGTTTGGAAAGGTGAACCTCAATTTGTGAGAGTGCCTCCAAGGAAAGACAATGAGCGGTATTTGGCCATTCAGTCCATAAATCACTATGCTCATATTCTGCTTCTTCATCTGTAAGCCCAATCTTCCTTTTGATGAGATTGGACAACTTAGCTAACGAGATATCCTCCAGTTGATTGTGCTGAAGACCAATACTAGATTTTCTCTTTTTTGAAGTGGTGGATGCCTCAGAATTGTGAGCCTGGATCTTGTGTTTGAGCTGTTGTGACGGTGACCCATATCCGTTGGCACTCTCAATGACTGAAGAATATTCAACAGGAGTTGAAACGAGTGGCGGTGATGGTATCTCTGGTATTTGATCATGAGGTAAACTTACTAATGGTAGACCCATCATCAGTTCCTTTGCAACTGTACTAAGGCCCTCAAACATAGACCTACTAGCTTCCACATCCGATTGAACCACAGCCTCGTGTGTTATTGATTTGAATTGGATGTTATCGTTCAAGAAATTCCTTTTAAGATCGTTCTTTAGTTCTTCTTCGATCTGAAGGTCGTGGGCATCAACAGTTGACGGCGGCAAATCAGATGAAACAGGGGGTGGCACTCTTGTATAACCAAATGTAGTGAAACAAGATACTGAATCGAATATGTTAGTCCTGCACAGCTTGAAAGAACTTTCTGGTGCTAATACTCACAGTGTTGGGCAGGGACCAGATGTGTCAATGGAGTACCCCCCAGCGCCTCTTCCAGATTGGTGGGGAGATGACCAAAGGGTGGAGTCTCGCATTCAAAACTCTGATCCATGAAAATTCAAAAACTTCTAGATGTTTAATGGGTATATTCAGCCCAACGGCAATGTCCTATTGGTAAGATAGAGGCAGATGGCTGGAGTTTGGAGTTTTTGTTTGTTTATGTAGAGATCCAAAGAAAGTGGTAGGGCCACTGATATAATATCTTGAAATTTTTTGTTCACAAATTAATCTGATTCATTGTCTTCGAGAACAGTTCATCATGTCGGCGGTTTCAAAGGCACTTCTGAGGTCATCACCCACCCCAAATCCATTGCAGTTAACAGCACAGCTGAGTAGGAAGTTTCATATCGATCTATCAGGTCACCCAGAAAAATTTAGGGAAGTCTACCAGGAGGATAAATATGTCATTGTAAACAAGGCGCCAGGATTTGACTGCCAGGATTTGGACAAACGAAAGAGAATAAATAAATCCAAAAAGGATCTAAGAGGGCTGTTTTCACTATTAAAATCACTTGATCCTGAAATGAGAAATGTCCATAGACTGGACAAGTGGGTCACTGGAGGGGTTCTCATCACTAGAGACAAAACCACATCACAAAGATTCTCCAAACAACTACAAAAAGGAGGACAATTCGGCTATGGGTTCAAACGGAGATACATTGCTATTATTGATCATGGTTCGCTTCCAGAACCTAACGAGAATCTAAAGTATGCGGACGAGTCAAAGAATGCTGGGATCATTACTACTCTTGACGAGAAAGGTACGTCAGTCACTAAATTCATCAGGTACACTACAGGTGCCCAGTTCCAGTTGGCAGTACTTCAACTCGAAACAGGAAGGAAGCATCAGATAAGACGGCACTTGAGTGAAGTGTTAAGGAAGCCAATTTTAAACGACGTAAAGTACGGGTTTGGAGGAACACTGCCAGATGGGAAGCAGAGGACCATTGGTTTACATTCAGCATTCATCCAAACAAAGGTTGGGTTGAAAGTACAAGATTTTCAAATCCCAATAAAGTACAATGTCAATGGAATATGGTCGCAGTTCATAGACGCTGAAGGCAATTTTGCTCCAGACATCCAAGATCTTTTAGAAAACTTTGAACAGAAATATTTCACTGAAGTGTGAGCATTTGTCGCATCATTCACAAAATTCCATTTCTGGTAGCAGTTTGATAGTGAGAAGGTCCAATAACTTGAAAACAAGATGCTTGTTTATTCTTTGGTTTTCAAAACTAGCCAAGAATGCTTCCAATTTGCCATCTAGGTCAGATTCATTGTTTGTAATAAACAGGGCCGTAAGGAACGAATTTCTAGCAAGCACTTCCTTCATCATGTTCATCGTTGTTTTTCTGATCTCTACGCACTCTGTTAAAGATGGTTCTGTTCTAGGGGGTCCAAATTCTTGGTCTGTGGGAAACAGGTTGTTTCTCAAAGCCCTCAAGACCATCAAAAAGAATTCTTCTGATTGGAAGAACTTCGAAACAGTATCAATAAAAATATTAGTGAGTATATCATCGATGAAGGAGGTTTGTAGAGCAACAATGGTTCTGATAAGGGCATATAGTAAGGGCTTTTGTGAGTCGATCCTCAGCAGCTGGTTTAGAAACGAGAAGATGTGGAGCGATCTGACCTTAAATGCGATGGCATTGGGCTTGAGTATTTTTGACAACTTCTGGTAAACTGTTGGCTCAGATGCTGTGTCTTGACCCTTTTGTGCTTTGTTTAGAAGAAGCACTCTGCAGAGTAGTTGAATAATTTCAAATATCTGGTACGGTTGTGAAAGTTTATCAATTAAATTTTGGAGTAGTTGGTCGCTCACCAATGCGTTCATGAATTGCTGAGCCAGCTGCGAGTCCTCAACTGGTTTTGGAAACAGCTGGGATATAATCTTTTTGGACAGAATCTTTAAGTATCGCTTCTCATCATTCGAATCTTCACATAAGGCCACATGATTACTCAAATGATCGAAACCTGCTTCTAATGAATCATATGGGAGTAAAGAACTCCCAATATCTCGTTGAGTTCTCCTGTAGCTGTTAATATGCTGGGTTAATAGCAAGGGTATGTCATCAAGCAGAAGTGGCAATGCGTCAATGTTCTTGATCCTAACAGTTATCTCCTTGATTACTTGCGCACAGAGCAATAGCAATTCCTCTTTGAAATCTTGGTCTTCAGAGAGGTCATCGTACCATTTGAATACGAAGCATCTAAACAATAGGCCAAGAAGGGCATATAGTTCATTGTCAATCTGTTTGGAAGGTGTGAGCGGGATAAGTATATCTAACTCCCTACCAGATGGGAGCTTGAACAATCTTGTAATCAAAAGAGAAAGGTAGTATGAAGTATCTTTTTGAAGTGGCTGGAATGAAGGTTCTTTTGAGAATGAAGGATGAGGCAGAGTAGAAGAAGCTTTGACAGTGCTATTTCTCCCGTTTATGCGCTTTCTCTGGTAGTTTGCCCTCCTCTTCTCGGAAGACATAGGGATCTAAAGTTGAAGTGGTGCAAGTTAGGGGTAAGGAGTGTGTCCAAAGAATACTGCTATCTCCCAATAGGTCAGTGGGTAGGAACGTGTGGAAAGGCCCATACGTGGGTGCCTTCACCGAAAGTTTTCGCGACAAAAGGTTGACAATGTGTTATGTTTCCTCGGGAAGTACAGTGGTTGAAGGGTAGACAACCAATGAAATCCAAATTCACACACAAGGGGTTGAACGTTAGTATATCAGAGCAGAATAACTATGGAATTAGATATTAACAAATGCAGATATCTGCTAAAGATATTGTTAAGGCATACACTATCAACAAGTCTGGTAAGTAGGTGTCTTTTACTGACATTGAGTTCAAGCTAACCCAAAGCAGCTGCATTCCTGATAGCATTCTTTTCCACAGTTATCTTCAACCAGTATGGTTCCCTTTCGGTGGAATTGACTAAAAACGAATTGTGAGTTTTCTCAATCTGTTTGAAGCTGGTAAATGATACTAACATTTTAACTCTAGCCTTCCTGGTGTTAAAGATGTCATTGCGGGATTCTACCCAAACAAAGCGATATTTCAAATATTGATTGCATTGTATTCATTCTTCCATATTTTATTTGCTGGGGTGGTTTTTACTTGCATTGGGACCCTATCTGTGTCCTTGGCGAGAATAGGGGCCCTAATCAACTTCATACGTTTGGTCTCATTGTTGTCATTCACATACATCACTGCCGAAGATGATATTAGCGGGTTCAACAACGCCTATGTCACCTATATCTTGAGTAATTTTGGCTGGATTCATTTGGTCCAAAGTCGAATGAAATCAAAAGCGAAAGATTTGAACCAACTACGTTTTCAGAGCAGAAATATTTATTTGGGATGCCTTCTCGCAGCTACATTCTTCTTTTACAAGCATCAGGTTGAAAAAGCAAACTATGCGTACTCCATAAGCTGCTTCTTCCAATGGATTATGGTTGCATTGGATATTCTGTTTGACAACTTATTCTACACTGATATCAAAGACTTGTCCATATCTATTGGATTTCCAGATGGCTCTACTAAGAAACATCTCGTATAGTTTAAGTCATAGCCCATTTAGAATTCATATATGCTGTGACTTCTTCTGCGTATATCCATCTTCAAAGACTGGGTTCTAATCTCGTTGCCCTGAATGGCTCAGCCACGACGGTACTTTGACCAAATCTGATCTTAATAACTGGGCCGAACTGTTCAGCTCTCCTTTTCATTCTCTTTCTTCTAATCTGTTTAATAGTGAGACTTTCTTCCTCTTCGTCAGTGTCACTATCTCCTATGTAATCGTACTTGTGTAACTTAGCGTAAAGCCTTAGGTCGCTAGTTAATGCATTGTGAGCTATTGAAGTAGTCTTGGATCTACCAAGAAGCTTATCCTCTCTCCTCTTCCATTCATCAAACTTGGATAGAAGTTGTTTCAGGCAATCAATCGTCCATTTCCGCTTGTCATTCATTTCGTGGTAATCACGGGGATCCCGGACATAAGTTACAGTGGGGAGGAGCTTGATCCACTCGGTGGATTCTAGGGATTCAAGTTGAACCTTCATCTTATCTGCTTCGCTATAGATCTTCTCTCTATCTCGATTGGTCATTTTCTTCTCTTCCTTTTCCATTCTTCTGTGATAAGTATCATAGAGTTCATCTGCCAGTGGGTCCTCCAGATTGGAATTCACCTTCTCTGAGGTAGTCTTTCGGAAAGCCCTCTTCTTTGAAGAATTGTTGTCCTCCTCTGTTTTTGCCACTGGCTTCATAATGGGCTTGATACCAATTGTGGAAGGAAGGTGCTCTCCCTCTAGTACCACACCCTCTTTCTTGTCACTCACTACCATTATAACTTGAACAGGATCCACTGCTTCTGAGTTCTCTTCAAAATTGAAAAGAGAGGTGTCGATTTTTGGACTCTCTTTGGACCTCAACTGACGTCTTACTGACTGCCCAGAAGCAGTGCCATTGGTGTTTTGGTGTCGCCTTGCCATTACTAGCGCCTCTTCTTTGCACCGCTTTGAAGTCCTCCCAAGAAGATGTGAGTATGGCTATTGAAGCGCCCAGGAATGGCTTAATTAACCAAATAGGCTAGTTTACGAATGAAAGTGTGGTCAAATGGTGCTGCTATTCGAAAGGACTCGATTGAAGCTGCCCTTCACGCTTTCAAGTCTCAGAAAAAAAAACTCCACTCACGAGGCACAAAATCATCATACTGTTGAGCACAAACACCCCCAACTGGGAACAATTCCTTTCAATCATCTCTCAGGCGTATCTAGAAGCATTGAAGGAGCTCAAGTGCTTAACAATTACTCGTTTGGAAGCGCTTGTTGCCGTTTTGGGTCTGTAACTGTATTGAAACAGAAAGGCGCTGTCCATTAAGTTTAATATCAGCAATGCAGAGAGAAGGCACCCCCTTACTCACTGTCTGTAATACCGATGAGATAGACAGATGGAGAGAAGGAACAGATGATACTTGCTCGGATGCAAAAAATGACTTGATCCATGCAAGCTCAAAGAACCCAAGTATCCTTTTGGAGCTTGATATGGATGGCAAAGTGATGCATTTGAGTAAGTCGTGGGAATCTATCGTTGGTACCAAGATTCAAAAGATTGTGAACTCTCCCCTATCGAGGTTTATTTGCGGCACAGAAGATGACAAGAAAGTATTCACGGACGCCATCTCGATTATGATGACTGATGACACCAGCTACAGGGTCAGATTTGTTGTCAATACAAATGATGTTTTACAGGAAAACAGCGACGAAGAGATTGATACTGAAGATGTCGGTTTGAACAATGGAGATGCAATGGACTTGGATATGGACTTGGATACGGATTCTCCTCTCGGTCCTGATACAGTCTCTTTGAGCTCTTTATCGACTAATGGTTGTATCATTGAGTTGGAAGGACAAGGTATCCTTATCCATTCTACAAGTGGCTTGCCAACTCACTCAATGTGGATTCTCAAGCCATTCTATGGTAATGTGATGAACATACAGTTGCCAACAAAACTAGGAGAGAACCTGGGGTTTGGTGTAGATATTTTCACATCCTACTTGCAGCTGCTGACGGATAACGCTATCATCAATGAAGAAGATGTCCCACCGCCTCCACAAGTTCTTTGCCGTATCTGTGAACAACAAGTTCCTTCCTGGTGGTTAGAGAGACATGCTGAACTTTGCTTGAATGAGCACAAGTGTGAAAGTGATGTACAGATCATTCATGACTCCCTAATTGAACAGAAAAAAAATGTCAATGCCATAACTGAGTCTTTGAATATGCAGATGTACAACGTCACTGATGGAGTTACTGAGTATAAAAGTCTTCCTCTGCCGAAGGTCACCCAACAATCTGACTCCACTACAAGTACGCCATTGAAAAGAGGAAGAAGTGGTTCCTTGTTTGGAACATTAAGATTCCCATTCAAGACATTGGCACTCCTTTCGGACTTCCTTGAACATGCTATCAACATGAATCCAAGTGAGTTCCAAGAAGAGCTGAATTCTTTTGAATTTTCTCCGAGCACGAAGGATGCATTGAGTCACATTTCCACTGCCACAATCCCTGAGTCTTCTGATCCTGCAATTAATCTACTCTCCACCGACACTGAGACCCTAGTTCAGAACAAGGTTGACGCAATTCAGAGAATGAAGAATTCAATGATCTACTCTCAAAAAATCAAGTCAGAAGTTGAGGAGTTGATTCTCTTGAGCATTACTGAGACAGTGAAGAACATCAGAAACCAAACATACGACATGGCTCCACACTCGTCATCTACTGAAATTGGTAGCACCAGGGGTAACAGTATTTCACTGAAACCTTCTGTCATGCAATATCCAGTACCAACACCCGCCCAAACCAACATTTTTACTAATGCATATCTTCAAGATGATATCCTGCCAAATATCAGTTCCCATCGAAGTGCATTGGCTGATGCGCAAGGCCGTTTCTCGCCATCAAGATCTATCACACCAGGTGAATCTATCACAAAAGATGGTCAGGTGGAAGGTGATTCCCAAAAAGAGCACATTCAATCCAGTGAGATTTTCAAGAATTTCCACGATATGAACTTGAAAAGTCCTGTATTGACGCCCGTAAGAAGGCCATCACCAGGTATCGCTCCAACCTTCCACAACTCTCCAATGAGCTCGATTCAGAGGAACCACGTTAGGACCAACTCAGGCCTTGACAGTTTATGTGCAACTCCTGTATCATCTCCATTAATTTTGGCGAACGATCTGCCTGATGAATATGAAAAGAAGGGTAGCATTACTGGTCAAGAGCACGCACTCTCTGTCATCTCTCAGGCTATGAACAAGCCTCCAGTGTCGCCTTTGCTAGTTGGTGTACAACCTCTTACAAAGTCAGCAGCGCCTTCTATCAGAGACTATGAAATACTTAAGCCCATCAGCAAAGGCGCCTTTGGAAGTGTCTATCTAGCCCGCCGGAAAGTCACAGGAGACTACTTTGCAATCAAAGTTTTAAGAAAATCCGATATGATTGCTAAAAATCAAGTCACCAATGTCAAAGCTGAGAGAGCTATCATGATGGCACAATCCGAAAGTCCATATGTGGCAAGGTTGTATTCAAGTTTTCAAAGTAAAGACAATTTGTTCCTTGTGATGGAATATCTGTCTGGTGGTGACTGTTCAACTTTAGTGAAGATGCTCGGTTCTTTACCAAATGAGTGGGCTCAGAGGTATATTGCGCAGGTTATTGTTGGAGTGGAAGACTTGCACAAGAAGGGTATTGTTCATCATGACTTGAAACCTGATAATTTGTTGATTGACTCAACAGGTCATTTGAAATTGACAGATTTTGGTCTTTCAAGAATGGGTTTGGTTCGCCGCCAGGAAGGACGATCTGAGAAGAATCGATCCATCAGCGGAGAAGATGTCTTCACTCAGATGTCTGGAAACAATGGCTCTTCTCGTCATAACCAGAGGAGGGACTCCATCAGTGTTTTGAGCCTGTCAGGGGCAAGCCCAAATGACTACTCAAGTGCTACATCAAGTCCATCTTCAAACTATTTTGACAGCATTCTAAAAGAGCGTTCCAACTCCAGCACTCACAAGGGTTTTAGATCCGACTCCCAAGGTTCTATTCCGGGGTCACCCATGCTGAAGCCGTTGCAGAGATCAGACTCACAAACTTCCTTCTCTATGCCAGATGAAGGTCAACTATCAAGTGGTTCTTCAGCCAAGAATTTAGTACTTTTTGATCCCGAAAACTCTTCAAAAAACAAGAAGTTTGTGGGCACACCTGATTATTTGGCACCTGAAACTATTAGTGGCACTGGAGAGTCTGAAACTACTGATTGGTGGTCTGTTGGATGCATTCTATTCGAATTTCTATTTGGTCGCCCTCCATTTCATGCGGCTTCTCCGGATTTGGTTTTTCAAAACATTCTTCGGGGAGAAATTGACTGGCCAGACTGGACCCTTGAGGAAGAGGCAATCACATGTTCACCTGAAGCTAAAGATTTAATTCAAAAGTTACTTGAAATGAATCCAAGTGAGAGATTGGGAAGCCATGGTGCTTCGGAGATCAAGGACCATCCGTACTTTAAAGGAATTAGCTGGGAGACTTTGTGGCTTGTTGAAGGATCTTTTGTTCCAGTTATCGATAATCCTGAGAGCACGGAGTATTTTGAAAGTAGGGGTGCGGAGATGAATGATTTTTTGATGGATGATTCTGATTCTGAAGAAGAGAAGGCAGAGAAGGCTTTCGTAAAGCCAACTTCGACAATAAAATCTCAGAGCACTCCCTTACCGATTGTGGCCACTTCATCAGCTTCTAACTCACCAACCCAGAAGCATTTGTCATTAGCTATTCCACTTCACATGAGAGAAAGAAGACCTAGTAAACTTAATGATAATATGGGTGAGTTTGGTTCTTTCCAATTCAGAAACCTACCTGCCCTTGATAAAGCAAACAAGGATATCATAAATCGGATCAAGGCGGAGCATTTGGAGCAGAGAAATAGTATCTCAAGCTCTTCTTCGGAGTCAGGTTATTCGAGACCGACAAGAAACATCTCAATGTCTACTCCAAACTCTGCCCTCAAAAGGTCATCATCACCGTCAGCTTCATTTAGAAGATCACAATCCCCACATAGGGGAAGTTTCAGTTCAGGGGGTTTCATGGTCTCTCAGATGCCAACCAGTGCACAATATGAAGACTATCCATCCTACTATGAGACCTCTGGAAGATCAAGTCCAAGTACGGATAGCGGTTCGCCTTCGACCTCTGCTTTTGGTAAGCCGTCTACTCCAACCCCTCAGCAACAGGCGGCTCATGGCACTGGCCGCCAGGGATCTAGGAGCTCAAGAGGAAGCCTTCTTCATAGAAAGTTCAGCGAGTTTTCCCCTGCAAGCTCAGACACAGAAGATTCCAAGTCACATGCATTGGAGAGAGTTCGCAAGAGAAGACAAAGTTCTAAGATGTCAGAAGGTTCTAATAGACCTTCGATACTCGATGTACTACTATGTGAACCTATTCCAATTGTTAGATATCAGCTGAAGAAGGACCTAGAAAGTATTGGTTGTGGTGTTGTTGCTGTTGCTGTTGGTGACGAGTTGATTAGAAGATGTACTGGTGAAGTGAAGTTTGACATAATCTTGACAGCACTCAAGATACGCGGTTTGGATACCATTGATATTGTGAAGTTATTAAAACACACCAACAGTTTGAACTCGGATACCCCAATCATTGCAGTGACTGCTTATTATAACGAAGCAGCGACATCTGGTATGTTCAATGATGTATTGGAGAAACCAGTTGACAAAAAACAGTTGGAGCAAGCGCTTCGCAAGCACTGTCGCTGGAATTCTATTCAAAGCGAAGAGGCTGTGGTAAGTGATACTGATATGTTGTCAGATGGTGATACCTCCTTCTCAGGGCACACATTACGTTTGAAGTCACAGGATTCCTAATTTAAAATGCATGATGATTGAATGTTACTACGGTTGTAAGTATTTCGCGAATATTTCTATTTTGGATGCACCCGGGATCGCGTCCGAAACCCGGGAAAGCTAGGGCCAATCAGCGTTGGGAGGAAAATAATCACAGCTTTTCGTGAAAAGTTGATCTTCTGGGTTGAAACCCACTACTCCACACAACAACCCCACCATCCAAACGAAATGTTGAGACTTGGTTTGAACCCATTCAAGAAGGCTGTTCAGTCCACCGCCACCAGAGCTTCGCTCTTCCACACCACTGCCAAGCCACAGGTGACCATTCCATTTCTAAAACAGATCCCACAACCCCCAGGTTACGTTGTTGGTGATGCCAATGAAGCCTACGTCCCACCACCATCCTCTAAGTCACACGGTTCCTTGCACTGGACTGTTGAAAGATCTTTGTGTATCGCACTTGTCCCATTGGCTGTTGTCCCATTCGTCACTGGCTCCTTTGCTCCAGTTCTGGACGCCACCTTTTCTACTTTGATTCTTGCACACTCATTCATTGGTTTCCAAGCTTGCATAACCGATTACATTCCAACCAGAGTTTACGGTAAGGCTCATGACTATGCCACTTACCTATTGATCTTCGGAACTGCTGTTGCCGGTTACGGTGTCTACGAGCTTGAGTCCAAGGATGTTGGTTTGACTGGTCTTGTTGCTAAGGTCTGGGCCAAGCCAGAAGCTAAGGAGGAGGCTAAATAAAGGGATACAGAGAGTCAGTATTAAATTCATTATTTATTGTTGAGGGGACTATCAACTAGGAGATTCACTTTTTTTTTATCTCGTGGCCCTTGGTATGGACCAGGGCAGAAAAATACATATTCAAAACAGTATACAACACCATTAGAGACCATAGTATTATTTATCCCTGTGTCTTCCGCTTTCGACCAGTTGAGGAACCCACATTGATTTCCGAAACCTGTGGCAAAGACACAGAAGACTGGTTAGGTACCAACAATAGGCCTGCGCTTGAGTGTCTTCTTCCCTCAGAAACACTTGAAGAGGTAACTCGTTCCGGTTCTGCGTCTTGAGATACTCCATCCTGCTGGATTCCATCTGGTTTTTTCAAGTGGTCATTAATTTCCTCAATATACCTAAAGGCTTCATCGATTCTCTCTCCAAAGGTCTCCAGACCTTTCAAAAGATCTTCAACTCTGGTCACATTTCCATACTTTGGGAGTGGTTCAGATTTCAACACAACATCACGCCCCTTACAACTTGATACAACCAAGCACTTTTGCTTGCTATACAGCTTTCCCTTTATAATTTTGGCATAAACAGATTCAAAAAGTAATCTTTCCAATTCAGCAACAGACGTCAAATGAAGCTTGTCCAGCAACACATCATAACTCAGTATATTGCACCTTAGAGTCTCAGAGAGCAGTGTTAGTTGCCTCAACTTGAATAATGCCAGGTCTGATAAATTAATGAAATCATCTTTATATGCAATGTAGTCATCATAAGTACCAAAGCTGAAGAGTTCGATTGTGTTGAGGAGTTTCTTGTGTTGTTCAAAGAGTGGTGCAAATGACTCAGATAGCCTAAACTCAGAGAAGCCATAAGTGATTCTATCTTCTAAAACATTGTTCAATGCCTGAAGTGTAGCCATTATGTAAGTTGTGGCTGTTTAAGTCAGCAGTGAGAACGTTCTGAGAAGGTTCTGATTGTTTTGACATCTTAAACCATGAAGCATGAAGCAAGAATGAAGCAAGAGGAAAGGATACTGATTATGTAAGAAAATTCGTTGTATCCAATAACCATTAACAGACCGTATGTGACTTCCTTTCTCCAGGGATTCTACACCCTTCAGATTGATCGAGACGCGATAGTCTCAATGAGAGCATAGTTAGTATTGGTGGTTAATTTGTTTATTTAAATAGGTGGGAATAATCTGCTTGTGATAGGGAAAGCTTGAAACTATTTATGAATTAATTCAGAGTCCTGAGCAGCTGCCTCAAACCTCGAGACAGTATCTTTGAATGTCCTAGAGTTTCATCAGTGGAATTCACGGCATACCTCAGGGAATCTGTTCTCTAGCAACTAGATGATTCTCAAATCAAGGGTATACGAACCCTGGGTCACCAGAAGGCTGATCACAGTACCTCAGCGATTCAAATTCATACTCCCAAAAAGCTGATCCAACTCATCCTCCTCGTCTTGAAGCATCTGCTCCAACTCTTCTTCGTACTCCTCTTGTTTTCTTCTTTCCAGTTCCTCAAGATGTGCCTCAATATCCTCCACTTTCACTGGATCCATATTTGCACTTCTTTTCCAAGATTCTCTCCATCTCTTCTCCTCCTGTGCAGAAACAAACTTTTCCATTTGTTCATTTCCACCTCTTTGTTGTAATTGTCTGAGAGCCCGTTTCTTCTCTAGTGTTTTACGGAAGGGTAAATACCCTCCTGATCTCAAGGTGTACTTGCATCCGGTTGGCGATAATTGGTGAGATGAGGTACATCGGTAAGTCCTCACAGGTGATGACATTGGGTTTCTCACCTGCTGAGCTTGCTGCTGCCTTCTTGCAGCTATCTTATCAACAATACTAGATCCTTCATCATCCTCATCTGAAGAATAAGAGTCTGGCGCTCGGTATTGAAGGGAAATATGTGGTTTAAAAGGTGACGAAATCAGTTCTTCATTCATTCTGTTGTCGTTGTCTGTTTGTTGGACTCCTGACATTATCTAACAATGCGGAAAAGGCATGTTTCGATGAGGCCCGCAAAGAAAACTGTCAAACATCAAACAGGGACGACGTGGTGATAGTTATTCAAAAATCTATGTGGCCGTATCAAAATAAACACTACAGCAAAAGTTTTAAAAGAAACCAGAATCAAGTATGGGCTACATTGATGCATTCAACAATGGCTAGAATAATTCTTCCAGGAGACGAACTACCAATACCGGGACAAGGGGAGGTTGTGATTGGGCCAGGCATTTACTCTAGCCCAACTACCAACGAGATAATACCCACAACAGCAGGCCCTTTGAGCTCCAACACATACTCAGGGAAGCAGACCATACACATCGAATCCAATAGCAAGAGATACATCCCATCAGTGGGTGACTTTGTGCTTGGAATCGTCACAGGAAGCTATGGTGAGAGTTTCCGTGTTTCATTGTCTAACTTCTCAGCCGCTGTTTCTCTGAACTCTATGGCTTTCCCAAACGCCACAAAGAAGAACAGACCAAACTTGAAGGTTGGAAGCTTGGTTTACGCCCGTGTAAGTAATGCTGAACGCGAGATTGATGTTGAGATTGAATGTCTGGACCCTACAACTGGCAAAGACGGTGGGTTTGGCCTACTTGAAGGTGGATATATCTTTGACGTCTCATTGGCATACGCCCGAACCCTTTTGTTTGAGCCAAATCACGAGCTGCTAAATCTACTTGCTAAAAGATGCAAATTTGAAATTGCCATCGGTCTGAATGGTAAGATTTGGGTTTGTACTGAAGACTTAAAGCATACTTTGGCACTGGCCAAGTCTCTTGAGAAAGCACAGCAACTAAAGCCAAGTGAGTTTGGCAAAATGATAAATAGAGTGTTCAAAGATCTGGGATTATAGATTTATTCCTAGAAGTAATCTATAATTGCATGCTCTTTATCTCTGTAGTTCAAGAGCTTATTCTGATTCAGGACATCACTGAATGAATGTAGATTGGTAATGGCTCCGTAAAGTGCCAAATCAGCAGGCTCAACCGTACGACTAATGGTGTTAACCATCCCGCAATACTCCTCCAAAACCAACTGATTATCAGAATTGCTGTTAATTTGCCGTCTTATGCTCTCCAGAATATTTCCCTGGTTGGAACACTCTTGATACAACTTTAAATTTTCCTGAGTGATCACAACTTCCCTATTGTATTCACAAGTTCTAAGACTTTGCTTCAACTCCACTGAGTTAGATGGAGATGAATCCAAAACAGAATCTTCTTCAAGCGAGCTCTCATTATGATCTTGCTCATCCGCCACAGTTGAATACTTCTGGAAATCAAAACCCAATGAGGTAGCCTCTTGCTCAACAATTTCCTCAACTTTATCGTAGAAATTCTTTGCTTGGCTCAACTGCTTCTTAGAAACCAGTATACTAAAGTCCTGATAGTTTGAGAGTTGCTGATTAAGATCCCCAAAGCGATCCTTCTCTAAGATATGTTTCTCTTTTCTCAACTGTTCCTTCTTCTTTAGCTTGTAATTTATAGAGGTGTTTTTTCTTGATCTGAATGGAGAAATCTCAAACATCTCCGCAATTGTTGTACCATTCGTATCCAGGTATCTCAGTGTTGAATTCATGTTGATCTCAAAAAGCTGATCAAATAGTGTGAGACGTCTAGGGACATAGTACTCATTCCAGTAATTGTCAAAGAACCCCATCTGTTGTGGTTCCAACCTCCTTATTACAGCACCATCATCTGGAACATCAAAGGTTTCAAAAAACGTCATAAGATGAACGTCTGTCCACCAAAATCGATAGCTTCTCTTGAGCCCTTTTGTTCTATTGTGGATATTGTGTAAATAGTAATCAGTGTTGAAGTCCCACAAGAAAGGCCTGCCCTTCTCCCACACATAGTTTCCCAAGAAGAGATTGATTGCATCTTGTCTTTGTGCATCAATAAATGAATTGCTGTAAAATCTCTTAATGCTCTCAATCATGTCTCTCGAGTGCGATGACCACTGGTTGATCTTTCTATACGTCTCCATCGTGTTCACCAGATGAGATCCACCATATTGTAAAGCAATAGTATCGCCATGATCATGAAAAATCTCGGTTAAAATGTTCACAACATCGGAGTCATAGCTTATGAACTCATCCTCCACGATTCCCAAGGCTTTGAGCTGATAGCCAAGAGCCCTCTTTCCAATCACAAATTGTGCAGCATTGGTACGGTCCAAGCAATCAATACAGTTCGTACGACAGATTCCTTCTTGCAACTTGGTGGATTTCAAGCTCACTCCGTTGTGGAAAATGCCTGTTGTCTGTAACAACTCATCTGCGTAATTTTCTAGATATTCAATCACATCTTGGCCATCGGATTTTGATGCTCTACTCATATCCCAACTTGTATATCTCAACCTATGTTTTTCTGGTAATGTGAGATTGAGGTACGTGATGCACTTTTCAAACTCCTTCAGAAGCTTAGTTTCCCTAGGTGTTCTCTCCTTTGTCTTAATTAGATTCAGGATGAGTACGGGAGAGTCGTATCTCTTGAAGAGGTCATCAAAATGGAGGGCTGCAGCTGAGTAGAAGGGATCCACAAGATCAATCTCAATCGGCGGCTTGGCAATGTTCAAGTTGGACGCTTCTTGGGACCAGTAGAGAGGAATGGAGCCACGGTGCTGAACATAGGAGGTGTACCTTGGATTGTTGAAGATCCCATATTTAGCATCGTGGAAACTTGTAGTGAGAAGATCAGAAACAATTTGCTCAGTCTCAACCTCATTTGCAACATTACCTCTGTTATTGACTCCTCGTTTCAAAAATCTAGCACCTGCGAAATGATGAGATCTTCGTGCTATGACCGTAATGTATACCTTCTTGTCAAAAATGGCTATGTTCGCTTGATCAATAAATCCATGAATCACAGGCTGAAACCAGTCATACACTCGCTCATACCGCTCAATAACTGGCTTCAGGAGCGAAGAGTTCCACACAAACATATCATTGAATTGTTCACTAAACTTGCTGGTGGGATGAAATCCACTTGCCTTCTGTTTCTCCCTCAGCATATTTCTTTGTAAAGTGTTGGTGATGTCGTAGGTGTAACTGAAGTAAAAAGTTTTTGAAAGATCCAAGTTTGCAAATGTTGCTAGAAATCTTGCCTCTTCGCTATATTTGTGAGGTTTCTTGTAGTTGTTTGTTACCGATATCAATTCAGTATCGTCGATGTGATAGATGTAATGTCCTCCTAGAACTGCCACCACAGATCTCTTTGTAGCCACACATAGGTAATAATGCTGTGTGAACTTTATGAATCCTAGGAGAGCAACACCGGTTAATTTCTTTGTGAGTCCCTCAGGGTTGGTCTCTTCAAGCTTAGAAAGAACGTTCATGATCTCTTTTCTGGTGAAGAACACGTTGTCTTCAACAATAGAGAGCTCTGTCTTAGGAACAGTGAGATCAATCTCAAGAACCCTAAACATTGTCTCTCTACCATTGCTTCCTACAATGTAGAGTCTGGTGCTTGTCTCATAGATTGTGTACTTCTGTAGTACAAGTTTCCTCGATCGTGATGCGTGATGGTTCCACAGAGTTGTAGCTGCCATGGGCGGTGTTGATACTCCAATTTCAGCATCTGTCGCCGCCTCTGGAAACTGAGTCTGCTCTACCGTAGTCATTCTATGAACAGATTTCTGCTGTTGTTGTTGTTGTTGTTGTTGCCGATTCCATTTGGGCAGCCTCCATCCTCTCAGTAATGTGTCTATCTGGGGCTACTGCTACTAGTTCCGAGGGTGATAGTTAATAGTTCCGAGAGATTATGGTGATCTCATCGCATCTCAAAATTTTACCAGACACACCAACTGACCATCCAGGATCGTTTGTTCTACCTTTAGTATTTCGATATAATGGATAGGATCAAGAGGGAGATTGGACCTAAGGAAACTGAAAGACAACAGAAGAAGATCGCAAAAGATTTGCGAAAAAAACAATACTCAGATATTGCCATTCAAGGAACCAACGACTACTCAATTGTATCTAAGAGATCAGTCGAGAAGCTGTATAACTCGGTACTCAGTACGGATAGATATGGCTATGCGCCTCCTCAATATTTCCAGAACTTTGTCAAGAAGTTTCAAAGAAGGTCTCCTGCAATCAACAGGGGATATTGGCTGAGAATGGAGGCCATCAAACAGTCATTGCACAGGATCATCAAAAATTCTATCTCTGAAGGAAAGAGAGTCGCCATCATCAACTTGGGAGCAGGATATGATCCACTTGCGTTTCAATGTCTTGACCCGGCTAATCCTGAAAATGCGGACTATAAGGATATGCTGTCGTTCATTGACGTTGATTACCCAGACCTTAACCAGATTAAGATTGAGATGATCAACAATTCTAAACAACTTGCAGAAATCATTGGTGAGAAACAAGAATCAGACTTTAAAGGTATTGACTTGAAGACACGAAACTACGTGGCTTTATCCTGCGATTTGAAGAATCTGAGCCTTTTCCAAAGTCAACTGGAGTATCTAGATCTTAACAAAGAGGATGTCACAAAGATTTTTATCGCAGAGGTCTCGATTGCCTATATGTCTCCAGAATTTGCCGATCCAGTGATCAATGCTACATCAAAGTTTCCAAACAGTCACTTCCTCCTTTTAGAGCAACTTCTACCTGCTGGTGAGTATCAAGCCTTTGCTAGAACCATGCTGTTTCATTTTGCAAAGCTTAACTCACCTTTGAAATCTGTAAGAACCTATCCAACAATAGAAAAGCAGGTTGAAAGATTCAAAACTAGTGGGTATAGAGCTACTGTTGAGGCCCTGGATCTTCAAACCTTCTGGAACACATTGCCTAAGGATCTCAGAGACAGAGTTGATGGTGCCGAGGCCTTTGATGAACTGGAAGAATTCATTCTCTTTGCTCAGCATTATCTTGTCCTTCATGCGTCTAACGTGGATTTCGCACTATTTCCAAAGAATGCGGATTACCAGCTGAGCAAGTATAAAGTCCAAGAGCTACAGTTCCACCTGAAAGCAAGAACTGAAGAACTTGAGAGGAAGTTTTTGGCGGGTGCGCTTCACCTTGGAGAGATTGTTGTTAGTGGTGGAGCGCATACCTCCAGATTGAATACTACCATGTCAACAGGTCCTTTGTCGATAAATAGCCATGAGCTTCCAGCAAGACAGTCACATACCATTTGCTCCACAGAAGAGGGGTTGTTGTTGGTTGGTGGCAGAAGTTCTCCAAATAAAGCGTTGACTGATTTTTGGTTACTAAAAGGTACTGGGCTTGGACACAATGAATGGGTACAACTTGGCGATATACCCTCTTCGAGAGTTAGACATTCTTGTTTCAAGCATGGTGGAAATGTATTCGTCTTTGGTGGCAACTTTAAAGAAGCAGCGTTTATGAGATACAGCAACAAAAAGTGGGAATCCATAACCCACACAGGCCCCCTTCCATCTCTAAAATCTGCCGCAGTTGCAGTTAGGGGCTCTAGAGGTATTGTTACTGGTGGTATTACTTCTCAGGGTGAAATTCAAGGATCGGTCTACTCCTTCGAGCTTACAGACTCTGGTATCAAGACCGAACTGCTCTTCGAAGACCCACTACTACATAGATACAGCTCCAAGGCAATCTTTATCTCTGATGATGAAGTCTTACTATTTGGTGGTGTCAATGATCTTTTGCTCTTGGGTCAAACTACATCAGTTCTGAAGATCTGTCTAAGAAATAAGGAAGTTATCAGGATAAGAGTAAATGATGACATTTGGGAAAAAATCCCTTTGCTGATTGGGTTTGAGCTTATTGAATACAACAACAAGATAATAACCGTTGGTGGAGGCGGTGTCTGCTACTCATTTGGCTCTGTCTGGAATGATTTGTTGATCTTAGGAGACGATGGTGTTCTTCCAGAAATCTCCCTTGAGAAGGCATCTCATCAATAAAAGGTTTTGAAGAAGCTACAAGAATATCACACAATGTAGGGCTTAGAATACATAAGAATCATAAGAAAGTTTGAAGCAGATTTGGGCGGGAAGTTATTTCAATCTCGCTGAATAGCGCATCTTGCTTCAAACTCACAGCATTTGCTGTGCTCAAAACTAATAGTTCAAAGAATACACGAGTGGCTTCACTCTTCGGGATAGTCGACATTGGGATTTCATTCAGGGAATCCTTCTCGACCACATCAGTGAAAGTGATAGTAGGTTTCTCGTTGAACAAACGACGCAAATGGGCAGCAATTTTGGTGGTTGATTCAGATATGCCATCTTCTGAAGAGTTGGAGTTGAATTCATCCAGGACATCATTTTCTTCAACGTCTTCCTCTGGGTTTTGCGGGAGTGGAGCTTCTTCACTTGCTGGTTTCTCTGAATCATCCCAGCCAAAATCAAAATCCATGCCTTGGTCAAAATTTTCGTTCTCTTCCGCAGAGTGTTCAAGCTCTGGCACTTCATCGGACAGCGGGGAAGACGGTGATGTCTTCTGGCGTTTATTGGATCTGACCGTCAGCAATGACTGGGCGATATCATCCCTGATGTAGCTGTTCTCTTTCAAAATAGAATCAATAAACAGTCTCTTGGTTTTCAAATCAAGTGGTTGCTCCTCCTCAAACGACACAATGCTATCTGTATGGCTGAAATCTTTAATAGGAATCTCAATGTCTCTATCGTTAAGAATTTTTCGCTGTCCAGCAGTTGAGATCCTTGGCTTTCTCTGTTTCTTAACAGAAACTGGGATTAGAGTATTTTCTTCCTCCTGCACTGGGTCTTCTGCAATTGGCTCAATAGGTTCTTCCCAACCAAAATCAAAGTCCACTCCCTGGTCAAATTCAGAACCTACAACTTGAGACAAATTGGCAACGTTTGAATCTCTGCCAACCTCTATGGAGTCGTTAAACGATAAGTCTATCGGTCCGTCAGAGTAGAGATTATTATTCTGATCCTCATCAATGTCAAAATTGAGATCAATATCCAAATCATCATTCTGTAGATTATCCAACTCATCCTGTTGTGTTCTTGGGAGTTCAATAGAATCAACTGTTGTATCTTCAAAAAAAGCTCCAAAAAAGTTTGCAGGTTTGCCTGGCTCTTCATCAAAGGTCAATGGCTCCTGATACAGCAAATCCGACTGGGTAATTGTATCTTGCAATATCAATTGCTGAACCGATGGGACGATCGTGGCGTTAATTGGGAGAGTGACAGTGCTTGCATTAGACCTGAATGCAGACTTCAGTCTCAGTAATGCATCAGAGACATCATCAAGTAGGTATTTGGCTTTTCTTGAGTAAATTCTCACCACACCATAGAGTAGCTGACCCGAGAGTCTGAGGGCAAGTGCCTCAGAATCATCATTTTCTGAAGTAGCACGGACAATAGCTTGAGTGGACTGTGTAATATTGGATTGAAGAAACTGGTTCTTTGATATCTTTCTTTCGAGGTTAGCCGCAAGCCATACTTGTGCAAGGGGTCCCTCTTTCGCTAGAAGGTTCTCAGAGTAGAACATTGATGTTCAAAACAAGGGAACGAAGGGGTTGATCAAAGGTGAATCAAACGAGTAAAAAGTGGAGTCAGGCGGAAAGTAAAAATGCAAAGAGCAAAGAAAAAAGATAGCAAAGAGTAAAAATTGGAAGCTCCAGGTACAATTAAAGAGCCTTTCTCAAAGCAGTTTCTTTAAGAGTAGAAAGAATACTTCCGACAACCTATTCTTGAAATCGCGACGCGACGCGTTTCGAAAAAAACATTAAAAAAAAATAAAAAAAAAAGAGCTATTGAAGCAACTACGGCAACCAAATCTAACGATCGTAATGGTAAACTTTCCTAATCTGGGGAATTATGCGCCACACACCGTTTCTCTTAAAAGCAAGTATATAAAAGAGGAGGGCTGTATCCTCCCAAAGCTCCTCTTATGAAGGTTGAAACTTCGCTCTTATGTCAGAACCAACTATTGTCCCGTGGAAGAACCTGGGTAACTCTGGCCTCAAGATTTCCAATGTTATCATCGGGTGCATGTCTTTTGGATCCAAAAATTGGGCGTCTTGGGTTGAAGATGAAGAAGAGAAGATATTCCGTATCTTGAAGAAAGCATACGACCATGGGATCAGAACATATGACACTGCAGATGTTTATTCCAACGGTCTGAGTGAGATTCTCTTAGGAAAGTTCTTGAGCAAGTTCAACATTAAGAGAGATAAGGTTGTCATCTTGACCAAAGTGTATGGCCCAGTGGATGAAGATTACGGTGATAATAATCTTTTCAAGCCTAGTACCTCTTCAGACAGGGTGAATCTGATCAATAATAGAGGCCTTTCTAGAAAACATATCATTGACGCGGCGGAGAATTCAGTGAGAAGACTGGGAACCTACATTGATGTCTATCAGATCCACAGGTTTGATCCAGATACCCCGCCAGAGGAAACCTTGAGGGCTTTGAATGACGTCGTTGAGAAGGGCCTAGCCAGGTACATCGGTGCCTCTACAACTAGGGCTGTAGAGTTTGTTGAATTGCAGCATATTGCTGAGAAGAATGGGTGGCACAAGTTTGTCTCCGTTCAGAGTTTCTACAATTTACTAAACCGCGAGGATGATCACGAGTTGAACTTTTATGCTAACAAAACTGGCGTGGGTATCATCCCATGGTCGCCCTTAGCTGCTGGTTTATTGGCAAGAGCTGTACCAAAGGACGAATCTGAATTCACGGAGAGAACCAAGGAGAATTTCTTGGGTTTGTTGGCCTTGAAACAAGGCGACAAAGGGAGAGAAGCTGACATTGAAATCATCAATAGAGTTGGTGAAATAGCAGAAAAGAGGCAAGTTTCTAGGGCCGCTGTTGCCACTGCTTGGGTCATTTCGAAAGGTGCATCTCCAATTGTTGGCTTAAGTTCTGAGGAGAGAGTTGACGACTTAGTGTCTGGTGCTACTTTAATCTTGACTCCAGAAGAAGCTAAATATCTAGAGGAACCTTATGTCCCAAAGACAAGGATCTACAAATAAAAGAACTAACAATTAGACCCTCTATGATACACGACACGTGTTCATATCATTAGAATATCTTAGAAGCCAGCTAGTTTTAGCAACAGCTGAGCCCCCTTGTTCTCATCAGAGGAAGCTGCTTTGACCTTTTTCTTCAACTTCTTCAAATCTTTAGAAAATAGAGAACCCTTGTCCAGAGACTCGAAGAGAGATACAACAACAAATGATAACGTCTTGTTGGAGATCCACTTTTCAAGATCAGCCCCAATGACGTCTTCATAAAACTTCTCTCCAAACTCGCTGCCAAGGCCTGGAATATCAAGCTTGACTAGCTCTTTGTTCTTAGCATCCCATTTACCACCTTGGATCAAGGACTTTAGTAGTCTAACAGAGAATGGCTTATTCATCAAATGTTCCTCATCTTCGATGTCACCCTTGAAGACTTCACGAATGGCAGCAAGTGCCGCCTCCCTTTGCTCGTCCTCTACTGGAGCATTATTCAAGAACACATCAGCAACGAACTGGGAGCCCATATTTTCCTTCAGTAAAGCATGTGCATCCTTGATTATCCAGTCATAGAACATTGGAGAGAAATATGACAAGAATTCTTCCTTTCTCTGGGGTTGAGGTTTCTTGGATGTACCCTTAGAGAATTCGATATATTTGTTGAGCTCTTTTTTGATGATCGGGGAGAAGTATCTACCATCTAAGCCATTCAAGAGGTACAGGAATGGTCTTCTAGCATATCTGTCCACAATAAGTTCCGGAAATTGGGTGTTGTACTCCTGTTGGAAAGGCTTAGCAATATGTCTCGTATCATCTGCAGTTAAAAACAAAGTGGTCACCACCAAGTTACCATACTCGTTGGAAATCAAGTTTATAGCATGCTCCTTCAAGTATTTCATAATGAGTTTCTTCTCCTTCGCTGTAGATTTGGCAATCAAGGTACAGGCCACCTCGCACCCTTCTGGAGTATGAATCAACTCGGCCATCTGCTCATTTAGTAGTTCCAGAAGTTCTCTTGTTTCATCATCTTTCATAATCTGAACGTAATCTCTCATAGCAGCGTGGAGAATCTGAAAACCGGTTGAACCCTTCTCGACAGAGGCACTAATAGTACCAAACAAGTTTCTCTGGATCAATTTTCTCTTCTCAACGCTCTCTTCACAAACCTCAACAATGGACTTACCCGCACCTGTCTCCTTGAATACCGCATATTCTGCGCCCCAGAATTCTCTGATCATTTGCTTCTTCTGGTCAGCAGTGGAATAAAGAACGTACAAATCTTCAACGACGTAAGCACCTTCTCTGTGTCTCATTAACTTTCTCAATTTTCCGTGTAGCTCATCCAAAATTAGATTTCTGGAAGATTTGGTACCGTAATGCAGAAGCTTGACCAGCAGGTACTTACCATAGGAACTAGTGGCAAGATCATAGAAGTGACCCTTCAAAGATCTGGTGATCTCCTCTCTTCTTTCCTTAGAAGAGTACTTCACAAGGGTCTGAACCACTCGAGAGGCATCGTGCTTCAACACCAAGTCAGCAATAACATCCTTGGAAAGTGACCAGATCTCATCAGACAGTTTATCACGCACTTCCTTTGGTACTGGTGGGTTTTTGACTCTCAAACGTTCCCATAGAGACTTAATGTGTTGGACCTCCATACCAGACTTTCTCTGTAGCTTTCTCTCTTGTAACTCTTTCTTTTGCTTGGCACGAGCTTCACGTTTCTGCTCTGAAGTTTGAGCCGGATACTTGGAACTACCCTCTTCCCCTTCCTCATCTTCGTGCTCCTCGTTCTCATTTTTTGGTACCGAACCTTGGCCATTTTGCTGTTTGTCTTCCTCTAAGCCTTCGGATTCAACTTCGTCTTCGTTATCTAGCTCATCCTCAGATTCACTTGTGAAGTCTATCTCATCTTCACTAGAATCTGAACTGGACTCTGACTCTGATTCAGATTCGCTCTCAACAGTTTTAGTTTTGCTCTCAGAAACCTTGACTCTCTTTGAGGAGCCATCAGTCTTCTTAACTGAACGTTTGGTGCCTCTAACAGTAGCGCTCATATCTTTATTCTTAGTAGAATTCAAACTTCTCTAGAACCCTTCTGCAAGTTTTTTTGTACAAAGGAAAAAATTTTAGAAAAGGTCATGGTAGGAGCACTACAGTGCCCAACCTCATCGCTTATGTCATCTCGTGCTGCTTTTGGGATTTTTGTCCCCATTGCTTGTAACTTTTACTATCCATGGGAAACAAGGTAGCTTCAAAATGGATGCTCAAAGAAAACAATCGAGATTGGTCCGATTCAGAGCTTGAATTCCTAAAGTGAATACTTGGAATTTCCTGTGAAATCCTGGAGTTTTAATATCTGCTATGTTTGATCCAGTTTTGGATCTAGAACCACCAATACTGAGCCATCCCAACTTTGTGAATTTGCATATATCATTAAAAAATCTCTAATTAAGAGGATTGTACTCCTTAATAAATCCTGTTGCAGAAACTCTCATTTCAGCGGGATCTGTCGCTGTTTCCAGACTCAAGATCTCTTGAACCAACCTATCTATCAACAAAACATCGTTGGTCTTAAACTCTTTGGCAAAGCACATAATCCTGTTGTAGTTCGGATGATGGAAGTTGTCAAGTACGAAAACCTTCAACAACTTGAACAGATTAATTTGTGTCAATACATCAGTCTTATCCGCAGTAGATATCCTGTTGATGATAGACTCAACCACAGTTTTGTCCTGAAATAAGTTAAATCGTACGTGGTTCACTGCTGGAGATTTTCTGTACAAGCTCAAAAACTTTGTCAACTTCTCCAAGAATAGTTCATAATTAGATGCATTCTCTGTGAGTAGAGCCTTATTGAGTGGCATTCTCGGATCGTTTAGCAACGACGCAGGAACTTGATCTCCTGGTAATCTCTCGTTCAAACTTGATAAAGCGTCCATGGCATTTGCCTGCCAGGCTTTGTCAAGAAGAAACCCTTTATAATCACTAAGAGCGTTCTCTTGCATGAGCAGTGGGACAATCATTGCATTCAGTGCAAACTCGCATACTAACGGAATGATGAACTCCGAACAAGCCAGATTCAATGAAAGAACTTTTCGAAACGTTGGAATGATATCCATTCGAACCAGTTTATTCTGCATCTCTTCATCCAAGTGGCAGATGTCGAAGATAACTGAAGCCGTAATATCCAGAAGTTCGCTGTTGATGTCATCTATATGGAGTGAAATTATTGAATTCCGCAAACCCTTCACCATAAACTTCAACAATTCAGAGTTGTCATCGAAACTGGAAATATCTATTTGTTTAAAGAACTTCATCGCAATTATTTGATTTTTCAAAGAGAGCTTCTCATATGCTTTGTAGATTGAATTCAAAAAGATGGGCTGAATTTTGAAAAGTTTGGATCCAAGAGATTCTGAAATTATTGCCAATACTTGGTCAATAGATTTCAAGTGATTAAAGCTAATGAACTGCAAAAGAATCACGGATATCCAGTCAAGAAAGTTGTCAAACGAAGATATGATCAATATGATTGTTGATTTTTCTAAGATATTCGACTTCAAGGTTCTGTCAATCAAGGACGTAGTGAGCATCAGCAAGGCTCCTCCCTCCTCATAAGGCTCGTGCAACAAGGTCAAAATCGATTCAAAAGCTCCACATTGAACAAACACTTTCAATTGAAGATCATCTCTGAGGATCACACTCAAGACACTTACACCAATCTTTCGAATGGATGAAGGGTAGTTCTTGAGTACAAACCTTGACAATAACGGTAAACCGCCCAACTGAACAACGTCAGAAGCAGCCACAGAAGCGAATAACTCCATCAACTTCAAGCACTCCTCCAAGAAAGATGTATCAATGGTCTTCTTGATCCATTGTAGTAAGTTGAAAGTCAAAGTTGTGTCAATGTTATTTATCAGTTGATCAGGATTGGCCTCCAAAAAATTTCTTAGCCCAGCCACATCCTCAAGGTTAGGTATCTCATTAGTTAAAATTCGTTTGAGTCCCTCAAATTCGTTCTTAAATTGGGGCTTGAACGGCTCAAACATATTGGCATGGTTCCCTAGACGAGATCCCTCAATAATTTCACAATTCCCTAAATCATTGGATAGCTCGTTTTCCAAAAACTCATCGAAATCTTTGTTGCTGGAAGTGCCTCTATCCATGGGTAAAAATCGCTTTGTGGCATCAAGTTTTTTGATAGAGTTAAAAGATTGTTCCACATCAGCTTCATCAGCTAGGCTTAGGTTTTTCAGTTCATTGGTTTTATTCTTCGTTTGTGAGTACTTCAGAGAATGGTTGGTGCTCATCAACCAATCATGCGTTAAGATTTGCTGTGCTGTCCATCTTAGTTTCGGCTGCTTTTCAAAGCACCTTTTTAGGAAATCCTTACAAAGAGGAGATATAAAGTTAGGTATAGGCGGGTAATCATCTGTTACAATAGCATGTAGCACTGCCATTTCATTCAAGTTTGAGTAAAGTGGCTGCGCTGTTAATAACTCAACGACGGTGGCACCTAAGGACCAAATATCAGATGCGGTTGATGTACCGTCCATTGAGATTATTTCAGGAGCCATCCAGTTTGGGGTTCCAGCAATGGAGAAGGTTTTGATAGTATTGTTCGAGATTTTTGTTGAAACACCAAAATCGGTTAGCTTGACATTGCCCTCATGAGTTAACAAGATATTTGCTGCCTTCACGTCTCTGTGTACAACACCTTGCTCATGTAGATATATCAATCCACTGACAACTTGCATCATCAAGTTAATCACCTTCGTCTCACTTAAGGGACCAAACTTTTTGTAGAGATGCCTCAAGGAGCCCCCAGAGCAATACTCGAGAAATATCAACATCTTCTTCTCATTTCGTATGAATCCATGATATTTGACAATATTCTTGTGCTTCAAAATCTTCAATAAATCAATTTCTTGCATCATCTCCAAGATGTTATCATCGTCCTCAATGAAGATCTCCTTTATTGCAACTTCATCGCCTGTGAGCTTATTAATTGCTCTGTAGACATTTGCAAACGCTCCTCTCCCAATGGTTTCTTTGAACTCATATGAAGACAAAATATCACTGGTTGTCAATCCTCTACCTGGCCTTTTCTCGAACCTTTGGGCTGGAGTCAAAGAAACCAAAGCTTTTGAGAAATTACTCTGCATCTTCTTCGTACACAAGGTTTGTGGGGGTTTCAGTGGTGTTGGTGATTGTGGGATGTGTTGGGGTTGTCTGTTTGATGGATTCAGTGGGATGCGCCGTTTTGAAGGGCTCTTCAGAAAGGGATTGGAACTCTTGAACCTCAGTCTTGGTACTGAGTGAAGGGATCCATGCAATCCCTCATTCTTACTGGGAGAAGGGGGCGATGGGGGGGCGGAATGCGGAGATGAGGAAGAAGAGCTCTGAAGTCTTTTGAACTTTGGTGACTGGAGCAGTTCGGACTCTTCTACCCTAGATATTTCTCCAAAATCGGCTTCATCCTCCTTGAACTTGTCCAAGATCTTGAGTTTCGTAGTACTAAGATCCATTGAATAAGACCACAGGGTGAAGTTGTTATCAAGCGTCAAATAGAAGTTAAGTTCCTCTCAAAAATACTGTCTAGTTTGAACCGGATGAGTTGTGATTTTCTTTTGTGTAGTCGTTCTATAATATTGGTGTTCCATCCATGTTAGTAAATAAATCCTCATGGAATCTGTTGCACAAACTTGGAAATGTAAACAATCCCCTCGGAATTCGATGCCTTGAATTCCGACATAACCCTTAGCCCAGCGCCAACACCATCCACCAGGCCCTACCATCTACTACCTACAACAGGTGTCAAGTTCGTCTGTTATTCTTATAGAGCCAGTTTTTCAGCTGCCTGAGACCAAATTAATCATTTCTCCTGGTTCCAGCTCAATCTTGAAACATCACCCAGTTTCCGCGGAGTAACGGTATTGATAATAAGGAACACAAGTCCAATGATAAGACACAGCC
The DNA here is from genome assembly GCA_030558145.1 of Barnettozyma sucrosica. Classification (NCBI taxonomy): domain Eukaryota; kingdom Fungi; phylum Ascomycota; class Saccharomycetes; order Phaffomycetales; family Phaffomycetaceae; genus Barnettozyma; species Barnettozyma sucrosica. The sequence goes on from JAJMRY010000004.1 coordinate 225,862, forward strand.
CTCCACAAACAATCCATGAGATCCCCAAGAAAAGGTTTCTTCCGCCAATAACCGATCTTGTAGTTAGGTATATAGACTTCTTTCCGTTAAACTCTCTCACTGGCCAGTGAAGCCCAACTTCCACCTCATAAATACCACTAGTCATAGGGGAGTTATCGTTTCTCTGAACCAATTTAGAGAATGTGGGTAGCCCTGGTGTTTGCATCCAGTTCTGAAACTCCTGCCACGTTGAGATGTCAGGAAGATTCTCCTGCGTGTATCCTTCAGGGAACTGCTTCACCCAATTTGGTGGGGGGACAACCTCGGATGCATTGTATCTAGTCTTTTGGAATCTGTTCTTGTTGGTGGACCACGCAATTCCCGCGGTAGTCATAGAGAACGCACTTGATGTACCATTAACAGCAGTTGGGGTAGTATATGTGTCATTGAACAATGAGTTAGCAATCAGTCCGCATGGGTAAATTCTCATACCATCACGCTCACTCAAAGGTTCACAGTTTTGACCCACTGTATTCTTGATTGTGTCTAAAGATGCTGCCTGACCTTGTATCTGGTCTTCACTATAAGACTTTGCGAAACGACGATGGTTGGCGTAGAAGTTCTCAACCTTGTAAAGAAGGTACACAGCTGGGCCTATGTTGTTGGGAATCTGGAACTGAACGCGACATCTGCCCTGTTCGACAGGGTCAGCTTCAGTGTCATCTAGTATATACTTCCATTGGGGAGTGATTGTCATATTATTCTTGAAATGGTAAGTGTATTGATCTGATGGGATCGGACTATAGGTTTCGCCGTTAGCCAACACCTCACATTGAGTGTAATCTATGGTGAGGTCTTCAACTTTATAGGAACCATAAAGCATACCAGCGCCAAGAGGGATAAGAAACACAGCGAGGCAAACGAACAAGGGAATCACATACTTTGGAGTGATGATAGGATGGAAAGCCTTGAGCCTCTGTTGAGTGAAGTTGTTTTCTTTTGGTCTCTTGCTCTTCTCTTTCACTGGTTGAAATTCGTCTTCAGAGACAGAGTCGGAGTCAGAGTCATTATGATCCTCTGGCTGCTGATTCTTCCGTTTCCTTTGAAACAGGTTTCTCGTTGTGAGGGCCATTGTTGAGTATGTTCCGAACGAGGCAAAGGGTGCTTTCGGTTCTCAGAAGGTATATTCTAAGGCGGCCCGAAAAAGGAGATTATTTTACCCTCGTTGGAGGAATTCACTAAATCTGAACCTGTACGAAAATTTACGCAGCCTTCCTGCCGAGACACCCGACTTCTGGAGTAATTTGAGGCACTACCTGGAAAACGGAAAAAAAAAATTTCCAACCTTGGGCCTCGAAAAAGAGAACTAACATACACTGGCACTTCAACATCCAGACTTCATTTGAAACACCCCAAGATGGAAGCCCAAGAAGAAGCTCAAAAGAACATTGAAATATGGAAAATCAAGAAGCTGATCAAAGCTCTAGAAAATGCGAGAGGAAATGGTACCTCCATGATCTCGCTTCTTATCCCACCAAAGTCTCAAATTTCCTTTTATCAAAAGCTGTTGACCGATGAATACGGTACTGCGTCCAACATCAAGTCCAGAGTCAACAGATTGTCTGTTTTGTCAGCCATCACTTCCACCCAACAAAAATTGAAGCTGTATAACAAGGTGCCTCCTAACGGTCTGGTGTTGTTCTGTGGTGACACCATCAATGAAGAAGGTAAGGAAAAGAAACTGAACATTGACTTTGAACCTTTCAAGCCAATCAACACCAAACTATACCTTTGTGACAACAAGTTCCACACTGAGGCCCTATCTGAACTGCTGGAATCTGATGATAACTATGGTTTCATTGTCATGGATGGTAATGGTTCTCTATTTGGTTTGCTGTCTGGTAACACTAGAACCATTATTACTAAATTCACTGTTGACTTGCCAAAGAAGCACGGTAGAGGTGGTCAATCTGCTGTCCGTTTTGCTAGATTGAGAGAGGAGAAGAGACACAATTATATTAGAAAGGTTGCTGAAGTAGCTGTCCAATGTTTCATCGCCAACGACAAGGTTAACGTCAATGGCCTGGTTTTGGCTGGTTCTGCTGATTTCAAGACAGAGTTATCAAAGTCGGACATGTTGGACCAAAGACTACAACAAAAGATTGTCAAAATTGTGGATATTTCATATGGTGGTGAAAACGGTTTCAACCAAGCTATTGAACTTTCTGCTGAGGCTTTGGCCAATGTCAAATTCATTCAGGAGAAGAAGCTGATCACCAAATTCTTTGATGAAATTTCTCAGGATACAGGAAAGTTCTGCTATGGTGTGTCTGATACTTTGAAGGCTTTGGAAGCGGGTTCATGTGAAACTCTCATTGTCTACGAGAACTTGGAGATCGCTAGAAATGTTTACAAGAATTCCGAAGAGAAGGAGATTGTTGTTATGGTCAGCCCTGGCCAAGAAGATAAGACTTACAACCTGGATAAGGATACTGGAGCCGAGATGGAATTGGTGTCGGAACAACCGTTGTTGGAATGGTTGGCTGAAAACTACCAAAACTTTGGTGCTACTTTAGAGTTTGTTACTGACAGATCCAGTGAAGGTGCTCAGTTTGTTACTGGTTTCGGTGGTATTGGAGCTATTCTTCGTTACAACTTGAACTTCGAGCAGTTGACTGACGGTTCTGACGACGAATACTTTGATGACGATGATGATTTCATTTAAACTGCTACAGCATTGATAGAAGAAAACAGAAGTACTAAATATCTATTATCCTACAATTTCTAATGACTCAGTTTAAGTTGCCTCTAAAGTAGTCCAATACTAACCTTAAGGTTTCTTCTGTTTCAGTTGTTCCAAAGCATCAACCTTATCATGACCGATGATCGAGCCGTGGCCAACTCCTTTGATAATGCTATCAGCCAAATTTCGTAAGCCACCTGTGAGATAACTTCTCCGTAGGTCCTTCTTGATATTAACTTTGAGTAGTTGACTCAATTCAAATTTCTTCTTAGAAATCTGACCCTTATCCAACTGTTTGTTCTCTTTTTTGTTTCGATTTCTCTTAAGGATGTCATCTTGCCCTTCAAAGTCACTGATATCAAGATCTAGATCCTCAGCAGCTTTCTTGACCCAATTATCTTCTTTTGCCAAAGATTTTGTTGAAACCTCATTATCGGCCAATTCCCCTGCCAGTCTCACTCTTTCTCTGATTTGCGCCACAATATCACTTTCAATTTCTAATCTGTTGACATCTCTAGTCCATTTCTTGGATGACTTTCCTTTGAATTTGGCTTTGTCATTGGACAGCGCTTTACGGAGATTTCTCAAAGGGCCACTAGCTTCTTGTGGAGAACATATCATTACCGAAACACCTTCATTTCCGGATCTAGCAGTTCTACCTGATCTGTGGATGTACACATCTGCACTTCTTGGCAAGTGATAGTGGACAACGTGCTGTATACCTGGAATGTCCAATCCTCTGGCTGCCACGTCAGAAGCAATCAAGACGGTTGCCTTTCCTTTGGTATTCTCCTTTGACGCTTTGGTAAAGTTCTCGATATTTTTCAATCTCTGCTTTTGGATCATGTTGGAATGAATAGCAAAAGTCGAAATTTGTAAACTGTTCAACAGCGGAACAAGTCTCTTGACCGAGTCGATGGCATTCGTGAAAACCAAGGTTGTTCCAGGGTACATCAGGAGGAAGTAATAGAGATACAAATCTCTCTCAGCTGGAAGACACTCGACCAAAGCCTCGGTGATGTCCTTTGAGAGTTTACCGTTTGGATTCAGATCAACAAAAACTGGCTTGGACTTGAAGTGAAGTTTTTCATCAAAGAGCTCAATAATTTGGTCCTGTTCAGACTTTGATTCATTTTCTTTTGGTTTAAATCCACGATGGCTTAATTTGGAGAATAAATCTTTACCAAAAGTAGCAGAGAAAATCAATGACTGCCAGGCCTCCTTTTTGTTTCTTAACTTCTTCAAAATTTTAATAATCTGCTCAAACTCGTCAAAATGACCATCTTGTAGAAGTCTATCAGCCTCATCAAGAACAAGAATATCCAGATCCGCAATTTTAGAAGCAAGATCCTCATTCTTCTCGATAATCTCCAAAAATCTACCAGGAGTGGCGACAATGATCTGACCTGATTGTTTGTACTTCAGCAATCTCTCCTGCTTTTGGATCGAAAGACCACCAGTCAAGCTAATAACTGCGTTGTTATTGAATGGAAAAAACTTCGAGATCTCATTCAAATGGTTAACGACTTGTTTGGCCAATTCTCTAGTTGGAGTAAAGATGACACCAGTAGCAAATCCCAGTCCCTTATTAGCCATAATCATTTCAAGGATAGGGATTCCATAGGCCAGGGTTTTACCAGAACCTGTAGAAGCCTTTCCGATGATGTTCTCTCCATCCAAAGCCTTAGGTATACAGCTTCTCTGAATTGGCGTTGGTCTATCGAACCCAAGTTTCGATAGACCCTGCAAAGTGCAAGTGGATAGACTGATACCAAGCCACTCCGGAAGTTCGACATTTTCAAGAAGATCAATATTCTCGAACTCCAAAGCTTGTGATATGATGCCCTCTTCCAACTCTTCGTCAGGGTCAGCAATTGGTTGTTTTGCCTTCTTATTCTTCTTCTCTTTGTTCTGTGATCTCTTTAATGATTTGCTTTTGGTCTCAATAGACTCACCTTCGGTAGTATCATCTACTACATTGATAGATGAGCTCATTGTGGCATAATCTTGTTCTTCATGGGCTTCCTCTTTGAGCTGGCTCTTTTCTTTAACAGAAAACACAGCTTTCCCGTCAATGTACTCCACACTGACCCCATCAAGCTCTTCGAGTCCATAGAAGCCGCCGTAGTCTTCTAACGTATCTGGAATCTCAACTTGCTTCCAGTTCAAAGAGTCAGAGGTCACTGTTTTAGGAATCGACTTGGGTTGGATGGGTGCCCTTTTACTCGATTTAGGCTTATTAACTTTAGACACTCTTGAGTTTGCTTCCTTCTTAACAACTCTCTTGAGTTGTTTAGAGACCATCTTGAAGTTTAAGGTCAATGATTCAACTTCTGTGTAGAGACAAATTTGAGTACCAGAGGAAATTTTTTTATCCTCATCGCTTATGTAAGGAGTATATTCCCTTTCCTTAATTCTGAATCTTGACCTCTTTCGTGTCCATTCACTTCAATCCCACCATTAAGGTCTGGACTACCATCCGCCATGGCTAAGGACAGACATACTGGTTTTCTAAAGAGAAACAAAAGTATTACAGGAAAGATTTTCACAAAGCCCTCCATCAAACCCCAGCATACAAGAAAGATCATAAGAAGGTATCACCTTCTCTTGAACAAGAAAGATATTATATACTCCACACTCAGTAAGATTTACGGACGAGATATCAACGACAGAAACGTTTCAAATCTCAACAAGGAACCTAAGCAATCATCAAAACCGACTGATAACGAACTTTTGACAGCCAGTAACGAAAAGAATGAGCAGAACCTATTTATTCTGCTCCGCAAGATCGAATTCGAAAACTTGGAGAGCGGTGGTTTACAGAAATATCAAATTGCATCATTACATGGACAGGAGTCAAAGAGGGGAAGTGATTCATCAAAATGGCTGTTTGACAATGTTCCAGAACTGAAAGAACTCAAGACTCTTAGAGCACTGGAGATTGGATGCTTGTCCACGCAGAACTATATTTCCAAGTATATCAAAGACATTGTGCGTATTGATCTAAACTCAAATGAACCCAGTATTTTAAAGCAGGATTTCATGAAACGTCCACTTCCTAAGAATGAATCAGATCTTTTTTACGTTATCTCATGTTCACTTGTGCTGAACTTTGTTCCAACCCCTAAACTCCGTGGTGATATGATGAAACTGTTTACAAAGTTTCTTGTCCCAAACAAAAAGTCTATATTATTCATTGTTCTTCCTCTTAGTTGCCTAACCAACTCACGGTACTGTGATAAGGGACATTTTTTGTCCATTTGTGATGCCCTTGGATTCGAGCTTATACAGTACAGCGAAGCAAAGAAGTTAGTTTATTTAGCTCTGAGGTGGATATCCCCTCCCTTGCAAACCATATCATTCCCCAAAAAAAAGCTACATGATGGTGCAGCTATGAACAACTTTTGTATAGTCATGGATTAGAAGCAGTATACCTAGATACATTACCTTTATTCACCATGGTGGGCGCCTGGCTTCCGGTTATGAAGCCCTGTGTGTTTTGTATTTTTTGCCACCGATCAAAAATCAACATACCAGATAACAAAACACTACTTTGCCACTCGAAACAACATTTTTTCCAGCCAAACACTAGAAACCGGTCAAAATGGTATGTTTTCTTCAATTGTAATCTTACAGCAGTTGAAAGTACTAACAGTCTTGCTATTAGGGTCAAGGAGCTTCTGGAATGCCTGGTGGCGATAAAAGAAAGAAGGACAAATCCAAAAAGCCGAAATATGAACCACCAATTAAGACGAAGATAGGCAGAAAGAAGCGGAAAGGTGGTCCTTCCACTGCTGAAAAGTTACCAGATGTTTTCCCAAGAAACCGCTCTAAACTGAAACTGTTGAAATCGCAAAGAATCCATGATCACCTTTTGATTGAACAAGAATATGTCACAGCGTTGGAGGCACTCAAACCTTTCGAGAAAAAGCAGAACGAGGAAAGAGAAAAAGTTGACGAGATTAGAGGTACTCCAGTCACAGTGGGAACATTGGAAGAGATAATTGATGATGACCACGCTATTGTTAGCTCTACCTCTGGTCCAGAATATTACGTTTCCATCTATTCCTTTGTTGACAAGGAGTTACTCGAGCCTGGGTGCTCAGTGTTATTACACAACAAAACAGTGTCTATAGTCGGTGTCTTGGAAGATGATGCAGACCCACTGGTCAACGTGATGAAGGTTGCTGTTGCACCAACCGAGACTTTTGCTGATATAGGTGGTTTGGAATCTCAAATAAAGGAGGTTAAGGAAGCTGTTGAACTACCACTGACACATCCTGAACTCTACAGCGAAATGGGTATCCAGCCTCCAAAGGGTGTCATTTTATATGGCGCTCCAGGTACTGGTAAGACCTTACTGGCAAAGGCAGTGGCCAACTCGACATCGGCCACATTTATAAGAATGGTTGGATCCGAATTGATTCAGAAATATGCAGGTGAAGGTCCTAAATTGGTCCGCTCCCTTTTTAAACTCGCAGCGGATAATGCCCCTTCTATCGTCTTCATTGATGAAATTGACGCTGTTGGTACTAAAAGATACGATTCTCAGAGTTCAGGTGAGAAAGAAATTCAAAGAACCATGTTGGAACTATTAAACCAACTGGATGGCTTTGATGATAGAGGTGATATCAAGGTTATAATGGCCACAAACCAGATTGAGTCATTGGACCCTGCTCTAATCAGACCAGGGAGAATAGACAGAAAGATCCACTTTCCACCGCCAGACTCAGAAAATTTAAAGAAGATCTTTGAGATTCACACCAAGAAGATGACACTTAGTGATGATATTGATATTGATGGAATCATTAGTGCTAAGGACGAATTGAGTGGTGCTGAAGTTAAGGCGATTACCACCGAGGCTGGTCTATTGGCCCTGAGAGAAAGAAGAATGCAGGTCACCAACACAGATTTTGTGAAAGCCAAAGAAAGCGTGATGAAAACCAAGGTGGATGAGTCATTGGAGGGTCTGTACTTGTAGCTTTAATATATATAGCTGTGGGTCTACTATCTATTTTTTAAAGTTTCCCAGCTCACAGTAGTTATATGACGATACTAATATCGTTCTGCTTAAAATCGGAGGAGAAAATGAAATACGAGATATGAAAACTATCTGGTTACATAAGCCTCTGTAGTTGTTCTTGTTGATCTATTTTTGACATTATTTCAAAATCTGTTTTGATTATGGAATGGTGTCCTAAGTTGTGCTAGCAAAGCGTCAGTCTTTTAGTGGCTATCCAGAACCCCTTGGATTCTTCTAAAACATTGAACCTAGGAAGCATAAATCTCCAAGATTGTTCTTGCCTTTATTTGTGACACACCCGACATGATGAACAACGATCACTACAAACTGAGCTACTCAGTGGGAGTTGCAGAAAACACCAACAAGACGTATCGACCAAGCATGGAAGATGTTCATACTTATGTTGAGAACTTCGTTGAGAGGCTTGACTGGGGCTACTTTGCGATTTTTGATGGCCATGCAGGGCAACAGGCGGCCAAATGGTGTGGGCAAAATCTACACACATTAATCGAAGAGCGACTCATTAAAAACGACATGGGTGACGTGCGGGAGATCTTGAATGACTGCTTCGTCGATGCAGACTACGAAATCGTGAAAAACTGCAAAGGTACAAGTGGATGCACCGCAGCTGTCGCAGTTATAAGATGGGAGGTTCCCAATGATGACGATGACCCCATCACGAGGAAGCCCCAAGATACCACTGACGATGATTCCAAAGAATCTAGAGCTCCTGAAGGAGTGGATTTGAAACAGCACAAGAGAATTCTTTACACTGCAAATGTGGGCGATACGAGAATCATCCTTTTTAGAGATGGCAAAGCTACGAGATTGACTTATGACCATATAGCTTCAGATAAATATGAGATACAGCGGATTAAATCCAAAGGTGGAATAATAATGAAATCAAGAGTTAATGGTATGCTTGCAGTAACGCGGTCCTTGGGTGATCAATTTTTTAAGGATCTTGTTATTGGAAATCCCTACACCAGCTCTGTTGAGCTAGACAGTACCACTGATAGATTTCTTATTATAGCATGTGATGGCCTTTGGGACGTTATCACCGATCAAGGCGCCTGTGAATTAGTATCTGATGAAACAGATGCTAATGTTGCGGCAAAAAAATTGGTGGAGTATGCCTTGAGTCACTCCACAACAGACAACGTCACAGTAATGGTAGTGATCTTACATTGAGAAGGGTTCTTGAGTATCTGTCTTTAAAAAATTGAGGGATAGCTTGAACAGAATCTATCTGCAATCACATGTTCAGCATGGAATCGATCTGGCTGAAAATTTCATCGTCCACAAGTCCTTCCCCTGTGTTATCGTCATTGTTGACAAAATCATTGCTCTCCATCAATAGTTGTTGTATGTTCTCATCAAAATCTTCATTCATCTCGGGGTCTGTAGGTTGAGGGCCTTGGGCCAAGAAATCATTTAAATCTTTCAAAAGGTCGTCAGCATCGGGAATTGGGATGTTTCTGTTCTGTTCCTGTTGAATTCCGCTATCAGCCCCCTGCTGCTGAAGTTTCTGTTGTTGCATCTGTTGTTGCCGAGCAAGTTCTTGAGGGTCCGGTACTCTAGCTGCCTTCTCTCTCTCAAAAGCTCGTCTCTTCAGTTCTGAACTGAGAAGAGAAATATTACTCAGTTGTATAAGCAAATTGTCAAGACTTCTGTCAAAGGTCTTGATTGCAGTATGGAGTCGTGGAGAAGACTTGTTATTTCTGGGAAGTACCAAATTGGATGTCTTGTTTGTGACTAGTTCATCAAATAGGTTTCCACACTGGAGCAAGATTTCCTATGCAGTGTTAGTAGGGTTTCAGCATTTCTTATTCACAGCTCACATACGTCAAATGATACTACCAGGTTCTCAATTTGCGTTGACATTGGAGTATAATTTGGTTTGAGACTTATCCGTTTGGGTTGAAACTTGATGGAGGCTGAACATTAGGTATCATGTGGGTTATGAACCCCGGAAGAAGTAGCGTGTGCCAAACACGCCCACCGAGACGTTTTATGCCGATTTCCAATCCAATTAGAACCAAAGTAAAACTCGAAAAAAAAATGGCCCTGAGAAACCTCCAAAGAGAGACACCCAATCATAAACAATGTTTAGAGCCAACGCTGTCAGAGCTACCAGAACTTTCCAAGCTGCTAGAAGAACTTATGCTGATGTCGCTACATCTGATGTTTTGAAGTTGTCTTTGGCCTTGCCACACGAAACTTTGTTTTCTTCGGCACAAGTCACCCAAGTCAATGTTCCAGGTGTTAACGGTGACTTCGGTATTTTGGCCAACCACGTTCCAATCATTGAGCAATTGAGACCAGGCCTCATTCAAATCACTGAGACCAACGGTAACATCAAGGAGTTCTTTGTGTCTGGAGGTTTCGCTACTGTTCAACCAGGTTCCACCTTGTCCATTACTGCGATTGAGGCTTTCGAGCCAACTCAGTTCTCCGCTGACTCAATCAAGACCCAATTGGCTGAAGCCCAAAAGAACTTGACCTCTTCAAATGAGATTGAAGCCGCCGAGGCTGCCATCAAGGTTGAGGTTTTGGAAGCTCTACAGGCCGTTGCTAAATAAATTCCTTCCATATTCACTACATATGGGCTGGAATGGTTAGAGATTGCAAGGTTTTGATTTGTGAGGTGTTATTGTGTGAAGGGGGATTTAATGTTTCAGCTGGAGTAGGGTTTGTTATTGTTTGGGTGGGAGGAAGGGTTGTTGAGTAATCTAGAAAACAGGTTTTCTTCAGTATTGCTTAACTTCTATCATCCTCTTAACAAAGGCTGAGACATGGCGATGTGAAGTTATGACGAAGAAAATGAAATATTTATGAAATATTCGAATTAGGTTTAAGAGTGTACTAAAACTCGTATGAACACAGGAGGACTTGAACTGAGTCCACAGCTCGAGATAAGTCCGTCCGGTAGAAGGAAATCAAAAAAAATATTGCCATTACCTGGAATCGAACCTGGGTTTGCTCGGCCACAACGAACTGTACTAACCACTATACTATAATGGCGACAACATATCATCCTACAACTCTAACCGAATTATGTGAGACTTATCTGACTGTTTTATGATCCTTGTTAGACTTGTGTATGCTTGTTTGGGATTCTGGCGTTTCACTAGTACTATAGCTTGACGGAGAGAGTGGCTAGTAGTATTCTATGTCAGTGGTACGTTGCTCGAATAGATTCTTTCTATTGTCTTCTGTTTAATCCTTATTGGTTTCCTTCTCTGGTGTTATTCCTTCTCGCCGTTCTCCGTGCTTTCTATCAATCCCTCATTCAATCTTCGTTCCTTTCTTCTTTAAATACTGCTGCTCGATCCGCACGTTCTTTCTCCTATTCACATTCTTACCCCTATTCACATTCTTACCCCTATTCACATTCTTACCCCTATTCACATTCTTTCTGGGTCAATTACGTTATTCCTTTCGTAATCTAACATTCCGGAATCCTCACAGAGTATGTAAAGATCTAACCGAATGGTGATTGACTAATGTAACTAGGTTTTGATCCTTGTTAGACTTGTGTATCCTTGCTTGGGATTCTGGCGTTTCACTAGTACTATAGCTTGAATGAGGGATTGGTAGAAAGCACGGAGAACAAAGAGAAGGAATAACACCAGAGAAGGAAACCAATAAGGATTAAACAGAAGACAATAGAAAGAATCTATTCGAGCAACGTACCACTGACATAGAATACTACTGGCCACTCTCTCCGTCAAGCTATAGTACTAGTGAAACGCCAGAATCCCAAACAAGCATACACAAGTCTTACAAGGATCGAAACCTAGTTAGATAAGTCAAACACGATTCGGTTAAACATTTACATACTCACAAATCGACTCTATGGCCAAGCTGGTTAAGGCGTACGACTGTTAATCGTAAGATCCGCAGTTCGATCCTGCGTAGGGTCGTTTCTTTTTGTTTTTCACCTCAGAATCTAGTTTTGAATCTCTCTTGGAAAACTGTCGTTTTTTGTGCCCATTTCTTGTGACTTTGCGAGGGAGGGGGAACCTGTCCTGTGTTTTCTGTTTTTCGAATATTTTTTATATAACAAAACCAACGCATCCCGAAAGTGGAATAGGAACGTACCAGGAAGATGACAGACTTGGAAACTGAAGAGCAGTTGATAGCTAGGCATAGAAAGGAGAACAGAGACCTAATTGCTACTATCACTGGCTTGAAGAAACAGGCTACCAAATCAAAGAAAAAGGAAATTCAAAGAAAATGCTCTGAACTAGAAGCAAATCTAAAATGGAGACATGATGAGGAACTACAGAAGCTAAACAGTAATTTGAAAGATCAATCTGGGGAAGTACTATCGGAGCATGAATTTGGAGGAGGCGAAGATGATAATGATGAATTTTCCCCAGAAAGGCTGCTAGCCCGATTGGAGCTGGAGAAGAAAGAACAAGAAGAGGAGGTTCAACAAAAACCACCGCAACAGCAAGAACAACAGCAAAAGGGTCCCAAGCGTAATCGCCAAAAGGAAAGATTGGCTAAAAGGGCTCAACTTATAGAAGAACAGAAGAAAGCGGCTCAAGAAGAAGCCGACAAGCAACCGAACCTGCGTGAGGTGGAGCAAGAGCACATTGATCAGTTGTGCAAAATCTCTGGGCTGAAACAATTTGATATTAAACCTGATGGTCATTGTCTCTTTGCATCGATTGCTGACCAACTGGCTTTGCGACAAGGAATCGTTAAAACTGTCCAAGAGCTGAGGTCGTTGGCTGTATCTCATATCAGAGGAGATCCTGATACCTTCACTCCCTACTTGTTCGATGAAGAAACTATGAGTCTGAAAGACATCAATGAATACACCAAGAAGATCGAGACTACTGCTGCGTGGGGTTCTGATTTGGAAATTTTGGCATTAGGTAAGGAGTTCAACTGCCCAATCAGTGTCATGATGAGTGGCAGATCTACGTTGGTCATAAACGAAGAAGGAGAGAACGCTGGCTTAAAGTTGGTCTATTATAAGCATAGTTATGCTCTAGGTGAGCATTATAACTCTTTACATAATTTCTAGACTTTGTTTCCGTGCGTGTAGAATCTCGATTAGACCCCAAAAAAAAGCCCTTTCTGAACTCGAAAAGAATCACAATCGAGTTTTAGCAGAACCGAAAATGAAACAACACAAGAGCTGCTTCAATAGGCTCTTTCACACGACCTCCGTTCAGCTGGCAAAGAAGGTCAAACCAACTGTTGAAGGAAGGAACGCTCTTCTGGGACGATCCTCCAGCAAACTCTCCGTGGGAATTGTTGGTCTTGCCAATGTTGGCAAGTCAACATTCTTTCAAGCCATCACAAAGTCAGAGTTAGGGAACCCGAATAACTACCCCTTTGCGACAGTCAAACCAGAGGAAGCAATGTATCAAGTTCCGTCTGAAAAGCTGAATAATTTGCATTCTATTTACAAAAGTGAAAAGATCATACCATCCTACCTGAAGATTGTGGATATCGCTGGCCTCGTCAGAAATGCCTCAAAAGGAGAGGGCCTAGGGAACCAGTTCTTAAATGACATCAGAAATGTTGATGGAATCTTTCAGGTCATTAGGGGATTTGATGATGCGGAGATCACACATATTGAAAACTCGGTTGACCCTGTTCGTGATATGGAGATCGTTGCAGATGAACTTCTTCTTAAGGATTTGGAGACTGCGGAGAACTCCATCGAGAAGAACAAAAAGCTTTTGAAAGGCGCTACTAAAGGCCACGAGAGAAAGCAAGTGGTTGAAGAGAACAAGATCTTAGAGAAGTTGATCACCCTAATGACTGAAAATGGAAGACTCTTGAATCACTCCAATTGGGTTGAGTCTGAGGTTGAAGTTATCAACAAGTACAAATTCTTGACTGCTAAACCAACGCTTTATCTTGTCAACGTCTCGAGAGAAGACTACCTCTCTGGCGAAAACAAGTACCTCCAGGGAATTCAAGACTGGTTATCTCAAAACTCTCCAGGTGATGATTTGATAATGTTCAGCGCCAATCATGAGCACGACGAATTCATTCTTCAAGAAAATGAGCACACACAATCACAAGTCATCAATGAAATGGTCAACAGCATGAAGGATAGGCTCAACCTCATCAGTTTTTACACCATGGGTGAGAAGGAAGCCAGAGAATGGAATATTAAGAAACTCTCAGCAGCCCCAGAAGGTGCCGGGTTAATTCACACTGACTTGCAAAAGAACTTCATTAATGTGAACGTCCTGAAGTATGATTCATTGATGGCAGCCAAGGACCAAATAACAGAGATTCGCGATATTGAGAAACTTGTGAAAGGTGAAAAGTTAGGCAAGGACTACATCTTAGAGGATGGTGACGTTGTCCTATTCAAGAGCATTGGTGGCAAAACAAGATAGATTGAACTGTACATATTTCTCGAAAACTTCAAGGATACACATAGGCAAACTTTTACAAAGTTAGTAACATTCCAATCAATGCTTCTGTGAGGATTCTGAATAGTCTGGTCATAGGAGTTCAGAGCGTTTGACAAAGTTTCTTCTCATATACAGTAAAAGTCGAAGAGCTGGGTTTATAATATAGCAAAGCTTTCATCACAAGACAAGAACAGAACTATCATCTCCCTCGTAAAGTTGGTGCACATACTATTTTATCATCTTTGAGCTTATGGTTCCAGTACTTACATGAATCAAAAGATTCGATCTTGAAAATTTTCCTTTACCATTAATATGGTAAGGACACGCCCGGAGGTTTTCAGTAGGGCAAAGGCACTCTCCGAAAAGCCATAGATAAGCGAACACTAAAAAGTTGCGTAGTGGTTAGTTACTACCACTTTAGCTGTTTGATTGTAGATAATTACCGGTGGTAAATGATTGACCTATGAGGGCTAGTGCTGAGTTATTGTGACCATCCCGTGTCATTATTCCGCCGGTTGACCGTCGGATCTTTGGATCATTATTGTGATGGAGGAGAATTAATTATGAAGAATCATGAAATCTACTGATTCCAGGATATATGTGCACAAAACGTACAAATGGCAATTAACTCTGTGAGGAACAAAGAAGTAAAATCCTGATATAGAGAAAGAAATGGTTACTTAAGTGCCCTTCCGAAGTATAGATGCGGTCATCCTACTGTAGGGTGTGGCTTTTAAGTGGAATTTAACCGATGAACTCTTAATGGATGAACTCTATCACTATCACCACTGCACCGTTTGTAGAGATATCAGCACTAATCGTATCCTAAAGAATATAAAGACAAAGCCGCCAGGCTTCCTGGGCCTTGGATCTGAGCTGAAACATGAAAGATATACAATCTTCTTGTTCGAGTATTTTTTACTGTTTTCCTCATGATCCATCAAGAAGGCTGAAGCTTGTAAGTTAAAGTTCCAGGGCTCAAAACCAAATAGTTCTGGTGCTTTGCTCTGAACCAGGAGTATCAAGCGGCGAAGATGACAGAACAAGAGATAGATCTAGGAATCGGGATCCACAGAGTCAAAAGTATCTTGAATACTTGATTCCACTATAAGTTTTGCGGCTCGGTGTCCGGTCTGGTGACCCAGAGCAAAACGATACCTTGACACACCACTTGTCGTTTTTTGACACAACTACCAAGGTCCCATTGCCCAACGCGAAGAATTGGGGTTGCGGACCATTTAAGGAGAAAGAATCCTTCATCCTATCACTGCTCTCTCTGGTGAAATGTTGCAGTCACCCGATGAGTTTTATTGTGAAAGCTCGAAACGATACGCTACTGCTCTTACCACCATTATCCAAGGTGACACAAAGTGCGGCTCCAAGGACCTTACCGAGTTTGGACGCAGAGTTCTGGCTTAGATTGGAAACTATACTGAGCAGACCTCTGAATGAATTGAGTATTAAACCAATAGGGAGAGTGAGTTCGGATCAGAGAAAGACCGATCAATTTAGAGTCGCAAGGGTCAGAAATAAGAAAAAGAGAGATTCCTTGAGTTACTTCAGAAAGAAGGACTTCCAGTACCATTTGACAGGGTCTACCTACAGAAAACAAAGAATCGGGCCAAGCTGCGATCACTGCTCTAAACAGAAAGTTAAATGTGATGCCTTCATACAGGTGATTGAAGAGAATGCTGATAAGTGTGAAGTGGATAGCACAGGGAGAGTTGTTGACAGTGCTTCCATCAAAAAGCACTTGAGTGATTCCGAGAGAGAGGCTGGTTTCATTCTGATCGTTTTCAACTTTAGCTTAATCAAGTTCAGAAAGTGCTCTTTTTGTCAAAAAAATGAATTAGAGCCCTGCTACAGCAGAGGGTATATTAGGAAGAATAATCTGTTGGTTCAAAAAGAAAAAATGACCATGACGTTAAAATAATGAGGTAGGTGATACTTTGATTCCTCGTAGCTTTTTCTTGGGGAGAAACGCTAACTACTGGTTATTTGAGTTTTGTAGACCAAAAGCTGCTATCAATTCGCATCACGGCATGGAGCCTGCACTCGCTTTTCCTTCTGTTCTATTTTTTTCCCGCGACATGATAGTATATCCTTGAGGTGTCTGTACTTAATTGAATCTTTTTTTTTTTCTTTCAAAGATATTGAAAAACAATGGACAGTAGTGTTTACTTGAGTGGTACCCTTATTGCATACGACTTTTGGCCATGTCACATGCAATGAAGGCTATTGAGTCTGAGATCGAACAGCTATCTCTCAAGAACTCCAAGATCGATGAAGAATCCTTGGTTCAGCTTGTAAGCGATCTCAAGAATCACCTCCTCCACAACAAGGAAGATTCTACCAAGTCATTGGTGCTTCTCTCTAGAGTGCTTAACTCCTCTACATCTAGTGATGCGTTTCCTCAAGTGTTCAATGAGCAATTCATAGACGCTATTTTCGAGCAGATTACACCTAACAGTACACTAGATGTTGTTAACAGTGCTTTAGGAGTCTTAGGAGCACTTGTCAAGGGCTCAATCTTTGGGAACACTCCAGCATCACAGTTTGCCATCCCGATTTTGAACTCTACAAACACTAACTTGAAGACTCTCGAGGTTATTTCCAGCAAGCTGTGCCTTGAGAACTTGGAGCTGATGCTCAACTCTTCCAGCTTCATCAACGGTTACCTAGCTTTGGACCACGTTGAGCTCAACTCAATTAACCACCTAGCTGAGTTCATCCTTCATTTACAGAAATCAGAATTTTTAGTCACTCTAGGAAACATCAGCCAAACTGATAGGTTTAAGAAACCATTGGAGGAGCCGTTGAAGGTGACACAGATAGTCTTCCAGAAGAATGTGAAACTGCTATCTGACTTGAAGGTGGATTTGAACTCGAAGTACCAGCTTGAGGTTTTGAACATTATTTCATCCCAAATAACCAAAGCGGACACTGTTAAAGAGAGAAATCTCATCCTTGAAAACTTCTCAGTGTTCCATTTGATTGATCTGTACTTTTTCCTTGAGAGTACCAATATCACATTCAAAAAGGAATACCACCAACAAGTTCTGTTTAACAACAACACACAAAAGTTTCCTCTACCTTTTTCCTCATTTTCAGTTTCTGACTTGCTCACAAGTATCTATGAGATTGACTCAGCAACCCACACTTACAAGTCAATTCACAAGCACTTCTATCTACGAGACCTTCTTCAATACAACCTGATCTCCAAACTGTTAGAATTTTGGGTCGAGTCTAAAGCGGAGAGAGAGGATTTTGATAACCTGTTCACGTTGGTGAAACTGATACTCAAACAGGTCGATAGCACCTTGGACCCTGAAGAGAAAACTAACCCTGTTGAAAAGGTTCAAAGTGTTTTTCAGAGAATGACTTACAAGGAGACTAGATCAGTACAACTTGAAGGGATGAAGGCTCAAGTCTCAAAATCTGCTAAAGAGGAAACCTCGAAATTCAATAAGGTGTTGAATGACCAGATTTTCGAATTTGTTAAGAACCAAAAATACAGAAGTTTAGCGCAAGGCGCTTGGGTGTATTCACAGCTGCCTTCATCTCAAAACGTCAACATCAACAGTGGCCAATGCTTTATTATCCTTTCACCAAACTTCAAACAGTTGCTTTACAAGGAATTCAAGCCTCCAAGGCCCGATCGGAAACCTGATATTGATAAGTCAGGTACCTCCATTGACATTTCATCGATTACTAGTTTTGCGGTTGAAGAGATTCTTCAAGTAGATAAGAATGGTCCACCCTCCTCTAACTCAAGATTGATTAATCTGATTGACAAGACTATCATTAACAAGATATCGCTGATAAATAGGAAGAACAAGATACTCTTTTCGTTCTATGCGAAGAAAGATGAGTCACTAGTTTGGTTGGATGGTTTAAATTTGTTGATGGGTCATTATGATAACTTGTCTGAAGAGCTGAGACAACATCTAGCCAAATTGAACAACGTTCGAAGAACACTACAATTCCTGAATTTTGACATAGACAAGGAGCACATTTAGGTTACGAATGAAAAATGGGAAATCACAAAAGATAATCATGCGTTTTCTAGGAAATGTACAACCTGAACCAACTTTTTATTTTTTCTTAGGCTTTTGCTTCTTGAAAGAACGTTCCTGGTCTTTAGCTCTATCATTCTTAGTCTTCTTATAACTTCTTTTCCCTTCACTATCATCTCTCGCCTCATTTTGCTTTCTCTTCCTACTGTTGACTTTCTTCTTCTCTTTTTCCTTCTTCTTGTCGTCTTCTGTTTCAAACCAAGTTCTCTTTGGTCTGGACTGAATTTCGTCCTTGTACTTGATTAGATTCTCGGTCTTTTTCAATTCCATTTCGGCTTGGAGAAGTTGCTTTTCTGACTGCTCCTCCTCCAAAATCTCTTCAACAATATCATTCTTAGACTCAATGATTTTGTTAATTTCTTCAACTTCCTTCCAATCTACCTCTCTACCCACAGTCTTGTTGACCTTGTTGTTGGGGTTCTCTTCGCTGCTCTTGATGGAGTCCTTGACTATAGCTCTATCAGCGTTGGACTCACCAACAAAGGAGATAGACTTACCTTGTCTACCACCTCTAGCGGTACGACCAACTCTATGAAGGTACACTTCAAAGTTCTTTGGCATGTCAAAGTTAATAACAACTTCAATCTTTGGAATATCCAAACCTCTGGAAGCCAAATCTGTACAGATTAAAATCGGTACTGTCAAGTTCTTGAATCCATTGATGGAGTTCAAACGTTGTTCTTGGGTCAAGGAACCATGAAGCTCAGCGACCTTCAAACCTAGCAGACCTAGGACAACTCTGAGTTTATGTGCCTGCTCTTTTCTCGCAACAAAGATGACAATTCTCTGGTCCTTGGAAAACTTCTTGAGAATGTTGAAAAGAATTGACGGTTTCAGGTGATCTCTCTTTCTGATTCTAACGAATTCTTGGGTCAATCCAGAGGCTGCCTGTTTAGGGGGATCAATCATTACTCTGACTGGTTTGTTCAGACCCAGTTGGATTAAGGATTTAATCTTGGAGTTCATAGTAGCAGAAAACAAGAGCGTCTGTCTTTTTCTTGGTAGCAATTCCAGAATCTCAGTCAACTCCTTCTGGAAACCCTCCTCCAACATTCTGTCAGCTTCATCCACAATCAAAACCTCAACTTGGTCAACGTTGAAACTTGGTGAGTTCCTCAAATGATCAATAAATCTACCAGGTGTCGCCACAACAATATCTGGTCTCTGTTTCAATTCCTTTTCCTGCATTCTCAGATTCAAACCACCAACAGCTAAACCGAAATTCAAACCGTTGACGTATTTACCAATCTTTTTACCCACATCACTGACTTGGATGGCCAATTCTCTGGTTGGTGCTAACACAACGACCCTTGTCGCAGCGATCTTGGATGGCTTGAACAATAGTCGTTCAATAACTGGAATCATGTACGCCGCAGTTTTACCGGAACCAGTGACGGCACCTGCGATAAGATCCTTACCAAGAAGAGCAATCGGGATAGTGGCTCCTTGAATTGGGGATGGTTTTGTGTACCCAAGAGCAGTCAAACCTTTCAGAATAGGTCTTGAGAGATCAAGGGAGTTGAAAGTTTTATGAACTTGCTTCTTGGCATCATCCCCTTCTTCAGATGGGGCATAGAATTTGGCAATGTCTTCAGGAGAGTCCTCATCATCTTCCTCCTTGTCCTTCAAATGAGCATCTTCATTGGATTGGAGCTCTGATGATTGCTTCTCTGGAGTTTCCTCCTCTTCGTCTTGAGCATCTTCTTCTTCTTCTTTATCAAGAGCCTTGCGTTTGAAGCCCATACCAAATCCATCCATGGCAAGCTCTTCCTCATCCTCTTCCTGTTCATGCGAGCTCTTCTCTTCATCATCATTCTCTTCTTCATTCTCTTCACCATCAAGATCATTATCACTTTCGCTTACGACTTCGGTACCTGCGAGCTGACCAAGACCACCCTTTCTTCTGATGATGCTGTCTAGATCGACTTCGACCTTTGTCTGCCCATCCTTCTTCTCATCTCCCTTGAATTCCCAGCCCTCTTCAGCGATAGCTCCAAGATCGTCCGTCAAATCGAAAACAAAATCAGGGTTTAGACCATCAACATTATCACCTTCTTTCTCGGTATTGGCCTTCTTCTTATTCTTTTTCTTATTCTTCTTTGACTTCAACTTTTCCTTGTCATTGTCTTGAAGAAGTTCTGGCTCGAGAGACGCCACTCCTTGGTCATCGTCGCTATCCAAGTCAGGAATATCATCCTCTGAGTCACTGATGGTAGGCACAAAGTCATCGAATTTCCCCATGCTCATGCTTCTGAAGTTGGGTTTTCTGATGTACCTACAAGCTCATCGCAGAGAATAAATTTTTTTTCTACAAGTCAAAAAGGGTAACCAAAGCGATTATATAATTGTTATGTAATCAAACACTATTCGGTTCACAAGTTCACATTATGTGGCTTGGTTCAAAGTTCCTGGTGTGTTGTTCAACACCAACGGCAAATTGCTTTCTGCTGATATGGGGTTCAGTTTCAGATCAATCCTTTCCTTGGGAAGGAGGTATCAGGAGCTTCCAGGAAGTGCTCAGCTAGCCTCATTTGCACCATTTGCTAGGTTGGCGACCACCGTCACTGATACCAGTACAACGGAATCTCCACACAGTGCCTACGCTCCCAAAACCATTTTCCTTCAGATAGTAGTATTGCAGGTGTTCTATTATATTACAGCCACGGTACTCCTGTATCTGATCTCCTTGCTAATCGGTGTCGAGTTCAAACTTGAGTGGATTTTGAGTTGGAGGGAGATTAGCCTTGCGAACACACTAGGGTTGATGATCATTGGTGTGTGGCTACTGAGTTCCTTCTTTGGAGTAGTTTTCATGACCGTGATTGTAGGCCGCTCAAAGCTCGCATGGGACTTTGCGGTCACAGTGCATTGTATCAACCTTGTGGTTGTATGGATTTACACAAAGGAGCTCCCAAAAAGCTTGATTTGGTGGGCTGTGCAATTGGCTAGCTGTGTGATCTTGGTGAGTTTAGGAACATGGACTAGCAGGTGGCATGAGTTGAGAGATACATTTTTTGAAGGTATTGCAGATGGTGAGAGACGGGACCATATCGAGATGCATGATAGAACAGAGGAAGTTTAATGCAAGAAGACCTGCTGACATGGAACCAACTATCGCGAGATACATCATAGAAGTCAAGATGCAAGAATAGTTTTTTTATAACTTTATTTGACTTTACACTTTGCTTGGATTTCTAACATCACCGTATAGATCGAATCTTCTTTGTGAATCCAGAGGAACATTCGTCCTGAACTCATCGGCTTTGTTAAGATCGATCGAAGCGCACAATACTGCCTCATCTTTCCCAAGTTCGTAAATCACTTGTCCCATAGGACTGACCACCATAGAATGGCCATATGCATGATACTTGACATCGAGATCTCTGGCGGGAGAGCAAACAGCTACAAAGCATTGGTTGTCCAACGCTCTTGACTTCACCAAGGTTTCCCAATGTAGCGGGCCAGTCGTAGTGTTGAATGCACCGGGATAAATCATCAGTTTGGCATTAATAGGGGGGCGTGTCAGAACTGCTGCGAGCTCAGGAAACCTGATGTCATAACAGATGCCAAGGCCAACCTTGATGTTCTGCTTTGGGAGAAGGAAATAAGCAAGCTCGTCTCCTGGTTTCAGAATCTTGGATTCTTGAAAGGATATCTTGTCAGGAATGTCGACATCGAACAGGTGCATCTTTCTGTATTTAGTGAGGAACTGACCAGTGCTGCCAAACACAGTCGTTGTGTTGTAGATGTTGCCTACCGCATCATGTTCTGGAATTGATCCACCAACAATACAAAGATTATGCTCTGAAGCAAGAGATCGCAGGAAGTCAGAAGTCTCGCCACCCGGAACTAGTTCACTGTTTGTTCTGAAAGATTTGATAGAGTATGGTGAAACATTCGGGGAGAACTAAGAGGTCCAGGTCAGGAGAGCACGCGAGAGTCTCTTTGAGAAGACTTGATACTTTGCTGAAGTTTTCTGTCTTCACAGTAGAAGGTTTGAACTGCAACAGGGCCAATTTTAGGAGATTTTTGGCGGACATTCTTTTTGTTGATAATTTGAAAGGGGAACACAGTACATATTTCAGATTGGGAAATATTTCGTTTCAGTGGTGTGCACCTCCGTGACCAATATACAAAAAAATCACAGGCTTGCCAGTGTGCCTACTGAAGTAGTTACTTTGCATTCATTAACTACACATGATAACCGGAACGAGATAAATGAGGTGCTTCAAGGGTACAGGTCCTCTACTCTTTTCTTCATGGAATCTGCAAAGTCTTGGAACGACTCTTTCAACTTATCTTCACCAGCAAACGCTTTATAAGGATGCCAAAGTAGTCCAGAGAAGTCCTCCCCATGGTAGAATCTTGTAGTTGTCTCGTTAATCTTCTGAAACTTGAAGTAGTGAGTTCCAGAGAATATGAAGCCTGCAAAAAGGACACCTTTCCAGGAAAACTCATCCACAGTGTTGGATATAACAGTAGGCTTGATATCGCTGTTAAGAACAGCTATTCTGCACTTCAGAGTGGCGCCTGGAACTGGCCGAGAGCCCTCTGGGGAGGATAGAACCTCAATATGAGGGATTGAAACGTTCCACTCAGCAAGTTTTGGGAAGTCCAGGAGGACAGAACGGATCTGTTCGGGAGTGGCACGGATATCAACTTGAGTTTGGACCATTGAAGCTTTTAGAAGATGATCATAAGAGAATGGGCAGCCCTAGACTGAAAACCACGGGGCTCACAGGGCTGACTTTATAGTACAGCACTAACACAATGCTTGTCAATGTTGGCATGTGTGGCAAAACCTGCCAACTCCGACTATTTCCACTCAAGCTCGGCCGGCCGTAGTTGGTGGACCACTTCGGAAGTTTTTCTTCGCGATGGAACTGCTGAATGTGGATACCCCTTACGAAATGTGTGGTACAGTGCCACAGGTATTGATTCACCAAAAAGAATGGAGTTGACTTTAGCAGAAAGACCCGCGGTATCATCTCGCTCAAAGTTTGGTTATCGGATATATCTATGGAATAAGTTATTTTTATTTTAACTAGAAACTGCCAGAGATTTTTTTTCTTCTTTTTCGATACTATCTGGTAGTACGAGCTGAAGGGGATTTCATCTGAACGATCAATTAAAATGAAGACGTGTATCTATACCTACAATTAATCATTAATCAACGTGGAGTAAATTCAAGCGTCAAGGCTAGCGAGTCGGCGAGCTGTTGCTCTCCACGTCTCGCAAGTTGAGGGGAGCTAGTTCATCGATGATGTGAGTGACAGTGGAGTTAATGGCATGCCACTGCTTTATAAATAGAGAAACCTAATCACTATAGGATTTATAGACTATATAGCTGTAACATGAATAACTAGATAGATAGAGGTTTCGAGTTGTGTTTGCAGAACTCGTGTTTGCTATAGCGTTGCAACTCCGAGCGACCAAGGACCATTTGGAATTGTGTTCTAGAATGAATGGTATGTATTAAAAAGCAAAGCACCAAAACTTCAGAGAAAGCACTTCAAGTTTGCTCAAAGGACGGCGAGGGCTAGATAGAGAAGATCACGAGTGGGGTAGAGTGAAACAGATAAAACCTCAGGAGAGAACAAATTCTTGTCAATGAAACTACGAAGGCCATTCGACGTCAAAGCTAACCTTTCAAATGATTGGTACTTTTTCACTAATGGAAAGATGAAATTTAGGGATCCCCTATTCATGGAGGAGTCTTTGCTGTATGTGCCTCGGAATGCCTTAAGGCTGAAGAAGAAATGAGGAGATTGAGAAGGCTCATTATGATGAAGGTGTTGAGATGCAAGCTGGGGAAAAGGAGAAGGAATCCCAATCAAACTCATATCTATCTCAAAAGAGATCTTAAACAAAGTTGCAGAAAAGAAAGAGTTAGTTCTGAGATTTGCGTGCCCTGACCTGTTGTTATGGTCACATCAACTCCCTCAAAGTTTCCATCTGTAATTCTGATGGGTTTCAATTTTTTCTTTGCTGGAAGATGCAGGAACGGACATATTTTGTGTTGGTATGGCTTGTGTATGTTAATACCAGAATCACATGTTGATCCTCATACCAAATATGACCTCTGAAGATGATGAGAGCACACTCGCTTGCTGCCCGGGGGGTCGTTCACGTGAGTTGGCCTGATGTAGTGTAGTACCAGACCCAAACCATTGAGGAATAAAGAATCACCCAGGTGAGGCTCCTCTGTCTGTGGTCGTCAGTTTCTTGGGATGGTGCGATGGCCCATGGCTCTCTACCCTGACCGCTCTCCTCCGCTCCGCTCTGGAAAACAGTGTTTTCTAACCGAGGTCTTCTGACAGACTTCCTGTTTCAGCATTGTTTTTTTGTCCCGCAGTTCTTTGTCCCCAAACCCAGACATATCGAACATTTGCATTGAGAAAAAGTCTGTAAGGTTTCAGACTGTTTCAGATTTTGTCCTGGCATTGGTATTATGCCAAGAATCTTTCCTCAGAACCGAACAACCCTACTAATCCCTCACCCAAACGAGAAAGCTGAATTGGAACTGTACTCTTGAAACATATAACTTCCAAATCCATACAATTTCTCTTTCATAGATTCCTCATTAAAAAGCCTGTGATGTTGGAAGTGAAAAGAGCTATTTCCTCAGTTGTTAAAAAGCCATTCCAACTCCTCAACAAAGCCTTGCAGGTGTTAGCTACCTGTACTGAGGGGTGTCAAGATCTCAACACCAATCAAACTGAGATTCGAAACTTTTACTTCAAATCAAAGATCATGGTGCTTATTGGACTGCTGTTATTTACAACTAGTATGCTGTTATCCAACACCTTGACATTCTCCGTGGAAAATTACAACACATTTATTGATAAATCTAAGAAGCTCGATCTCTATCTTGACCTAAACCGAAGGTTCTTCAAGTCCCACGCCTTTTTGGCCCAGTTCAGGACCGCAACTACTGACTACAACTACTATGGAGATTACACCCAGCAGATCAGAAACTACAAATTGAAATCAACCCCAGACCTCCCCCGGATGGAAGACACATATGCGAACATCTTTAACTCCAATTATTCATCCACCGCTCTTCTGGCTTACCTTCGGGACATCTACTCTCATCAGAATGACCCAGATGAGTACCTCACCAAACACAAGATCCCATTTCATTGGGGTGATTGGGTGGATCTATCACCTGCATTCCCATTTGTTAAGGCATACGATGGTATTTTACACAGTGAACCGTTCTGTGGGAACGAGGACAAGCTGAACGCCGTGATGCACCAAATGTGCTATGACGAGTTGTATGATGTGAAGAAGCCTTGGATGGATGATATCTCACACAGCCGGCTTACTACCGTTTTCGAGCAGTTGCAGGATATCAGTATCTGCTCCGCCATTTTAAAGTACTACGAGTGGCCTATCCCTGAGCGCATCCTGTTGGAGTCTGACGTTAAATACTTCACTTTGGAGACCAGAGATCAGAGACTAACGCACCCACTTGGCTTGGATGGCCTTTCCAAGATTTATCATAAGGGGGCTGACCCTTCTTCAGATCCTGCCCTTATGGAAGAGTTTATTCAGACCGCTAGTGAGAACCGTGAGGGTATGATGCGGGAATTGTTAAGTACTTATGGCTCAAGAGGGTTCTCAATGAATCCCATTTCCCTAAAGGAGAAGATTTCTCAAAATCAGTTGGATTTTGAAAAGCCAAACTTCCCTGCACTATTGAAGGCGTACGAGTCCATAGAGAAACCAACAAAAGAGGAACTCAAGTACCTCAAGTTTCTTCAATTTTCTGAAAACAATGTGGAGCATTCGAACAAATTTTATTTTACTTTCCCCTTCATAAAGGCGGATAACCAGTTTGAGCTTCACCACTACAATTTTCCATGGATCAAACAGATAATTTCGCACCAAGAGAGGAGTCAAGTCATCCATCACCTAGTTAGAAGCTGGTTCAAGTTCGCAGAACAGGCTGGGGTTATTTCTTGGTTCAATTTTGGAAATTTGATTGGATGGTACTTCAATTCTATGAACTTACCATGGGATAATGATGTCGATGTTCAGGTATCTATCAGGGACCAAGACAGGCTCGGCCGTTTGTTCAACAATAGCTTGGTTGTTGAGGATCCACAATATGGAGATCACTTGTTCTGGTTCCAAACCACGCCATTCTACATGCAACACAACCGGAAGCAATTCATTGATTCCCGTTACATTGATGTCAAGAGTGGTATCTACATTGACATTTCTGCTCTATGGTATGACAGCACGGAGAAGCCAGCCAATCTTCTCATCGAGGAGGGAGAAAAGGCCTTACATTGCAAACAGTTCAACTGGTTTGCACACAGTGAGATTTTTCCAATTAGGAGAACTCTCTACGAAGGTGCTCAGGCCTATATGGTGAATGATCCTATCAAGGTTCTAGTCAAAAAGTACGGCAAGCATGCAATTGAACAACGGGATGAGAAGAACTACAACTGGCAAGAGGACCTTGGCCTCTGGGTTCCTGACAATATCTGTGATAGAGGGCAGGTGCCTCCAAGAGAAAAGAGATTTGATAAAAAAGGGGACTTGACTTTGTTTGGTGCTTGTAACAATACTGAACTGTTGGAAGAGTACCAGAAAACCAGACAATCTTGGGAGATTCATAAGAAGGAACAAGAGCTAATAGAAAGGGGAGGGAGCACAGCTGAACTGACGAAGAAGCCGCTGCCCATATTCAGGCATTTTTCGCACGAGGACTATCGTTGAACTATTTAATACTGTTTCTACCCCACTACAGCTAAAGACGAATCGGTATTGTTCATTAATTATAATTACTTTCATCCGTAATTGCTGAACTTTTAATGTTTTTCACAACACACTTTATGATATACCACCTACACAAAGGTTGGAATACCAGCGTTCTTCCAGGTCCATGGGTCGTTGAATCTAATACCCTTATCCAAGGCAGAGATGGCTTTGATATCCTCTTCAGCCAAAGAGAAGTCCTCAACATGCAAGTTGTCTAGTAGTCTCTCCTTGTTTGAGGATTTTGGGATGATACCTAGACCTCTTTGGTTGGCCCATCTCAATAAAACTTGGGATGGGGATTTACCGTGCTTCTCAGCGATAGATTTGATAATTGCATGGTCAAACAATCTTGGAGTGTCGTGTGCAACTTCGTTGCCCAACTCCAAGAAGGATTGTGGACCAAAGGAGGAGTAGGCGACAACAAACAAACCTTCACGTTGGGCATACTCGACCAATCTTGATTGGACCAAATATGGGTGATGCTCAATTTGCAGAGCGGCTGGCTTGATTCTGGCGGATCTAAGCAAATCTTGTAGCAAAGAACCTTGGAAGTTGGAAACACCAAGAGACTTGATCTTACCTTCGTCAACAAGTTCCTCCAAAGCCTTCCAAGTGGTGGCAATTGGAACGTTCTCAAACTCGAAACCTTCAACATCTGGGTAGCCGAAACCTGGTGGGTACAATTCTTCAATAGGGATGTACTTGGTGTCAATTGGGAAGTGAATGTAGAACAGGTCGACGTAGTCTAGACCTAAGTCGGACAGAGTTTTGTCCAAAGCCTTTCTGACATTATTTGGGTGGTGGAAGGTGTTCCATAACTTAGAGACAACGAACAATTCTTCTCTCTTCACAATACCCTCGTCAATTGCTTGCTTGATACCGAGACCAATTTCCTTCTCATTACCATAGTCCTCTGCACCATCAAAAAGTCTATACCCAAGCTTGATGGCGTTGTAGACTTGAGCTGGGGCATCAGCATTGGAGATTTTCCAGCAACCCAAACCAATGGTTGGGACCTTTAGACCGTTGTTTAGTGTGAAGTAGGATGACATTGTAGATGATTTGATTGACTTGTAAATTACTTCAAACCTTGAGGGCACCTTCCTAGACCTTTTATATCATCTGTCAATTCCTAGCAACTCATCGCATTCTCGCGATAATTGTGGCTCGCTGAAATCCTCGCTAAGGATATCCCACCGAGAATCAATTTCAGTAGTTAAGCCCAACTATCGGGCCGATAGCCACCGGTTCGAGAAAACTTTTTGAGAGCAAGCACGTGAGTTGAAGACCAGAAACACGTGAGGATTACATCATCCTTCAACTTAAGAGCCATCATGGTTGGATCATTTGTAATCTGTTCATTATTGATTACCTTTCTTTACAGTAAATACTAACCATCAATACCTACACGATGTCCGAGCCAGTCAAGCCTCAAGAGAACAAACCAAAACCTTGCTGCGTCTGCAAGGAAGAGAAACAGTCTAGAGACGAATGTCTACTGATTAACGGCCAGGAAAGTGGAAAATGTGATTCTTTGATTGATCAATACAAGACATGTATGAAGGGCTTTGGTTTCGATATTTGAGTTCAGCCAATATCTTATAGCATAACGAAACCCTGTAAATAGATATAAAGATACTGTGAATAGACAAAAAACGCGATTTATGCTAGTATGTTAGACCTTTTGTACCTTCTCATCATAGTTAGGTGGTAGGCCCCACGTACTATGGCGCTTGCTTTTCACATGAAAAAAAAATCAAAGCCCATAAACACATGGGATTTCAAAATACTATCACAACTCCTCAAAGACGGTTCGTATCACTAGATATCTCTTTCCCAATATCAAGTTAGCGATGTCTGCACACAGAACTGAAACTCTTCTTACAGGAAAACTCCCAACCACCTTCAACGAACCAATTGAGCTAGGTATCATTGGAGGTACTGGTCTCTACCATCTTGAATCTCTTACCCCTGTCGCAAAGCTCACTTTGTCGACTCCATGGGGAGCTCCATCTTCCTCCATTACCGTATCTAAGACTAAAACTGGTTTTAATGTTGCCTTTTTGGCCAGACATGGTGTACACCATGACCTCTTGCCAACAGATGTTCCTGCTATTGCCAACATCGCTGCGTTCAAGAAGCTAGGTGTCAAGGTCATAATTGCCTTCTCTGCTGTGGGATCCCTACAAGAAGAGTTCGCTCCCCGTGACTTTGTTGTCCCTAACCAGATCATTGACAGAACTAAGGGTTTGAGACGTCATACTTTCTTCGAGAAGGGTTTTGTTGCACATGCAATGTTTGGTGAACCTTTTGACCCAAAGCTGAGCACCATCATTTCAAAGTTTTCTCACGTCATGGAGGAGAACGGAAAGAAGTTGCACTCTAAACAGTTGAACGGCAAGGACCTAACTGTTGTCTGCATGGAAGGCCCACAGTTTTCTACTCGAGCCGAATCAAGAATCTACAAATCTTGGGATGCATCTGTCATTAACATGTCGGTGCTTCCAGAGGCCAAGTTGGCCCGTGAGGCAGAAATTTCCTATCAAATGATCTGTATGTCTACCGACTATGATGCTTGGAGAGAGGATGAGGAGCCAGTGACCGTCGAGACTGTTGTAGGCAACCTGAAGGCCAACTCTGCCAACGCAAACAGGATTGCTATTGCCATTATCGATGAATTGGAAAAGGAGATCAAGGCTGGTAACATTGGAAATGATTTGGCCGGCTCCATGAAGATGAGCGTTAGCACCAACCCAAGTGGTGTGAAGAGAGAATTGTTGGAGAAGATGCACTACTTGTTCCCAGGGTACTGGCCACTAGATTAGAGTCTAAAATATCATCCACTATAAAGAGTAATTGTTTCGTCTTTGATTACTGGTTCATACCCTTCTTGTTTTTGTAGGAGAGTCCATCCGGTAGTAGTATTTTGGACTTGGAATGTATGTTGGCGTGAATACACCTGTACTTGGCAAGAGTTGATTCAAAGAAGTCTTCTTCAGTGTTGATGGAGACGAAGTAGTGGTAGAGACTGATGAGGTTTCTTTTTTGAGAGGGTATGAGCGAATCGGTTTGATTGGAGATGGGGAAGACATCGGTGATGATATAGGTGTTTTGTTGTTCGTAGGTGAAGTCGGTGTTGCTCCGCTGGTCTTCGTGATAGTAGCACCGTTGTTCTTCTTTGGAGAAAGTGCAACGTTCACTCTTTGAGTAAAAGTTTGTGGCTCTAGTTTACTGAGTTCAACGAAGTTGGTCTTGTTCTTGATCGTTTGCTCGTGTTCTGAAATGATAGGAAGACCCAGAAGACTCCTCTGTTCCTTATTAAGGTTCAGGTCAGTGAATCCATCGTCTGGTTTGAGAACATCCCGCACACCAGTAAACATATTGTATAGGAAAAGCAGGTTCAGAGCCAACCAGATATACCAGAATGACTGGCTTTCAAAGTTGATCAAATTGGAGTCCAGAGTGAGCAAAAGTAGCTTGGTGAACTTCTCTACCAATCTCAAAAGTAAAAGCAGAATAAAGTTGATGAGGACCTTCTTGGTTTCAAGCTCTTTGTTAACAGAACGTCTCTCAATAGTAGAGAGTGCTGGATTAGACCAATTCGTTCCTCTATCTGACATTGTTCAAATTACAAGTGAGGTTCTCAGATCAACTCCTCACATGCAGCTCTCTTGGATCAAAAATTTGAAATGTTGTGTGTAGATTACGTTTTCCATTTCCTCTTCCGGTAAATCAAACGTGACTCACGTGAGAATCCCGGTATGGAACCTTTTTGGCCGCTTTTTTTTTTGCTTTTTCAGAGAAAAAAAAGCACACACAAACATTTCAACCAGCACTAACCAGCACTAACCACCAATAGCCACTTTCCATATAGGAGCTACTTGTATCGCCGACAGCGAACACACCGTCCTTCGTGCCTCAGTTTTGTCGTTACTTCATTGATCATACCACTTGTTGCTTGCACTACCGCCCTCCTCGTCTCTGTGCGGTTTTTTTTTTCGTTTGTGAGTCAGTGAACCAGGTGTTATCAGTCTTTTCACTCTATTAGCGGGTCCTTTGCTACCAGTGGCGTGGCTTGAAAGTATCTATTGCTTGATGTGCTTCTAGTGACTATGGGCAATTTCATTCAAACTATTTTGTGCTGTATTGGTGACTCTAATGACCATTTGAACAATAACAACACAAACTACCACTCCAACCAACGTATCACAGACAACAACGATTCTAAAACACAAACAGGAAAGGTTAGACAACATAATAGTGGCTCAGACCCAACTAAATCCAAGAACAGACAAGCTGCTGGTCCACCTGGCTCCAAGAAGATCAATACTCAGAACAATTCCAAAATGAAGAACTTTTCTACTTCCAGCAGTAATTACAACAACAAGACAGATGTCACTGTCTATGAAGCAACTGATTCTACTATCGAGACTGGTAACTATGACCAGTCTAACGAGAATGACTACCAAGTAACCACAAGTTATGTGGAGAAGAACAACAGCACTACTCAGGACACTGACATGAGTTCCAATGATGACCCGATCCAGGAGGAGGAATACAATGATGAACTGCTTGATTTGACCAAATTGCAACCAGGTCAAGCACATGCGGAATCTGGGTGGTTGTTGAACCCTAAACCACCTCATTTAGGGAACAAAAAGTGTTTAATTTTGGACTTGGATGAGACTTTGGTCCATTCTTCGTTCAAGTACCTGAGACAAGCTGATTTTGTGATCCCTGTGGACATTGAGAACCAGCTGCATAACGTCTATGTTATCAAGAGACCTGGCGTTGATGAATTCATGAGGAGAGTCGGTGAATTGTATGAAGTTGTCATTTTCACTGCCAGTGTTTCAAGGTACGGTGACCCCTTGTTGGACGCCCTAGACATTCATAAATCTATACACCATAGATTGTTCAGAGATTCTTGTTATAACTACCAGGGGAACTATATAAAAAACTTATCACAGATTGGGAGACCTTTGAACGAGATAATCATTTTGGACAACTCTCCTGCCTCTTACATTTTTCATCCTCAGCATGCAATTCCTATATCGAGCTGGTTCTCGGACGCTCATGATAATGAGTTACTAGACATTATTCCATTTCTAGAAGATTTGGCCAAGGAGAACGTTGAAGATGTTGGCCTGGTTTTGGATGTCAATCTATGATCACATTTATTGGCTGGTTGACCGTGTCATTTTCTTTATTGTACTCATTTTATTTATGCTCCTTTGATTTTGTTTTAACCGATGGATAATCTTTTGCTGGTTCAAAGTGATTTGAAGTTGTGGCGCTGCCTTTAATGCTGTATTCTTATAGACATTTGATGTTCAAGGATGTCGTAGCGATACCTCTTGCCCTCCTTACAACGTATCATGTAACTGTGACCTTTTATTAAAAATGTTGCGCTAATCCCTTTGCTCCTTTTGCATTTTGGAGCTTTTCTTTTTTCTATTGTGGCCCTCTTCATCCTTGAAAGCAGTGCGCACCAACTGCTTCTGTCTTTCAGAAACATATGGCTTGCTTCCTGGTTTACTGTGTCTTCTCTCATTTTCTTCTCTTCTCTTTAGAGAATCTAACTCAATAGTCTTGATTTCCTTTGCCTTCTTGATAACAGTAGGCATATGTCTGTGTCTTGAAATTCTTTTGATTTCAGGCATATGTTTGAATCTCTCTTTCAAAGCAGCGTCATATTCCAGCTTAGCCCTCAACTTGGCTGACTTAACCTGTGGGGTCTCACTAGCCTGTGATCTCCACAAGCGAACATTACCATCATCAGAACCCGTAAAGATGTATTTTGAGTCCATAGAGTATTTGACCTGGAATACATGCTGCATTCTTTTGGTGTGGTAGATGTCCCTAGAGTGACCTTCATTGACCTTAAAAATTCGCACTGTTTTATCATAACTACCAGAAACAATCTCCTGCCCGGTAGGTGAAAAATCCACATCCAAAACAGCAGCGACGTGGTCTTTGTAGACATTCAAAGCCCTCGACATGTTTCTCATATCATAGTAGTATAGGTTGTGATCCTCATTTGCAGTGACAAAGTTGAAGGCTTCAACAGGGTTCCATTCAATAGCGTTAGTTCTCATCGTTTGAACAATCTTTTGTGTAGGAGAGTTTGTTCTGATATCATACAGCACAATAGAGTTATCTGAGCCTGCAGATGCCAACACTGAAGTCTCTGTCTTGTTGAATTTGACCTTGTTAATGTTATCAGCACCCCAACTCAGGTTAGAAATAGCTCTAGATCTGTTCTCGTCCCACAACTCAATCACAGCACCTGCAGTGACAAACAGCGGATCATCTCTATGGTGGTCAATACCTCTGAATGAATGGTCACCAACATATTGTTTTTTCAAACCTTTCTTGTTAACACTCTCTTCATCTGCCTCCTCAAACTCACTTGATTCAACACTCCACAGTTTAATACTCTTATCATCACCACATGAGAGCAATAGACCCTGAGGTGTGACACAGGTACCTGAAACGTTACCATAATGAGCCTTGAAACTGGCAAGTTCTGTGGAAGTAGTCAAGTCCCAGTACTTAATAATACCGTCAGCTGAACCAGTAGCTAGTTTGTTTAGAACATGGAAGTTTTTGCTTATGGTATAAATCCCATCTCTATGACCATAGCCTAACTGTCCCACAAAAGGCTTCGCAAACATACGTTCGAGCTTGGTTGCGTTCAGAGCTTTAGTGTACTCTCTGGCCCTTTCGAAGTGATGGAGTTCAGGGTTAAGGTTTCTTGTGAGGTTAGACTCTTGAGTGTTGCGTACAGGGACGTAATCATCTGCTGAACGTTTGATTGTTTTGATTTTCTTAGAAGTGTATTAGTATCATAACCAGAAGAACCCTTCAGGTTTTACATACCATGATTAATAGCTTGGGTACTGCTTCTACAATGTTCTCTTACCGCAGTTATGGGAGAGAAAAAAAATTCAACTGCGATGAGCCGGAACTCATTCAAAGTCTTACGTGATCCGTCCGGATTTTGATTTTCAAGATACTGATGGTTGAGTCCAGATCCTTCACAGAAGCTCTCGGTAGCACAGGGATATAACCTATGTACAAAATTCGTGTATTTGAATATATGAATGTGATAGCGATACTTACAAGACATCGTTAATGATCTTAGATGCTTCCTTGTACGTCTCCAACAACTTGCTGCATTTCTCTCTTTCTTGAGCCAAGTTGGCATCCTCCAACAGAAGGTCATCGAATAACTCCTCTTTGTAAAGCTTGGAAACTAGCCTATTCTGGACACCCTCCTTGGAGTAGTTCACAAGTAGGCACATGATAGCCTTTGGAACTTGATCCTGGATCATCTCTCTCACAATACCAAAGTAGGAAGTAATTAGTCTCTTGATCAATTCGCATTCCAACTCTTCACGCTCTGAAAGGACAGGATCCTCTTGTTCTAAGGTGAGGTCACGTGGAGGCTGTTGTGGTAGAATAGGGTGAACTTGTTGGTTGATAGGCAAACCGTGGCTTGAATCAGAATTAATTGAAAGTTCCTCAAAAGCTTTCTTTAATTTACTCTGTGACTGTCCATTCAATTGTTGCTGCTGTTGCTGCTCTTTGCCAAAAAAGAACTTGAGAAAGGATTCATTGGATTGGTGTGGGTTGGAAGGGTGAAATTGTGTGGTGTCATTAGTTACATCACTTGAGACGACGTCTGAATCTTCACTATCAAAACTATCATTCAGATTCATGTTAACAGAGCCATTGATTGGCGTAGTTTCAGCAGGTTCAACCTTGCTCGCCTTCTTGATGGTAGAGTGAGGGTCAACTAGAGCTGGCTGCGCATTTTGCTGTTTCTGCTTTTTCAAAGTGGCGCGGTCCTGGACAACACTAGCCATGGCAGCAGCAGCTCCAACAAATCCTGGGTGATTAGTGTTAATGTATGATCTGTGGATCTCAATCAAACTCTCCACATATGAAATTGTTGGCCCTAACCTCTCACGAAGGAGTTCACTGATAACTTCAATCAGTCGTTGTTGAAGCTTTGGATAGCGAGCCAAATCGACGCTTCCACTATTGTGACAAATCTTCATCAATTCTTCATAGACCAATTCAACGCATCTGTGTGATGGTGCCTCTAAAAGCTTTATTTGTGGTTTAACAAGGAGATCAAATGCCAGTTCGGGAACAAACAAAGAAGGTCTTGGACCAGTAGAGTTTCTAATAGCAGTTCTGATATCATTGGTAGAAAGGTTTGCAGTTGGGTCAATGGACGAAAGTGACAGACCTAGAACATCATTGTAAATATAGTATATTCTGGCACCACCACACAATTCTTTGGTGTTAATATCCAAAGAGGAACCTTCAATGGAGTTGATGAAGCTGGTTGCGAACTTAGTCATCAGTTGCAAGATCAGAGTACCACGATCTCCTTTTTTGAAGTTGCTCAACCCTCCATAGGATGCTAACTCTTGTTCTGTTTGACCCATTAAAGTGTTTAGTCTGGCTTTGATATCGGGTAGTTTCTCTCTAATATGGCTCATCAAAGTTTGGTTCAACAACTTTGCCAAATATTTCGTTCCGCATCTATTTGAGATTGTTCTGTAGGCTGGATGAGCTCTGAAAAATTCTTCCTCTCCAATCAAACCCTCTTCAACTGACTTGTTATGGACGATGTCTTGTTGGGATCTGTTCACGACACCAACGAAGCCAAGTTTTAGTGGGTACACCTTTCCCGACAAGATATCAAGGGCATTAGTACCATGATCCATCAAATCAAGTTTGGACAAGATACCAATGGTTCTTTTACCTTGGGGGTCAACTTGCCTAGCCAACTTCAAAGAATCCGAGTTAACCAAATCCACGTTGGCTGGAGACACAGCCAAAATTATACAGTTTGGTTTAGCAATGTACTCCAGCAGCAAGTTTCTGATTTGCTTTTCAATGTCAGTAGGCTGGTCACCAATTGGAACCTTGGTTATACCCGGCAAGTCTACTAGAGTCAAGTTCAACACCTTAGGAGAGAAGATCTTCAAGTTGATAGGAATTCTTGAAATACCCTTGTTCTTCCCAGCAATTCTAGAGGTTTCGTTCTCAATCTCGCGTCTAACGTCATCAAAGTTGTAAAACCTTTTTCCAGGGATATGTAGGAACTCTGCCCATTCGTTCAAAACCTCAGGCTTGTATCCCTGTTGTTGTCTTAGATGTTGCTCCAGTGAGAACTCCGTCTCTGGTTCTGGTGTGGGGGAAGAAGACTGCCGATCGTACTGGTGAACGAGCGGAGAGTCTTCAGAAACGTTTGTAAGCTGCAACACTAACGGACGACGCGTAACGATTCCAGTACCTCTAGGGAGAAAGTCTTTGCCCACAATGGTCTCCAAGATGGAGGATTTGCCCGATGATTGGGAGCCAATAATGGACAAGATTGGTAAATCCAGAGAGTCGATCCCAGCGTCATATGTAACGTCTTGGAGTTTGTTAACAGTTGGGATCAAGTCTTCCAAAGACATGGCGGGCTGATTTTCTTGTTCCACTGATGTTTGAGTGGTGTTTGTTGACTGGAAGAAACACAAAATTCCCGATCATGAATGTTCGGGTTGGACTTCCGAGGGTGAATATTGACATCATCATTGCCTACTAGAAAGTTGTCTTTATCTTTCATTCATCCTTTTCTGGCTTTCTTTCTTACTAAACTAGGATTCAGGTTGACCACAACTGGTCTCTTTTCTCCCAGTTCTCGCTTTTCGAAGGAAGTAGTGTCACCTCTAATGGTTGGAATAGACTGGTTGAACCTATACTTCAAGTAATCCACAACGTTTGCGTGTGCTTCCAAAGAGCCCTCCTCAGTTCCATAATCCTCTCCAACTATATATGTCTTCAGCTTTTTGAACTCTCTATGTGTCAGAAGCAGCCCATTTTCTGAATTCTTCTTCTTGGGTTTCAACTGGCCTTCAATACCAATAACAGAAACTATCACACCGAGAGCAAACTCCTGTCTGATTTGTAGCTCATTCCAGAACTGAGATAACTTCACAGATTTAATTCGACCCTCAACGACCAAATGTTCCAGAAATCTTGTCTTTGGGTCATCTGGCAGTAGTGGAACGCAGTTTACCGCAATGTCATCATCCTTACCAAAAATGTCACCAACAGCCCATTGGTACTTCATTTCTGAAAGAAATCTCGATACTTTATGATCTTCCTCTCCAGGGATTCTGATTTTTGCCAATGAAGTAGTTTCAAATTCATCAACAAGAACAGAATCAAGAACCCTTAGCCACCACTTCAGTAGCTGTTCGCCAGTTAGCAAATGTTTCAATTGAGTCTTCTCAGAGCCAGGGAACAGATACTGTGGTTCGGGTCTTGTAAAGAGTCCTATCTTGGTAGTGTGCTGATAAGTGTCTTCTATCTTCAGGTCAAATGGCACTGGCTGCAAAGGAACAGGAATAGGTTCACCACTGGCCCGATTAATTAAAATTCTCAGGGCTGACTTAATTGAGGTTTCACGGGTGATAGAGGCATTTGATTCATTGAATTTTTTTGCTGGAATAACAGACTTCAGGTAATTTGTGAGAGGTATTCTAAGAATGTACTTCAAGATTTGAAGAGTTACGAGACCCACTTTGACTTTGGTATCGTTTTGACCATTCGTATCCGCTTTTGAAACGAACAAGAGCGATTCAGTAGCTCTTGCTGAATGGTTTATGCTCACGTAGACGAAGAGTTCTAAAGCGAAGAACACTTTCTCGTTGTGTGATAAGGCAATGAAGTGTTGCGTTTTGATCGTTACAATGTTATTGTCGGGGGTCAATGGGTGGGTCTCTCGGGGGTTGGATTGGAAATGGAAGACATCATAGTCATGTGGGGGAAGAACTGGTTTCAAAGACTCCCTAAGCGAACTTGTCATGGTGATTGCCCTTGTAGTAAACTGGCATGTTAGGTGTTATACGCGACTGGAAAATTATACGAATAGTGATCGAGGACTCTGCCAACATTTAATCCCCAACCAAAAGATCTAAATCTACTATTTTTTTTTACATCCTATGACTTCATAATGTGCATTGCAATCTAATTACTAAGGTATTCATCTTTGCTTCGCATACTCATCTGGGAAGAACACCAGTCTCTCAATACCTTCCTTCGTCAACAACACCTGTCTAATGACACCACCTGAGCTACCATCCCACTGGATAGCCTGTCCAATCGCAGTTTTCGCAAACTCGATAGCTTCTTCTCTTGTCATATCATCCTTCCAGTGCTCATCTGTCCAACCATAGATGAAAGCAGAACCTGAACCAGCAATGGAAAATGACTGTTTGTGCACAGAACCACCCAGCGGTATACTGTAAACCTCACCACCTGTCTTTTCGTCATATCCTGCCACAATTAAACCAGCAGTCAGTGCGTCCTTATTAGTATACGTGATCTCTTGGAAGAGGGCTGAGGCGACCTTGGCAGTTGGTTGTTTGCCATGAGTGGCAACGTATAGATCTAGATGATATTTCACAATATCAGCGACCGCTTGTGTATCGGCGGCAGATCCTGAACGGCAGCACCAGATTTTACCATGAACTTGTGTCAACTTGTCAGTAACTCTATTGGCGATGTACGACCCTGTGGTGGTTCTGGAGTCAGCTGCTAGAAGAACACCGTCTTTGTATTTGAGGGCCATGATAGAGGTACCAAGATTAACTTCACCGCTCTTTAAGCGGTTAATATCAACAGAAATCCCATTCATGATGATCAATTGAGAAGATTAGATCTGTTTTGCCACTTGGTCCCTAATATGTTCGAAAATGGCGTTTGTTTTGCCACTGAATCGAATCCATGCCCTCGGAAATTATCATAAGAATCGCAATATTCCGACTGACTGAAAAATTTATTTCTCAAAGTCGACATGATTGAAGAATACGAACCAGTTGAACCAGTTGAACCGCATAAACCACACCGCCATGCTTCCATTCAACGTGAACGACCTTGCCCCACAGGCTAACATATGGGGACCTCCAGTTACAGTGCCAACCTCTTTATCCTTCGCGGACATCCCTTATGCTCCATATTTCAAGGGTGATCGTCTGGGTAAAGCTGCTGACTGGCACCAAGAGGACAAGGACATCAAGTTCAAGCAAAAACGAGACCAGTTCCATGCTTACGGTGCCTCTGCCGCTTCCCAGTTTGCTGGTGAGGAGAAGCAGGACGACTTTGAGGTTGTTGAGAGCAACAAGCCACTAAAGAATTCAGGCCAAACTACTGTTCTAAAAGGCAAAAGAGGGCAGCAAGGTCAGCAGCAACAAGGTCAGCAACAAGGCCAGCAAGGCCAGCAACAGCAAGGCCAGGGTTACAGTGGCGCGGCCAAGAAGGGTCAATCCAATGTCCCAAAGAAGCAACAATTTGGTTTCCAAAGAAGAAACTGGAGAGATGATAAACAAGAAAGAGTCCGTGAATTTTCTGTTAAGGTTGAGGATTCTTGGAAGGTGATTTCTGACATTGAACTGCACAAGTTGACCAAGTTAAACTTTGAAGTTCCAAGCGGTGAGGTTATCCAAACTTGTGGTTCTATTAACGCATACAACAAGAAGATTGAGAAGACCACTGGTGCGCTCAGAACTATTGACAAGACTTTCTACAACCCTACTGCGTCCGAAGACCCAATTATTCAGTCGTTAAAGGAGTCCAAATCTGCCCAGGTTTTCACTACAGACTCTGTTATCTCTCAATTGATGTGTTCAAACAGATCGGTTTATTCATGGGATATTATTGTGACTAAGAAGGATGGTGTCATTTCATTTGACAAACGTGAGGGTTCTTCTGTTGACAGAATTACGGTCGACGAGAATGCATATGATGCTCCATCAGATGCCCATGATACCAACATTAACAATGTTGACAACCTGTCCTTAGAGGCCACTTTCATCAACCAAAACTTCCTTGCCAACTCTGTGATTGAGGAGTCTTCTACCCAATTATCCAAACCAAATCCTTTCCATGATGGTCCAACAGATAAGTTGCTATCAAAGGGATACAAATATAAGAAGTTCACTCTTAAGAACTCTGCTGAAGATGAGAACTCCACTTCTGTCATTATTAGAACGGAGTTCGATTCCGTCGATCCATCCAATCAACAACAACTATCCATCAAAGCTGTCAACGAATATTCTTCTACATCGGCATCATTGGATTGGAAGACAAAGTTCAACTCCCAGCGTGGTGCCATCATTGCTGCCCAATTGAAGAACAACAATAACAAGTTTGCTAAGTGGGCCACTCAGGCCTTGTTGGCTGAGGTTGAGTCCATCAAACTTGGGTTTGTCAGCAGAATTAACTTCAAGGATAACAAGAACCACACCATTTTGGGTGTTGCATCTTACAAGCCTCATGACCTTGCTCTACAGATCAACTTGAGTATTGGTAATGGTTGGGGTATTGTTAAGAGTTTCATCGACATTGTTGGCGCTGAGGATGATGGTAAGTTTGTCATTCTAAAGCATCCAAATGCTTCCAAGGTCACTCTTTACAGAGTTCCAGAGACTTCTTTCCAGTACGAATAGATATTCCGCAAAATGTCGTAATTTCATACTCTTCACGACTTTGTAGGTTAATTTTGCAGACCAAACAAGCATGGATGAGTAAGTATATATATTGCTATGATTCCCGAGGGTTAATAAAGAGCATAATGCTACCTTTATTTACGCACCAAGGTATTCATTTCATTTAAGTCCAAGAGTTTAAAACTCGTGTAATGCATTCCGCTTTCCTTCTTTGAACTCCTTGAACAACCTCTCGAACGTTACCAAAGAATTTTCATAGATGCTGATGTCATCTAAAACACCGTCTCCGAAAGGATCTGGTCTATTATCTGCGTGGAATTGTCTGATCTTGTCAAAGTACATCTCCTTGATCGTGTGGATATCATATTTGTGAAAGAGGTGTTCTTCCACCTCATCCAACCTATTTTGCTCCCATTGATACTGCTCTTCCTTTGATGGTAGCTTC
Organism: Barnettozyma sucrosica; assembly: GCA_030558145.1. Taxonomy (NCBI): domain Eukaryota; kingdom Fungi; phylum Ascomycota; class Saccharomycetes; order Phaffomycetales; family Phaffomycetaceae; genus Barnettozyma; species Barnettozyma sucrosica. Next base: position 266,815 of record JAJMRY010000004.1, read on the forward strand.
TTTAGACCACTCCAAACACCAGTCAGGGTTGCGGCCTGGGACTCCATTGTTCTGAAAAGGGTCTGAATGACTACTTTCCCCACAAATGCCAGAGATGGGTCCTCTATTTTAAAGATGTGCTGATACAGTCCCTTGATTCGGGAATTTGAATTAGGAGCATAAACGTCCTTTGGTATGCTATACTCCAAGATTCCCTCCTCCAGGAAGGGTAATTCGATGTGATAACCGGTGCAAAGAATAATATGGTCAAACTTTCCAAGAACAGTGCCATCAACGAGTCGGACTTTGTTTGAGTATGGCAGGAATTCTTTGATCAGATGTACATTCTTGAAGGAATTGATACAACGAGCCATGAATGGTAGATAAGGATCCCTTGATAGGTCTCTCGAAACAACCACCTCCTTAGCCAGAGGGGCAAGATATTGACCAATGTCAATGGCAGATATATTTCCACCAACAATCATAACCGTCTTGTTCATGAACTGGGTTGGGTCACGGTACGCCTTGGAGTGGAGAATGACACCTGGATTAAGTTGATTGAACTGAGCCAGACCTCGATATCGTGGAATATAAGGTATGGAAAACGACCCCTGAGCGAGAACAACGGCATCAAAGTTCTCCTGGTACCACTTGGATCTATTTCCATCTGCGACTCGCAAAGTCAGGAGCCATTTGTTGCCTAGTTTCCTGATACAGTAAACTTCAGTCTTGAAGCGAATTAAGCCATTTAAGGAGTGTTTATCAGTGAAGAAATCCAAACGGCTACGCAATTGCTGATGTGTAATGAAGGGCTGAAGATCAGCTGGACAGTCATTTCCCAGTGGTTCAGTAGAATATTGGGTGTAGTTATGAGGCACATTTGTGTAGAGTCTAGGGTAAACTGCTGTCCGTGACCATGCACAATAATTCTCATCCTCTTCTGTCACCATCGGAGATTCGAAGGAAGATCCAGAGAGATCTTTGGGTTGATATGCATGGGCGCATTTTACAACACGGACACTATCATATTCTTCAGTGTCCAGGATTTCCTGGGTGGGCAGTTCTGGATCTGTTTCGTAGTTGTCGCCAACATTCCAGGTCCCTCCAACGTCAGACTTTTGTTCAAATCCAACGATTTTTGTAAAGAGAGGATCAGCTGAGGCACCTTTGCCAACGGTAGAAGACCCATCCCTGTTAGTATGTGACAGCTCGTGAAGTGTGGCCAGGCCAGCTACACCACCTGCTCCAATTACTGCGACATGCCTGATAGTGCTCATTCTGGGTATCCTCGAGGCAAAATCAGATTCACTAGAAACAGAGAGTCATGAGAAGTACCGCTATCTGCCTGGTTGAAGGTGTTATTGTATGGAACCAGGAGCTATTTGAGGGTAACGACGTTGGTTTTACGGAGATAGATGCGGCAATTCGCTTCTGATGAGTTCCGTCCAATTGCCGAATCGGGGGAATTTGGGACGTTTTTGGGGGTGTGGCGAAGAGCAGTTCTGCAGACAGATGAGACTTTGCCTGATTGATCAGGATTAGTCAATCTATCACATTGGAAGGAATGGCTTCCTCTCCTGACTGCAATTTGCCAATAATTTGACCTTGTGCCGGGTTGGACCATTAATACACGTTAGAATCTAGAAATTGAGTTTAATATCCTCTAATACCAATAAACGCAGTTGCACTAAATAAGACAAAACACTGTTGCTCTTATCTTGAATAGTCTCGTCAAGAGCAGTCTGGGTCGGATTTTCAACAGCTCAAATGAGTGTTGGATGTTTGATGTGGCCTGCACCAGGGTTGACACATTTTTTTTCTCCTTTTGTTCTTGCCAGCTTGATCAATTTCTGTTTATGTTGTTATGCTGGATCTATTCTCATTGCAGAATTATCAAATTCTCTCAATGTTGAAAGTAGAGCTGTGTACTTTATGAAGATTCCTTTGTAAGGCTTGGACTCTAGGCTTTTACACCTTGTTGCTTTATATTTGGGATGCTGACAATACTCTATTTCTTGCAGGCATTCCTCACTCTGGACCCTGTCCTGTCACTTTCATTAGAAGTAAATGATATAAATTCCATCAATTCAGCTGCAAAAGCTGTTGTAAAGGGTCTGCTGGACTATTATCCAGGTACCAGGCATGGTCAGGTTGTTGGAATGTTTCAACCACCTTATTACTGGTGGGAGTCGGGCGCTGCCTGGGGGTCTATGGTGGATTACTGGTACTATACTGGTGACGGTCAATATAACACACTCATACAAGATGCGCTCATATCTCAGATTGGGGACAATTGGGACTACGTTCCCTTGAATCAATCCACAACAGAAGGTAATGATGACCAGGGAATCTGGGGGCTCACAGTCATGGCGGCAGCAGAGAGAAACTTCCCACACCCAGGAGTGAACAGCACTGGCGATGAGGTGCCTTCTTGGATATTCCTTGCTCAGGCTGTCTTTAACACAATGGCCCATCGCTGGGACACTAGTAGCTGTGATGGTGGTCTCAGATGGCAGATATTCCGCTGGAACTCTGGGTACAATTACAAGAATACTGTGTCGAATGCCTGTCTCTTCCAGCTTGCCGCCAGATTGGCCCGCTTCACAAACAATGCAACTTACATTGAGTGGGCAGACCGTACCTGGAACTGGCTTGAGACTACTCAGCTCGTTGATGGTACTGATGAGTACCTTGTTGTCTTTGATGGTGGGTTTGTGGAGGATGATTGCTCGAAGCTCTCCACCCTTCAATGGTCTTATAACGCAGGTATGGTGCTTGGTGGTACCGCCTTCTTGTTCGAGCATACTGGCGAATTGAAATGGAGGAATCGCATGATGCAACTTCTCAATGGTGTCATGGTTTTCTTTAAGGAAGGTACCATGTTTGAAGCCGCATGCCAGCCTCGTGGAAGCTGTAACAATGATCAAAGATCATTCAAGGCCTTTCTTTCCAGATTCCTTGGAATAACAGCCCAACTTGCTCCAGAAACAAGAGAAGCTATTGACTATTACTTACAGAACTCTGCAGCTGGTGCAGCCAAGTCGTGCTCGGGAGGAACTGACGGTATTACTTGTGGACAGGATTGGTCTCTAGGAGAATGGGATTTGGTGTATGGCCTTGGAGAGCAGATGTGCGCTCTTGAAGTGATTCAGAATTTGAACTATAAGGCAAGGGCTTTGCCTTACAAGGTTGGGGATGAGGGAATCCCTGAAGGTGACCCAAATGCAGGGTTCACTAGAAGAAGAGGCAATGATCATGGAATTGATCCATTGAACATTGTTCGCGGTGACGTGGTAGGCGCTGCACTTATCACTTTGATATCTAGCTGTTCGATTATTGTTGGGATCATTTACATTCTAACTTGAAGGCCTATATCAGGTATCTTCTATTTATTTTTCTCAACAACTGAAGATCTATTAACACTTAAGAGTCGCTTCCTCTTATTTGAAAGATCTTGTAGAATTGGAAAGTTTCATCCAGCAAAGAGGATATTCCACTTTCTTCAGAAAAGTTTGCACTGACTTGACTTTGGATCTTAACCAACCCATCTCTTCCAACAACTTCAGCCAACGATAAGACCAAGAAAGGTGCAAACTCAGTATACCAGCGGTGATTCCAGACAGTCAATTTGATGACCGAGTGTAAAATTGATTCATCGAGAACTCCAACCCTCTTCTCGATTTCCAAAGGTGAGGAGGCTTCGTCTTCGTGTTGGTGGCCATTACCATTCTCATGTACCTTAGTGGACTGAATGCGAATCGATTTCAGAAGAAGTTTCTCAACCTCTGCCTTGTAGTACTTTATCAATTGACGGGTCGACGTAGGTGCAAATCTTAATTCCAAACATTGCTTGAATGCATATGCTGCTTCTTTGTAATGGTGTAATCTATAAGCGCACATACCAAGTAGTTCCCACTCCGCACCCGATTTCTCATAGCTGGACTGCTGTGCTTGGAAGTGGATCAGCTCAGCCTGCCATGTGGTATACGTCTTTAAATCGTCATACAGGATCATGAAGAGACCATCCAACCAGCGTTCACATAATCTCTTCTTCTTGAAAGAGCAACCGTCATTTGATTGACCATCAATAGCTTCAGATGCGACGTTGGCTGTGCTTGTTGATGTTGACCTGTACTCCTCCTCCATCACAAAGATCTTAGCTCTGTATTTCAGTAACTGCTCCCAACCAGTTTTTAGGGCAACTTTGGTGAGGATATCATATGCTTTAGCGTGTGTAGATTTCAAACTGGCTCCAGCCAAGCCCACCAAAGATCTATCCAACTGATCATGTTCTCTGGAAACAGCTTCAGAGCCCAAGGCATAAACCTCTTCCAAATTGACGTCAATCGGTAACGGAAGATGCAATTGTTGCGGTTCGGTTGGAATCATTCTATGCGTATGTTGTTGATCCTTGTAAGTTGCCATTGGACATGAATTCAAGCTCAGCAAACTGTTGTCAATATCGCCAAGGGCAAGATATACCAAGGAAAGGTTGTACCATGGCTTGAATTCCGAAGGAGCACAGTTGACTGCGCATATGGCGGAATGTAAAGCCAATTTTAATTGACCTTTTTGTGTTAGAAACTCAGATTGGAGCACCAATAAGTTGGCATTTCTTGGCGAGTTGACCAACCCTTCATGAATGGTCTTGATTGCGTTGATTTCCTCATTGTGCAAGAACAACACCTTTGCAATCAAAGCCACAACGGTCTCATCCTTCTTTCTTAGCCTTCCAAGAACAACTAATGCGTAATCGTACATCTGTGTTAATTGAACTGCTTTTATGAACGCATCCACCAGATAATTGTCAATCAAGGTTGGTGTCTGCACTTCAGGAACAGAGCCAAGCGATGGACCATTGAAAAATAACTCTTCAAAATATTCAAAGAACTGAATGGCCAGATCCTTGTTGAAGAAGGGATTTAAATTTCTTGATTCAATGACGCTATTGATATGCTCTTCGTTCTCCTCATTAGTTAGAAGGGCCCTCACCACACCACTGACATAGACTTCTTTCCACAACTCTTCACTCTCGTCTAGCTTCTCTCCATTAGAATCAATCACATGACAGGAAACAGCACCGGGGATGTTGACGCTAACAATCACATCACACCTGCTGAAGGCGTTGAAACTGGCGTATGTGGCTTTGGCAACCTTGAACGGCTTGACCTTCCCAAACCATAGTTGAGGTTTCGATCCAATAACGTTGGCCAACTGGTTCAAATGAGCAGCAACGGATGACGGTGAAGAATTGTCCAGTCCAGTGTAGTACAAAAACGTACCCGCCTCGTCTTTAACGTTGGATGTGTGCTTAGTTAGGGCGACAAAATCCGGTGGACCCAAATCATGAAAAGTACTAATACGTGCAACACGTTGGTTGATTATAGCTCCTGGTGCTTCATCACGAGCCTCTGGAATGGATCCTTGGATCAGAATCATCTTAAGGTGGCTATGCTTGGATATTGATGCGTTGTCGAATCTGACTTTTTCTTGTTTTTGTTTCGCGTTTGTGTGTAACATGTGAGAATCAGTTCGCGAAAGTAATCAGTTCAATATAGTGAAACTTCTCATTTCTAGTGACTGCTATTCTTAATAGAGGGCAAATGGTCAGTTTGATGAATGATACTGGTACATATTTAAGGTACCTGATTGAGTTCTGGTAATATAAGATCTTTATATGCCAGGAGTGACTACTGAGTTAGGCAGAGTTAAAACACAAACTGAGATCTCAGATCTCACCATCTATTGTTCTGGTTACCTGCTTGATTTTGGCCACTGGTACCTGTGAATTGGTTGATGATACCTGAAAGACCAGAGCTACCACCATGAGTAGAACCAGAGCTATTAACAAATGATGAGACTAATGAGCCTATAGCAGCAGTAGAGCTCTGGCTACTATTGCCATTTCCAAATTGTTGGTTTTGCTGTTGACTATAGCCATGATTGGTGTTGTTCGGGGTTGGGTAGTTACCACTTTCCTGGTTGGAATAATAACCTTGATTGGTCCCGTTCCCGTAGAGTTGGCTACTACTACCAAAGTTTTGGTTGCTGCTACCAGTAGAAGATCCACCAACAAACTGATTTATGATACCCCCCAAGCCACTTGAGTTGCTGTTATTGTAGTTAGTGCTATTGCCATTGTAGTTATTGCTACTGCCATTGAAGTTATTATTATTGCCATTGTAGGTATTGCTACTGTGGCTGTTGTGATTGTTGTTGCTTTGATTGTTGTTGTTGTTGTTATTGTTGTTGTTGGTGCTGTTCCCACTACCAAACTGGGAAAGCAAAGTGCCCGCAAGACTAGCTGCAGAGTTGTTCAGATTGTTGTTGCTGTTGTTGCTACTGTTGCCGTTGCCATTGTATTTACTACCACCCATCAATAATGAAGCAACCTGTCCAATGCTGAATTGACCGTTAGCTGATGAACCAGGCTTAGAAGACGCAAAAATAGAAGCCAAAAGAGCTAACTTTCCAGATTGGGATGAGCTGCTGTTGTAGTTATTGTTTGCGTGGCCACCACCCATCAATCCAGTGAGAAGAGAGCTGGTTAAGTCTCGTTCTTGGGAATCCCCTAGAGCACGAGAGTTAGTGGAGTCCAAGTTGTGGACAACGTGCTTCGACAGTTTTTCGATTAAGCTATCGATTTGTGTTTGTTCCTGTTCTGATGGATTGATATGCGATGCTTCTCTCAAGTCTTCTGTAGCACGTTGACACTGATCAACTTCGATGAAGGCAATTGCTCTGTTAATTAAACTGCGAGCTTCAGGACCATGCTGCTGGAGTGAATCAGAGAGAAGACGAATAGCTCGATCATAGTCACCTCTTTGGATAAGCTCCTCAGCTTTTTCATTCGCTTGATGTGACATTGGGTTCGTAATTGGATGTTTTTGATGGTATTTTGTGAGGTAGTCGAAGAAGTGTCGACAAGAATTTCCTTCATTCCATTCACAGGTAGAAGCCGTTGCCAGGGCTACAAGAATGAAATCATTTCTTGACTACTTTTGAGAAGCGCACTGATTCAATGAGTGTTTTTAAGTTGCTACCTACAATTTCCTATTTACTAGTGTGAAGAAGCAAGAAGGCGTCAAATGCAAGGATTAGGGTGGTGTTGCTTATTTTGCTATAGATGCCAGCAGTTGTACTCTCTTGATAGAGAGATATTCAGTTAAATTGAAGATCTGTTGTATCTAATCAGAGTGGTGGAGATGTCTTCAAATTGTCATAGCTTTGATGCGAGTTTGTTCAGTCATCCTAAGATGTACTGGATTGGCTATCAACACTCTTAATCTATCCTTGACTTCTCTCACACAATTCCTTCTTCTTCTCTAGCATTGTTGGTCTGGTCACGCCAACCACATGTTTTTCAGATCAGATTGGTTTCAAACGCTCACCTTTTATTTCCTAATATGGAAGTCAAGTAGCCCAGTAAGATTTTTGCATTTTCACCTTTTGGAAACATCGACAAAGTGTTCCCTTCAAAAGGAAGAAACAATCAGTTCAATTGCTCTAGCAATGCTTCGTTCCACTGCTAAGACCCTTTTGAAGACAACAGCGGCTGCTTCTGTGCTGTACGGTACTGGTGTGGCTGTTGCTACTCAAAGTGATGCTTTTAACGAGATCTTCACAGATAACATCCCCTTGGCTGAAGAGGCTGTTGACTTCACCAAGTCCATGCTCAACCCTAAAACAAGAGAGGTTAACATCAACAACTTCAAGGAAAAGTTTTCTGGCTTTGAGGATACCTTGAAAGTTCCAAAAGCTTCTGGTATCCAACCTTCGAAGATCGAGGCTGTTGACGTCAGAGAGTCGAGCACCAAGAACAAGATCACTGTGGTTGATGAAGTTAAGAAAGCTGTCGCAGATGTCAAGCTACCACATTTGGAGATTCAGGTCAAGGACTCACATGTTCAACAAGTGATTCAAGAGTTCAATGATATTGTTAGCAAGATTAATGCTGGCCAGTTTGATAAGGTGGAGAAGCTAGATAAGATCAAAGAGATTTTCGAGACATTGGATTCCAACTTGATCAAGCTTTCATCCAAGTCTGATCAGGAGTTCCAGAAAAAATTAAGTGAGCAGATCTCTACTAAGGAGATTGAGATCTTGTCGAAGTTCACTCAAGAGTTAAATGCCTCGTTACAGGTCAAGGACAGGCAACATCAACAGCAATTGGAGGCTGAAATTAGAAAGAACAAGGAAGCTATAGAGGCCCACTACAAGAACGAAGCAACACTAGCCTCAATTAAGAGCCAAGACGAGATTACCAAGGTTATCTCTGAAACGATTGAAACTGAGAGAAATGGGAAACTGTCCAAATTCAAAGATCTTAATGCCAAACTTGAGACTTTGCAAAACTTGGTTCTGTCTATTGACGACCATCTAACCAATGCCGAGCTAAAAGTTAAACTGCAGCTAACCCTTAACAAATTGAAGTTTAAATTGCAGGCTGCCAAGACCCAAGATCTCTCTAGCGAGATCAACGAACTTACAAAGCTATCCAAGGAATCCAATAACGAGGTTATCATCTCAGCTCTTAACGCTATTGACGAGGAGACAATCAAGAATGGTCTTTTGACGCAATCACAGTTGATAACGAGATTTAACCTATTGGCACCAGAGTTGAGATCCACTGCTCTGTTACCACCATATGCTGGTGTTTTGGGCCATCTATCTGCAAAGATCTTTTCTGCTTTGATGTTCAAGAAGGAAGGTCAAGCTCAAGGTAAGGACATTGAGTCCGTGATCGCCAGAGTTCAAGATAACTTGATCAACAATAGATTAGACGAGGCAGTTGAGGAGGTTTCCCAATTGAAAGGCTGGTCTAGAAGATTGGCGGATGATTGGATTGTTGAAACCAGAAAAAGACTAGAAGTTGAGTTTTTAGTCAACCTGATTGACTTAGAAAGCAGAACCTTGTATTAGATACTTTTATGATTGTATATTCTAGAACACTACATAAGAACAGTATTTCGTAGTTATTTAGAGTGAGTTATTGTATATTTTGAAAAGCACTTGAGGAACGACTGCAAACAATCGGAATAGTTTAGAAAACCCGAAGGAAGTGAAGAATGCAAAAGGAGAGGGTAAAAATCATGAACAGCAGTTTGTGTTGTTATTGGTGCTAGGTCTTTGCAAGTTGACACCTGTGTTGGCATTCTTGGGTTTCAACTGAGCATCGATAGGTAGTTTCTTTGCAATCTCAACAAAGATGTCCTTGACACCATCTCCTGTCTTAGCACTGACTTCAAAGAAAAGAAGATTTTCCTCATCAGCTAAAAGCTGAGCAGTCTCTTTCTGGACCTTTCTATCGCTTTCCAAATCAAGTTTGTTACCTGCTAAAGCAATAACAATGTCGTCGCTGGCTTGTCTTTGCAACTCCTTGATCCACGATTTTGCTCTCTCTAACGAAGCTTGCTGGGTAATATCATAAACCACTAGAGCAGCATTCGCATTTCTGTAGTACATTGGAGCAAGTGACTTGTATCGTTCCTGTCCAGCTGTGTCCCAGATTTCGAACTTCACTGTAGTGTTTTGATCCAGCTGCAAAGTTTGGGTAAGAAAGGCTGCTCCAATTGTTGACTCTCTGAAGTCATCAAAAGAGTCCTTGACGAAACGATGGACGATTGAAGATTTACCAACTGCGGACTCCCCAAGAAGCACAAGTTTGAATTGAGCAAAGCGCTGATCAGTGGCCATTTTTTGTGAGGGTTGCGAGCAGTGTCTCCTATATAGGTGGTGTTCTGTTATAGTTATAATCGTTAAATCCGCAAAAGAAGGGAAAAATTGTATCAAAAATACCTAAAGTAGAAATATTACGTATCTGGAAGCATTCGCGCCTCGTGTGAACTTGATGATTCGTGTTCATTTTCAGGTTCCTTACTGTCTGGTAAACCAAAATTACTTGTATCATCATCTGCTCTGTCCTGATTCCTGTCCGCTGCTGCCATGTCTGAATCCGCTGCCTCTGTTCCCCACCCTGAAACTGTCGAGGCTCCTGCTGTCGAAACCGAAGCTGAAGCAGCTGTAACCAACATTGTCACTGACTCCGACTCTGATTCTGATGCTGAAGAGACCGTTAAGCCTGCCTTGTACGCTCCACCACCCTCAATAAACGATGAGAAGGCATTCCCTGCGCTGGGTTCCGCTGGATCTTCGTTCACTGCGCCATCCACTAACTGGGGCCCATCTATGACCACCCCAAGCACTTCCATTGCCTCAGCTTCTACAAAGGCCAGCATTTCAATCAAGTCCTCTACTATTCAAGATGTCTTCAGCATCAGCCACAATGTTTCCTTGAACGTTGTCAAAGCTGAGCTGGCTAAGATTTTCAATGATCTGAAGAAGACTTACGATGTCACTATCAGTTCCACTTTGTCCACGAAGACTAACGACAGATCTTTTGTTGTGACTGGTAAGCCAGTGAATGTTGCCAAAGTCAAACGAGAGCTGGTCCGCCGCTTGACTAAGCCAACTCAAGCTCAATTCCAGATTCCGGCCATAGCTCGTTCTGCTGTTATCGGAGCTGGTGGTAGAACTTTGAAGACCATTATTGCCAACACTGGGGTTAAGATTGATATCGAACGATTCCAAACCCCAGATGATGGCTCATTTGAGGATGATGCTACGATCAACGTTACTATCGACGGTGATGTTGATGGTGTGTCTTCTGCCAAGCAAGCTATCCTTAAAGTTGTCAAGGACGAGACCAAGAACTCCACTGTTAAGTTAGCCATTCCTACTAAACTGATCAAGTTCATAAACATTAATGACACTTCCTCTGATTTGAATGTTGCTACAAAGGGTCAAACAATCTCCATTAGTGGGTTGAGAGACCTTGTCTTGGCTAAAAAAGCTGAAATATCCGCTCAACTGGATTCTCTTGACAAGAGCATCGCATCCAAGTCGTTCGACATTCCTCTCAGTAAGCGTTCTTTGATCAACCCTATTGAGGTCTTTGAGAACACAAATGTTCTTGTCCAACTCCCAGCTTCCAGTAGCTCTTCTGATCAAACCTCTTTCACAGGTCTAGATGCTGACATCTCAAAAGCAATTAAGTTTGTTCAAGAAAATGAGAAGACTAAGTCTATCTTGAAACTAGATGTCAGCAAGGCTCATGGAGGTAACATTGAGCACAACAGATTGTTGACTGTTTACTTTGAACAAGTTGGTGCTTGGAAAGATGCCGTTGATGGGGCTTCTATCTTTTCTCCTGCTTTTGATGCGACTGGAGAGAAGGTTGCATATGATATTGTTGTCAAGAAAGATGACCAAGCCAGTTTTGCTAGTGCTAAGAAGTTTGTTGTTGACTTGTTCAGAACTGTCACCCCTGCAAGCACCAAAGTTATCAAGGATATTACTCCATTGTTTGCTGACAAGGTGATCAACGTCACATCTGCTGCCGCAAAGGCGACCAACATTACCGTTATCCCGCTTTTCTCTTCTACCAATGGTGCTTCTTCCGATATTTTGTTGGTGGCTGAAAAACTGCAAGATGAAGATTTTGAGCCAACTTCAGAAGAGTTTGACGCTAGATTTGGTCAGGTTGAGTCTGCATTGGAAGCCATCAGGGCCTCTCAAAACGATTTGAAGACTGTTGTTCTACAGATCGATGCTGATAAACAGCAATTCATCGAGGGTCCAAATGGTACCACTTTGAAGTCTCTCTTGAATGTTGCCAGAAACGATATCTTGAACATTAAGTTGCACTTCAATGGTGAGAAAGATGTCTCAAACAAAGTCTTCATTCAAGGGACCAAGGCTGTTGTTAATTCGATTGAAAAGGAGATCCAGTCCTTGCTAGAGGATGCCGAGAATGTTAAAGATATTTACTCCTTTGAGTCGATTATCAAAGTCCCAACTACTGTCCTATCCAGATTGATTGGTAAAAATGGTGCCAACTTGAACCAATTGAGAGAAAAGTTTGAAGTTCAGTTTGATGTTGAGAAGAACCCAACTGGTGAGAAAGCTGATATCAAGATTACCGGTTACAAGTTCAACGTTAAAGATGCTGAACAGTACATCCTATCTTCTTCTAAGAGATGGGCTGATGAGACCTCTGCTACTATTATCATTCCAAAGAAGTACAGAGCCTCTTTTATTGGCGCTAATGGCTCCAACATTAAGAAGTTACAAGCCAAGTATGATGTGAGAATCAACTTCTCTTCATCCTCTGACGAAGTCCAAATCAGAGGTCCTTCCAAGGATGTTGCTAAGACCGAGAAGGAGTTTAAGGACTTGCTTGATTATGAGATCGAGAATGGCTACACCAAAGAGTTGCAAATACCAGAGGCCGCAGTCTCTAGAGTGATTGGTCGCCAAGGTGAGACCATAGACCGTATCCATTTGGCCAGTACTGCCGACATTAAGGTGTCTTCTGACAAAACTTCTGATATTAGGGTTATTACCTTAACCGGATCCAGAAAGGCGTTAACCGAAGCTGAGAAGCTCATCATGGATATTGTCAAGGACATTCAAGACACCGTCACAGAAGAACTGCAAGTTGATCCAAAGTTTTTCAAGGATATTTTGGGTCCAAAGGGTTCTAAGAAGCAAGAGATCATTGAGGCAGCCGGCGGAGCTGATAGTCCAGACTACAGAAGATTGCTGCAGATTCCTGACCAAAGTTCTGAATCCAAGATAATTGTTTCGACTGGTTCCAAGGCTGTCGTTTCTGCCATCATTAAGCAGGTTAAGGAATTAGTTGCTCAAAAAGAAGCTCAAATCTCTGAGACTTTGGACATTGCTAAGGGCAAGCATAGACTAATTATTGGTTCTTTCGGTTCTGTTAGACGTGATATTGAAGACGAGTTCAAGGTTCTGGTTGCCATTCCAAAGGCTGACTCTAACTCAACCAAGGTCACTATCACCGGTCTGCCAGAGTCTGTTGAGAAAGCCAAGGCCAAGATCGAGAGTTTGGTTGCTGATAACTTCAAGGCATCCATTGATGTTCCATCTAACTTGCATTCTGCTGTTTCAGAAAGAGGTGCTTTCTTCAGAAGAGCTTCTACTGAGTTTGATGTTCAGATTGAGCACGGTGAAAAGTCTGGCAAGGCTACCAAGTTGAACAACAAGACTTCTGCAGTCCCAAAGGAAGCATTTGGCGTTGAAGGTGAGAAAGTCAAAATGACTTTGGTTGATGCTTCTGTTGAAGAGTCCGACGACGTTATTCCTTGGAGATTGAACGGCCGTGATGAGGATGTCGCGAAGGTTGAGTCCTTCATTAAAGAAGCAATTGTGAAGTACAACAAGCACGACACTCTTGGCTACTTGTGGGTTGATAACAATAAGGTTTTTGGCAGAGTTGTGGGTCCTCAAGGGTCCCGCTTGAGCAGTATCAGAGCTCAATCTGGTGCCCAAATTTACATCCCAAGAAGCTCTGACAAGGTGAACAATGTTATTTCTTTGAAGGGCACTAAGGAAGCACTTGCAGAGGCTGAAAAGTTGATCCGTGCTGAAATTGAGAATTAGCGTTTGTCTTTGGATGTTTTATTCCTTGGCCAGATTGTGGAGTTTTGTTGGTTTAATTGTTAAGCATATTAGCGTGTGTCTCTAGAGAATATAGATATTGACTGGGTTATTTTGAGCGATTAGTTTTTTTTCAGTTCATGAAGTTTCGGCAAGTAGCTGCTATCGCGGGGGATTTGAAAGTTGAAACAGCAAAAGAAAGATAGTCAACGGAAACACAAAAAATCGATCCATTCAAAAATCTTGCTGTCCACAACTTACAAAACCATACAAGATGGCTTCTAATCCTGAAGGAGCGCGTGCAGAGACGCCATCATTAGTTGGTTCGAGTGTCAGATGCATTGTTGAAGAAGAGCAGCATCTTGACAGTTCCTCAAGATCTCCTACAAAGGCAACCTTCAAGGACAACCCTGACCGTGACTACACTCCAGTGAATCAATTGGTCCATGAAGGTGCTCTAATTGGTGACGAAGTAGAGTATGACCAACTGTTGGATCCTGTCGGTATGTTCAAACCCGATGTTCCCTGTGAAACACCTATCCCTGGAGCTGAATCAGAAGATTACTTCTCCAAACCAGTAACAGCCAAAAAGAAAATGCTGGAGGAAGTAACCCTCAACCAGTCTGTTGAGAAGCTCAGCGAAGATAGGGAGGGCCCAGAGAATGAAGTTGTGGTGGTTGATATTTTCAAGAGAAACGTTGATTTTCCTCCAACACAAAAAACAATTGATTCTGGTACCATCTACGACATCAAAAGTCAACAAGACAATGACATGTCCCTTGAAGATTTGATCGATTCACAGATTGCTTCCATTTCAGAGCTTTCCTCTGGGTTGAAAACGAAGCTCAAGAAAAAGCCGAAGAAGAAGGTGTCACCAAAGGCTGAGTACGTTATTCCAGACCATGTCCTTGATAATGATTCGCCGCAGATTGTACCAGCTGGTGTTCCGGAGGGTGTGTTTTCACCTCTAGTCCAGTCCAGATCACAATCAACTGCTCGTTCTCCAAGTAAACTCAGTCAAGAGGAGATACCACATCTTGCTAGAGGGGATTCTTACACTGGTTCTAACGAGTACAGACCTGGTAGACGTGCCAATCGTGAAGAATCGGTGAGAATTATGGGATCCAGTGATTTCCTGCGCTCAGTTTCTCGATCAAGAACTAGATTGGCTTCCGCAGACCGAGCCGTGACTGTCAAAGAACTTGCCACAGAAGGTGCACTGTTGTATGACAGTGGTATGAACTCAGACCTACAAGATGCCCATAACGACTTCATTGATCACGTGGAACTCAGAGTTGTTGAAGAAACTGAGGAACCAGAACCAGAAGCTGAATCACAGACTCTCACAGTTCTAGCGACAAGCGAACAGCCAAACATTGCAGAACCAGTTGCCAAACTTGCTGAGGCTAAATTATCTGAAGATGGTCACACTGTTGCGGAGGGGCCGCAAACTACACGTTTGTCAAAATCAGAAAAGTTCGAAGAACAAAGTACACTCCATCAGTTTTTGGAAACTACCTCAAACAAGCCTTCCACAGTTGATCAAACCATCAGTAATCAAGCTGAGATAGATTTGGACACCAATACTCAGCAAGAAGAACTATTTAAAGAGATTGAAGAGGATGGTACGGGTTCATTGAATAATGGGGAGCTTGACACAACTTCGGAAATCGCTGAAGTCATCGAGGAGAAGCTCGATTCTGAAATTCGAGTTATCGAGGAACCTTCTGGCCCAGACGGAAACGATAATGAGGGACCTGGCAATGATGCAGTTCCAGAAAAGTCTCAATCCGCATCAGAAGAAAGCACAATGAAAACCCATGAAGATGCTGAAGATCCTGAACACGACGAAGCTTCAAAGTGGGTCGAACCTTCAGATCTAGTCATCGACAAAAACCCTCAGCTTTTCTGTTCAGAATTAGAGGGTAACAGAAAGGTCAGTATTGAAGAAGACTCACCACCAGAACCTGCGCATGTTGAAGTTCGTAAGCTCGAAGGACTTTCAAAAGAACTTGATACTGCAGCAGCCTCTATGGATGATTTCGGGTTAGACTCGATTTCCAAGAAGACTTCTAATCTTTCAATTCATGACGAGACTGAGAGATTGATCTTGGAGTTGGAAAAAGGGATCTCCGAGTCTTCAAATTGTCTTCCTGACGAATCTGCGCCTACCGAAGATAGTGAGAATAAGAAACGAGAAGTTGGGGAAAGTTTTGTTGAGGCTGTTGGTAAATCATCGTTAGCAGTGAAGTCTGTTAGTGCTGATGAGTCAGAGACAAATGAGCTGGTTCAAGAGGTCATAACTCAAGACATCCAGAAGGAAGACGAGCTAGAGACTAAGGAGCGGGCTCATGAGGTCATAGCTCAAAACACCCAGAAGCGAGACAAGCCAGAGACAAAGGAATTCGTTCAAGAGGTCATAGCTCAAGACACCCAGAAGGAAGACGAGCTAGAGACCAAGGAGCCGGCCCATGAGGTCCTAACTCAAGATACCGAGGAGGAAGACGAATTGGGAGAAGAGTTACACGATCCAACGAAAGAGGAAATTATTGAGTTGCTTAAGGATGAACCAGTGTATATCTACACCTCTTTGGCTGGTGGTGGGTTCCATATGCCAACAAGAACCAACAAGCTGGTGACTATCTTAACCGCAAACCGGGTCCCTTTCACGCTCAGAGACTGTGGTACCGATGATGAGGCTCGAACTGTTTGGAGACGCTACAGTAAGGGTCGTTTGTTGCCAGGTGTTGTCAGAGGAAGAGATGACATTGTTGGTAACTGGGAGGAGATTGAGGACGCCAATGAGGATTACAGGGTGAGAGAGTTAATCTACGAGACTCTTTAAGTTCCGACGTTTTCCTATGAATTGTTATGGCTCGTTTCATCTAAACGAAATTTATGCAACACATTTTGGTTTTTGGTGTCTCTGTAGCATGTTTTGGGCCCACATTTGGTTATTATCGCGAAATGTAAATTCATCTCTCTTATCAAAACAGGTTATTCCCGCCAGCCACATCACAAGTCAGGGCCACTTCAGCATCTAGCGCTCGCTCCTCGAATGATTGTTGCTCGCAATTTGGAGTCACTTCTCCAACAGACAACACGACCAGTATCCACCAGCTCAAAACAGATTATCGCTACTGCTGTAACTTTGCCCAACGGCTCCGTACTCGCATCCAACACCAATACCGGCTTTGACTTGAAACGTGTAAAACTTGAGGCCCTCTTCGTTTATCAGCTAATGCAGTCTGAAAGAATGGACGTAATTACCTCTAGTAGTGGAGTTTTGTTGAAGTTCGAGAAACCGGATGAGGATGTCGAGGTGTACGCTGAAGATATTCCAAACACAGAGTTGAAAGTTGTGGTGGTGACTGAGAAGGGATACCCAGATGGAATCGTAAAGTTGAAAGTGGAGGAGCTTTTAACACACCTAGCAGAGCTCGAGGGATTTGAGTACATCGAAGAGTGAATAGCTACGTGACCTTTGAGATCATATCTTTATTCATGGGCTTTTTGATTGTGATTAAAGACTCACAGGGGATACTCTGATGGATGGGGTATATGCCAACAGAAATTTCAAAATTATAACTTGAAGGATCTTCTTCTAGCCATCAAGTTTCATTAATCCAACCTCACTGTAGATCGCACGGTTCATTTTAAACTGAGGAAGGCTGTAGGGGGAGCTGATCAAACACTCGACCACTCACAATGCAAACTGTGACAATGCGAACAGAAAATAGAACACTTTAAAGTTCACTTCTCAGATTCAGATGAAATATCTTCCTCTTCATCATCATCGTCCTCGTTGTTTCCATCGATATCGTCCATTATGCTATCATCATCATAACTCTCGTCATCCTCCTCCTCCTCTTCAGAGTCATACCAGAAGTTCTCGTCAACAACATCTTCATCAACTTGGGCATTGTTGGAGACATATGCCTTGTCCGCTTCCGGTAGCACAAATCCTGAAGGGATGTCTTGTTTGGACCTCTCAACTTCTTGCAGAACCTTCTGCTTGTACACGTCTGGCTTTTTTCTCCAGTCAACGGCAGCATCAACGTTAGCTGGCGACTGGGGATTAGGATCCTCCAATAGCGAAACGATAGAAATAAGCACTGTCTCTACTGTTTGTGCAGGGGACCATGTTTCTGCATCAGCCTCGTCAGAGGTTGGGTCACCCCCCTGGTGTAAGATGGAGATGCACAAGCGGCCATCTTTATACACATTAGGGTGATAAATAGACGGTGTGAATCTGAATGTCGGTGGGGAGAATGGGAAATCAGATGGAAACTTCATCTGAGCCTTGAAGTAGCCCCCATGGTATATAGAGTCTGAGTTTAGAACCATAACGCCAATGTTCCATAGAAAGATGTTGTCGTCTTCCAACTCGATGTGGAAGGAAGGAATACCCTTCTTAGGGTCAGTTAGTTCTCTGTATTGCCGTAAAAGGAGAGCGGCGGCGGATGATGAGCTGGACATGGTGTAATCGGTGGCTTGAGTGGGTTGAGTCGTTGATTAGAAACTGGCAGATTGTGGTTTTTAAACCTTTTTTCTGGCCGCCCCATTTCTTTTTATAAAAGAACAGAAAAACATACGAAAGCAGAAAAGCTCCCAAACGAGGTGTTTTCAAACAAAACAAGTTCACCAGTCTGGAATTAGGAATTGTTAGGCGCTGTGATTACTTAAGTCGTGGTTTCTGTTTCCTTGTTTCTATCGGGCGGCCCCAAATAATCTAAACAACTAACCATAACAATAGGAAGGTACAATTGCGTGCAAAAGATGGCAATAACGTCACCTTTCAAGCGTGCGGGACATAGCAGGAATAGCTCTACTGCTTCGACAAACGTTTCGACAGCTTCAACATCACTTTCTACTTTGGCAGCACTGTATGAACAAGACAAGAACAGACTGATCAAATACTGTTTTTCCAAACATGACACAGAGGGGAATATCATTGAGAGCTATATCACACATGTTAGAATCACCGAGGATGAGCAATCCCCTTCGCAAATGCCACCTATGAGCGTTTCTCGCTCAAACAAGAAAAGCAGAGTCTTGTCGCTGGCAGTAAAGCAGGATGGAACTGTGTTTCTTCATAAGGGGAGAGAGGCATCTAATGGTACCTTCCAGATTGGTAGAAGCTGGAGTCTGGAACAACTTAGTTTGATCAAAAGGGAAACGCGCTCTGAGACTGGTTTCATTTTAACGCTCGGGAAGGACTATTACTGGGAGACAAACTCCTCAAAGGAGAGGCAAGTATTTATTGCCAGCTTGGTGAGAATCTACAGAAAGTTCAAAAATGGCCTGGTGCCACAATTGGTTAACTGGGATTTATCTCTATTTGGCTTGGATGAAGAGAACTATAAACTCTTTTTGAATAAGGACTTGTCAAAAAGAAATCTGCCAGCAGCTACGATTGATTCTTCAATGAAGAGGGATTCTTCGGACTCAAAAGCAGCCCTCAGCAAGAGAAGCACGACTGATTTATCTCAAGAGGTAGCACCAAGACCATCTCCGGTTAAATCACCTTTACAAACGAGACCTCCAATTGCCCAACAAGTACAGCCAATGGTAGATGTGGAACCTTCTCAGATGGGCCCACGGATGGACAGTAAGAAGCCTGCTCCTTTAGATCTTCAGCATAAGATCAACTATGCAGATAAAGTCCAGCCTCATAAAGACATCGCGAAGGCGACGGCCCTTCCAAGTCTTGGCCCAAGTGCAAATATCATCCCAGGCGCAGCGATTACTGCAGCTAATGTTGCAACTATGGGTGCATCTTCTGCTTTCCACACTGAAGCTCAACCGCAAACAGAGTCTCGTAGTGCAAATGAGGCTCCTCAAGAACGTTCTGCGACAACTTCGCAGGCTACCATCGAAAGAAGATCCTTGGACCCAAGAAATTCCCAGATCAGTATTCCTACTATAAATGAAAAGGAGGTTTTCCCTACAAGGCAAAACGAATTAAACGATGAAGCTGATCTCCAGTCCAAACTTTCAGAACTACAAATTGGTGATTCATACTCTCCTGAACCATTCACTGCTCAAGCAAACGACTCGAACTCTAGCCACTCATTACCAAAAAGTGTTGCCGAGTCAATGAAGGGCATCGAAATCTTAGGGCGCACACGAAGCAGACATGAGTTCGAAGTAGATGAACAGAAAGCCGAAGAGTCAGATACTGCCGACATCACTGAACTATACTTCAATGATTCATCTGCTGCCCAGACTCCAAGTGCAGAGGAAGTACGTGGGAATAAGGAAGTGTTCCCGCCAGAGGTGAACGACTCACAGGATTTCTCTTTTGATTACAGCTATGAGAATCAAACTCTGGATAAGTTGACTGTCACTCCCGGCACAGTGCGGGCCGACGATCGATCCCAAGATGAAAGGGATGATGCGTATGATTTGGTTAATTCTCAAACTCCAAAGTTGGATATCCGGCCACGTGCTGGAACAGTTGATTCGTATGATACCACTGCAATTGCTCCTGGTATTAATGACTCATCTGTGGTGGATATTTTTGACAGCTTGAATTGGGAGGCAAATGATGATGCGGATGCATTGATACAGAAACTATATCAGCAATTATCCGAGACACAGTATAGTTCTGTTAAGAGTATTGCAGATCTCAAATTGCACACCTCTACCTTACAAAACTTTTCGTCAAATATTATCACTGAATGTGACCATATTTCCCCATTGTTGACCTATTTTCAGATTGAATTAGCTGGGTTTGCTAAGAATGTTCAGCACGTGGAATCGTCACATGAAGGTATTCAGGTGGAAACGATGAATAAGAAGAACTTGTGGAACCAATTGAAAAAAATTCTGAATACTGTCTCTGTTGATGAGAACTCATTGAGAAAACTGCTATCAGCTAACCTCGACACCGATATTGCTGTTATTGAGCGAATCTTAAGTGATCTTCAGTCCGCTATTCTGGAGATCAATGGTTCTGCGGCGAATGCAAATACGGATGCCAAGGAAAACCTTGGAGACATGAGGGCTTTGAAAGATAGACAATCCAAGTATGAAAGTGTCATCATCAAGTTCTTGCAGAAGATTGTTGCTGACCTAGATATGCGTTTCAAACTCACTTTTCTGGAGTTGTTGAAAGCAAGGGAGTTTGACCCGAAGATGATCTCTAGCGCTCTATCTAAGTTGATGGCTTACTCCACCTTGATTCTTTTTGCAAAAGAGGTTTCTGATGAGACGTTTGATAGATTGATTGGTATTTGGGAGGGATCTGCTAACAGTTTCTATGAGCAGTTATTGAAAGACTTGAATAATTCAATTTTGATCTCAAGTTCACAAATTGATAAGTTCTCGTTGGCCAGCCAAACTGCATTTAAGGACCGTCCTATCTCTGCAGAGGCCAAAACGAAGCTCAACAGCCAACATGATAAACTGATGAAAAAGCTAGGAGTGCTAGAAGATGGTGACGAGAATTTTACCGATGAAACTGTCAAGAACTTAAATACTGATACTAAACTGATCTTTGATACGTTTGAAATTCTTCTAAAGCACATCACCTCTCAACAGAATTTCATCTTGAGCTTTTTCCATATTTGCAATGACGATATCAGCGTTAAGGAGTATATCGCAAAATCCCCCTTAAAGTCACGTGTTTTGGATTGCGAAACACCTTATGAGGTTGAAAGTGACAGAGAAGGTGCCAGGGAGCTGTTTGAATCAATTTCTTCTATTTTTGAGTCCAATTTTGATTTACTAGTCAAAACTTTGGTTCAATCGTTGAGGCACAACCCGAAGAATACCCCTGCGGTTATTTTGTATCTGGAACTTTTCGAGAAGAAGTACAGTTCTTCAAACCAAGAGTACCTTTTGACAGAGTTTAAGGTTCTAGGTGACAGATTGAAAGCGGACTGGCTAAGATTCTTAGACATGGAAGTCAAAGGTATTGAGAAGACCTCTCTGGCCCCAAAGAAGAGTAGGGAGGTTTCAATCATCATTAAAAACTTCACACATTTAGTTGGCGATATTGAGGAGAACTACGCCGATACTTTAGCGGCTTTTGGTGATAACTTTTCGAGAGATACTGAGACCAGAACCCTAATCAATAACTCTTACGACCAACTGGCTAGCTCCATTCTCGAAAACTTGAAAAGAGACGAAGACTTGAAATCATCTACATTCAGTACCCATGAGGTTACAATGAACCAAGAAAAGCAGAACTATCTTGTCAACCTTATCCAGAACTACAATTGGATGATTGAGTCTGTCACGATGGCTCGAGTTCCCCAGCTGGCAAAATTTATTACCACAGCTAAGTCCATGTATAACAATTCTAAGGAGTTATACGTTGAGGGAATGTTGAACGAGTATCTCGGAAAGCTTGCTATATTTGTTAGTGATGTGAAAGGTTTGATGGATCAGTTGAATGTTGATCCATCTAAGAGAAGTGCATTTACAAAGGAAACTCTGGGAAAGATTTTATCTGGCTATAACACTAAAGAAATAAGCAAGATAGTTTTACAGCTCAGACAATCAGTTCTCAAACACTTTGATGATCCTCGCCAGTCACCTATCCAGATGCAGTTGGTTGACAAGGTTTGGTCTGCCCTCCAAGCCAGCTTTGTGTCCACAACATTGGACCTGGATTATATTGTGTCAAGATATTATCGTGACTCTGAGGTTCTTTTCTCCAAGAAAGATATCATTGCAGCCTTCAATAACGCCAGAATGTGACTGGATCATTCCATTTTTAACTTTCAGTAGTGCTCATCGCTTTCTCTTTCGTAATTGGTAGGGCCACGAATACTGAATTCCTCCCTGGCTCGTGTTTTGTAAACAAACCAATAAACTTTTTGCTGCTAGTGAGTAGCCCGTTCCTAATTGATCTAAGTCGCCAACCAGATTGATCTATTGGTCTGGTTGTATCAGCAGTGTCATGAGTGACGATAGTTTTGAAGAGGATGATGACTTCATTGAGGACGCCATTGCGAAGACAGGTGCGGTCAACAGACAAATAACGGAGTCTGTTGTACAACATGTTCGCCCTGCCCAGCGTACACTGACTGGAGAGCGTTTGGAACCTGATGATGGTTTACCGGCAAGATATGAGGAGGTTGTACAGAATGTTGGGTTTCTGCCCACACACCATGAGATGAAGAAAGAGAACCTAGGGTTCTATGTTTACCCCTCCAATTTTCCGGTCAGAGACTACCAGTTTGACATCATTCACAAAGCCCTTTTCAAGAACCTTTTATGTGCTATTCCCACAGGTATGGGTAAGACCTTTATTGCGAGCACAGTAATGCTCAACTACTACAGATGGTTCACTAAGGGTAAGATCATCTTCATGGCGCCTACGAGGCCGTTAGTGGCACAGCAGATCCAAGCATGCTTAGGTGTCACTGATATTCCAAGTAGCGATACTGCCATATTGCTGGATAAGACCAGAAAGAATAGACCGGAAATCTGGAGCAGCAAGAGAGTGTTCTTCACCACACCTCAGGTTGTTGAAAATGATTTGAAGCTTGGTGCACTAAACCCCAAAGATATTGTTTGTTTGGTTCTTGATGAGGCCCACAGGGCCAGGGGAAACTACTCCTACACCAATGTTGTTCAATTTATTGACAGATTTAATACTTCTTTCAGAGTCCTGGCGTTAACTGCAACCCCTGCATCTGATATTCAAGGGGTTCAAGAGGTTGTTTCAAACTTGCTCATCTCTCATATTGAGATCAGAACCGAAGAGAGTATTGATATTGTGAAGTACATGAAGAGGAAAGATATGGCCAGAATTCAGTGCGATGTGAACTCTGAGATGGTTGATATTGTTGAACTCTTGGGTGAAGCAATCCAACCTGCTCTCAGAGATGCAAACTCTTCTAACATATATGAAATCACTGATCCATCAAAGATTAATGCATTTATGGTGATGCAGAAGTCAAGAGCAATCATCACCAATCCTTCTATTCCCGAAGGTCTCAAATGGAGTTACTATTTCACACTGCAGATTATTGGGTATGTTGGTCAGATGCTTAGGAGATTGAACATTTATGGAGTGAGGACTTTCTACTCTTACTACCAAATGAAGTGGAATGAGTTTCAATCTAAAATGAAGATGAATAAGACTTCCAACAAGAATGCTATGAACTTTTTCAAACATGATGCCTTGAAGAGGATTAACCAGCTTTGTGAAAAGCTAGTACAGGATACGGCTTATCTTAGCCACCCTAAAATGGAGTACATGGTTAAGGAACTGAGAGAATTTTTTGAAGAGAACAAACAGTCCAGGGTGATTATATTCACTGAGTTGCGAGAATCTGCCCTTGAAATTGTTAAAACAATTGATATCAACATTGGAAGCGACATCTGTAAGCCTCACATTTTCATTGGACAAGCAAAAGGAAAAGAAGGATTTGATCAAGAGGAATATGAGCTAAAGCACTCCAAAAAGGGTCGAGGAAAAGCTAAGAGACAGCAAAGGGAGGAACTGGAACGTGATCTTATAGAAAAAAAGCAGACAAATAAGCAAAACGCTGCGGCACAGAGATCTGCGAGCCGAACAGGGACGTCTGAAGAGGCTCAAGTCCAGGGAATGAACCAAAAGACGCAGAAGGAGGTTATCAAAAGGTTTAAGAAAGGTGAAATTAGTGTCCTCGTTGCTACATCCATTGGCGAAGAAGGATTGGACATTGGTGAAGTAGATCTCATCATCTGTTATGACTCCACTACAAGTCCAATAAAGAATATACAAAGAATGGGAAGAACGGGGAGAAAGAGAGATGGTAAAGTTCTCTTGTTGCTTGCTAGTAATGAGGGCCTAAAGTTCGATCAGGCAATGGAAGGATACGCTGCAGTCCAAAAACAAATCACCGGGAATGTACTAGAATTGAAGAAATCTGACAGGATTATACCATCTGAAACACACCCACAGTGCATCAAGCAATTCATTGATATTCCAGATGATAATCTTGTTATCGCTAGAGGCGAAGATGAGGATGAAGTAATAAAGTATGCAACACAAGCTATGCTAGGGAATTTCCCCAAACGTAAGAAAGTTATGATGTCCAAGACCTCAAAAGCCTCATCCAAGAGGAAATCTGAAGTTTCCAACTCAAAGATAACAAAGAAATTCTTCATGCCTGAGAATGTGAAAACTGGATTCGTTAGTTCATCCAGTTTGGTCAGAAAGGTTGTTGGAGATTCTGACGCAAACAGTACTAAGATCTCCAACATCTCACTTCTCTCTGACGAAGAGAGAGAGAACTCCACCGGTAGCCACAGTGAACCAAGTCTACTCTCCACACCTGGTAGATCAATTTCTAGATCTTCATCTGATAAGAGTTCTTTCATCAAACCGTTATTTGATCCGGAGAGAACCTTAAAATCAGCTATCCTATTATCAGATGATGAGGAAATCCAGGATTTGGCTCAACGCTCCTCTTCTCCAAAAAAGTATGTGAAGTTGTTTAGCCCTTCACAAAGCAAGCTGAAGAGAAAGAATTTATCTTCGATATGGGCCCCTTCTAAACAAAGGAAGACATTGGAGGGCGATGATTGTGCTGATACCAATTCTACAATGAATATTGTTCTTGTCTCTGATAACGAAGAGACTGAGAAGGCGCCCGAGGTGATAGCGAATGTGAATGACTCTGACTATGACTCCCTTGACGATATATTAGCAATTGATGACAAAAAAGAAGAGCCAGCGCAAACGGTGAACTCTAGCCAGACAAATATGTCTATGTTTTCATCTGAGAACGACCTTGATGGGGGCCTTGATGATTCACTTGACGAAATCTTGGAGCAGGTTCGACTTGAGAATGAAGTCAAACCGGCCACACAGATGAACGAATCTGGCTATGCTCTCAATTTTGCGATGTTTGATGGCAGAAGTAGTGCAAGTGACCTTGATGAATTTTTGGATGGTCAGAAGGAGCAACTGGAGATACATACCGATGGGTTAGAGAAGGGGCTCGAAAACGATACTTCCTCTACTTTTGCTGTTTCCTCTAAAAAACCAGAGCAAATGAGGTCTGATAAAGACTTTAATGCATCTGCAACTCCACTTGTGCCAAAATTGGATATAGCGAATCTCTTAATGGACAGTCATAGAACTAGAGAGCTTGCGATTATGAAGAATAAGACTGTTGATCTGACCATCGGACCATCCCAAGTCATTGATTTGGAGTCTCAGCCTTCCGAGAAGAAGGAGAGGAAAAAGAAGGAAGGCCACAGGACCAGCCTACCTCAGAGAGATCACGTATACTCACGCCATTCTTCAGAAAATGATGGATTCCTTTCCGAGAGGGAGAACAATGAATTCCTTACTAGCATTTATGTTGGTGGTTCCTGTGCCCTGGTTCCAGACCCAAGCCTATCAGCAAAATCTGAAGCTTCTGGCCAGATATCCTCCAGCTCTACAACCCGTACTTTCAAGAAATTTATTCGAATGTGTGACTCTCAATCTTCTAGACGTTTGGATAAGTTGATTTCTGAGTTTGAGAGAAACACGGGAGGATGCTTGGAGACTGCCTCTTCGATTGTGGTTTGCGATAACGACCACTCCACCCTCAAGAATATGTCAGTTGTAGAACCCTCACATGTTACAGTGAAGTTTGAGAAACTTAATCAGGAGAGATCTACAAGTCTTTTAAGTGAGAGCGATGAAGAGTTCATAAATTTGTAATGATGTTGATGTTTGACCCCCGTTTTGAGGAGTATGTAGTCTGTGCTGAAAATTACACACCCAAAACGATATATAAAATCCGCGAAAATTTCAGACTTTTCCTTCCTTTCTCATTTTCCTTTCTCCATCCTTATGCACGGGAAATACGCATATCAGTGAGGATTCGTCCGAGATTGTGTTTTTGCTGGTTGAAAACTTTAACCACGACCTCTTCTTTCAGTTGATCCTTGAGATCTGACTTTAAGGGAATTTTTGGCACATTTTTTTCTCTTTACAGAGAAACTCTTTTTCCAAATCTGTGTGTATGAGACCATGGGCAGAGATTTGGCAGCAAACTGATAGGATCTGAAGTTTTATCCATCACAAAGCTTTTCAGCTGTGATTTGACCTCTTGAGTGCTAGGCTCTAATATGGCATGTGTACTTTTATGTTATTTTAGTGAACACTGAACTATAGAAGGTAGCCACAGTTGGTAAATCAAAATGTAGTTTCAACTGTCTCACTTCACCACTTCTTTTCATGGGACCCGATTTTCGACTGAGCGTCTTACTGTTGTTCACTGACCGGATGCGTTCTTTTGACAGGAAATGCGTTGGTATGACAAGAACAACAAGTCCCCTCCTCGCCCAGAAACTGAAAAAAAAAATTCCAAAGGACTTAAACGAAGCATGATGATCAGAAACCTACACCCTTTTTAAATAGTAATGTTCAAGAAGTAAGTTGGCAAAACGATCTAGCTATATACCAATTCTAACTCACTTGAAAAGGTTCACTAAAGAGGATATCCATACCAGATCCAACGTTAAGTCTTCTGTTCAAAGAAACTTGAAGCAGAAGTTTGTTTCTCAGTTTGAGCCACTAGAGGCTGTCATTGATGATATCGTGCCCAAGAAGTCGCAAGTTGAACTTCTCAAGTGTGAGGACAAGATTCAAATATACCTATCTGACGGCAATGCTGTCTTCTTTCAGCAATTTGACGAACTGATTCCAACTCTAAGGTATGTCCACAAATATCCAGGTGCTTTCCCTTCTGTAAAGGTGGACAGAGGTGCCATCAAGTTTGTGCTTTCAGGTGCTAACATTATGTGTCCGGGTCTGACATCACCAGGAGCCGAGTTACCTGAAGCTCCTGGTCTAGAGAACAACACATTAGTGGCAATTTATGCTGAGGGGAAGGAGCATGCTCTTGCTATCGGGAAACTCATCATGAGCACTGAGGAGATCAAGAGCATTAACAAGGGAATTGGTATCGAGATGCTTCACTACTTAGGTGATGGTTTGTGGAACTTTCAACTAGATTAGGCAGCTATTTAATGATAACTTTTTGATCATTAAATTGTAAATTAGAAGTTATTCAACGTCCTCTATCAACAGCACCTGATCCTGCTCAAACTCGAACATAGAAATCAAGGAAATGTCATTCCTGAGAACTTCCCTTTCGTTACCAACGAAATATGAAATCTGGAATTCCAGGATGCTCTTCTTAAAGATTCTACCAATCCAACCTCTTAGCCTCAAGAACTCCAAAGAATCAGAAACCTCAATTTTAATTGCTTCGTCATTTCTTTTTAACGTTAGAGTCAAAAGGGTTGACTTAAATCTATCGATAGGGTTCCTTGTACCTGATCTCCTACCCGTTCTTCCATATTTTTGAGCAAGAATGTGCAATCTTTTCTCTTCATAGTCAAATTCGCCATCATTCGCTTTGGATAAGAAGTAGAGTTCTGCATTCATCCTCTCTTGTTGAGTGATATATACTCCATTCAATTCCACTACCTTTGGGAAGATTGCAAGTATCAAGTATTCAACCTCTTCCAATCCCTTACCGTCAAACAAGGGATTCCCATTTATTCTGAGTTCTGTAAGGTTAGGGAACGAAGAATGAAGATGGTTCACATCTTTCCAGGTTTTTATTTCGTTTCTTCGAATGTCCAATCTTGTTATCATATCGAATTGTGCACTGTTACCGTCAATTGTGATGAGGTTTTCGCTCAAGTTGAGACTTGTGATTTTGTTACCCACTGATAATTGTTCCGGCACTGTAGTCAGCTCGTTCATAGAGAGATCCAGATGGTTCAATTTAGACAGCTCGGTGAAACTGTGGGGAAAGTCTGTGAATTTGTTGTCGCTGAGGTATACGCTCTCAACATTGGGTGCAATTAATGCTATGGACCTCAGTAGGTTGTCCGAAGGGTATGTCATTGTCAAATTAAGAGATTGGATGGTTGGACAATGGTAGATCGACACTCTCTGAAAGCGATTGCCAGTCAAATTGACCTTTTTTAGATTAAGGGATGTCATGATGCTCAATACTTCTCCCAGATCAGTGAAGAGATTGAAAGAAAGGTCCAATTCCTTCAAGTTCTTCAGCCTCTCAGACACAATTTCCGCTTCTCTCGGTCGTAATCCACCCTTCAAACACTTCCTACTCAGTGATATACTGGTCAAATAGTGGAAATCACTCTGTAGTTGTTGTAATCTATCGAATCCATAGCTCTCAACCAGCTTCGAGCCAATCTTGAGTTCTTGCTTCTCGACTGGAGCTCCATAGGTTGCCTCCAGAGCATCATAAAAGCAAATTATTTGATCTTTTAACTTCTTCTCTTTTATGAAACTGCCTGTATTCTTGTTTCCATTGGTAGTGAAGTAACTATTGCCCTTGAAGACACCATTATGTTTTCCCTTGTCCGGGTTGTCCCATTCCACACCGTAAGCGGTTTCACCTGGCCATGCAGGAATTTCACCAACGAATCTGACAGTGCACAACTCCCCAGTGTAGGAGTGTCGATCACCAACTGTTACAGGGGATACGCCCATTTGTTGTCGGCTCAAAGGATTTGTTTGGTACAAACTGTCTGGAGTGTGAGTACCTTTCTGTTGATGAGGTAAAAGGAGCCGGGTAACTCTTGTTTTTGGTTTCACAGACCTTCAAGGTACCCAAGTGAGGCACTACAGAGATTATCTGATCATAATGTACAATATATTCCAATGCTGAATTTACTCATCCATCTGTTCATCCTTATTTTTATCCAAGCTAGCAAACAAGCCATCGAGATCAAACTCTTTAGCCCACTGGCTGACAATAGTAGTTTGTTCAACAGATGGGGCAGTACCAGAACCAGCACCCTTGATAACATGAGCCGATGAGGCCTCCTTAGAAGACTTTGGTAGAGTGTAACCGACAATTTTACCATCTCTCCAGTCATTCAGAACACTAAGACCAGCGGCATGGAGATTTGGAATACCACCTTTACCCAATCTACCTCTCTTTCTAGCAACATGGATCAAGAACTGCTTAGCATATTCGTTTACATCAGAGTCTGGAAGGGATGGCACTTCATAAAACTTCTTGAAGCTATCCACCATCTCTGGAGACTTCGATAATCTTTTCAGGAGAAGAATTATGGCTGGAACTGGGTCAGTAATGTCCTTTGGTGGAAGGGCATTCAGCAGCACGAGCTGAGCCTCTTGTTCAGTCTTAGACTTCTTCTTGTTCTCTTGTGGGAAGACAATACCTGGCGAATCCAAAATTTTCAATTTACCGTCAACCTTGACCTCCCTTAGGGACGTGGTAACACCGGCCTGGTTACCCGTTGGGCAAGCTTTGGAAGAGCCACCATGCCTAGATGTTAGTGAGTTGATAATAGAAGATTTACCAACGTTCGGATAACCAATAACACCAACAATAATGGATCTCTTCAAGTTGGACTTTGCTGCATAAGACTTCAAAGAAGTCAACAATGTATTGGCAGTGGCAGTTTGGGACAGGGTCTTATTAAATGAGGATGCATTGGTTGAACCTGGAGCAGCCCTCAAAGGAATAGTTGGAAAACTTGATTTCAAAAAATCCAACCATTGCTCAAGAACATGGTTTGGAATCAAGTCAACCTTGTTAAGAACGAATATCAGTCTCTTACCTTGGCTCTGTAAAACAGCCTCCTCAACTCTTCTAGATCTCGTGCCTTCTGGGTCTCTCGCATCCAGAACATACAGCACAACATCGGACGCCTCAACAACTCTTTTAAAAATCTTGTCGTATGCCTTTCTGGACTTTTCTTTCTCTAGATCAGCATCCTCATCATCACTTATGGTGTAATCCACAATCTCTAATTCTTCTCTTTCAGAGTCCTCAAGATCTTCATCAGAGTCTTCACCATCATAATCTTTGGCAGCTTGCTGAGCACTTTCCAACAAAGCGGAAAGTGCATCGCTTGGCTCCTCTGCGTCTTCGTAATCGTCCTCCATGATGGAAGGATCCTCACCAACAGCCAACAACTCAGCTCTTCTGGCTTCTCTTTGGCGTTGCCTAGCCTCAGCTGCCGCTCTCTTGTTTTCCTCTATCTCTGTAACAATTCTGTCCTTGTATGGGAAACTAGATGGAATACCTGGATCCTTCTTACCGTTAGATCTCCAAGTAACATCCTTCTTGGCCATTTTCTTCTGTTTTCTGTTGTGAGCAGCAGCTTTCTTCTTGATACCCTCTCTCATACGGGTAGTACCTCTTTTGCTGACCGGTTCTATGATAATGTTAGTATTACAGCTTAAAGAAATACCTCAGCGAATACTAGGGACTCACTTTTTAATCTCATCTTTCACTTCTGATCTGTTAAATTCTTTGTACCACACAAGGAGTCTCCATTCAGAAAATTTTTTAAAGACCTCATCGCCCTCGGAATAATACCGTATCACCATTTATTCCGACCTCTCCTTGATTAATCATTGGCAAAACAGAGCGAGTGAAAGGTTAGAGGATACGCTTTATCAGCAAAAGCTTGTTCTTTCCACACACCTTCCCAACCACTTCTCGGGTTTAGTAGACCTGTCGGTTAGCCTGCGTTACTGCATCAACACTCTTTTGTTCATTGAGCTTCATGTATTCGGTTACTTCTGAAAATATTTAAGAACTACATTTTGCCACTCACTCAAAAAGACGACAATACCATGGCGACAATCGCTACCAAGAAGGAGGGCCCCGACCTCAGTATCGTTTTGTCTTGTCCAGAATGTAAGGTTTTCCCCCCAGAGCTGGCCGAAAGGTTTGCAGAAGGTGATGTGGTGTGTGCGCTATGTGGTCTAGTGCTTTCCAACAGAATAGTGGATACCAGATCAGAGTGGCGTACATTTTCCAATGATGACCAGAATGGAGATGACCCAAGTCGTGTTGGTGAAGCAAGTAACCCATTACTAGATGGTAATCAGTTATCAACTATGATTGGTTACCAAGGAGAAACTGGAAGAACTGGGAGAGATCTGAATAAGGCGCAGAACAAGAGTGTTGTGGATAAGAAGGATAACGCTCTACAAGCTGCCTATGCTAAGATTTCAATGATGTGTGATGCAGCCCAGCTACCGAGGATTGTTCAGGATGGTGCCAAGCAAGCTTATAAGTTAACGCATGATGAGAAGGCTTTGAAGGGTAAGTCCCAAGAAAGTATAATGGCAGCAGTAATTCTGGTGGGTTGTCGTAAAGCCCATGTTGACAGAACATTCAAAGAGTTAGGCACGCTAACCAGAGTGCCTAAGAAGGACATTGGTAAAGCCTTTGGCATAATAAAGAAGTTGTTGGAAGAAAAAAAGCATCAAGTCAACGCTCATCTCAACACACCAGAGAATATCCAATCATCGCAAACATCAGCAGAGGATCTTATCAGAAGATTCTGCTCGCATTTGGGTCTTGGTATCCAGTTGTCCAATGCAGCTGAACATATTGCTAAACGTTGTAAAGAAACGGGTGTTTTGGCTGGTAGATCTCCAATCACCATTGCTGCCGCTATTATCTACTTGGTTGTTATTCTTTTCAAAGCTGATATACATCCATCCAAGATTGCAGATAAACTGGGTGTTAGCGATGGTACGATTAAGACGAGTTACAAATTTTTGTATGAAAGCAGAGAAGAACTAATTGATCCAAGTTGGCTCGAGTCAGGAAAAATCAGCATGGATGACTTTCCAAAGAGCTGATACTTTTTTAGTGGAAAGAGTATCATATCATAGCGAACTTTTTTTCAGTAGACTTGTTTGCCTCAGTAGAGAAGATTCTTGGATCAATTATTATGTAAACGATTATGCTGAACTGATAAAGCACTACTAGGTACCTCATGATTTAAAAATTATGCAATAAACAAAATGATTCTAATTAGCTAATCAGCTATAATATAACTCCAAATACGGTACCAATCAGCTATGACTCTCTGTCATACCAAATAGTCCCAAATAATAAAACCCATGACCCAAATTAAACCAAATTAAATCAAGATAAAACAAATCGCCAATAGTCAAACCAACACTAATGAGAGTCTATGTGGTCCTACTGTTTATAATGTTCAGAGAGGAGAATTGCCTCTCCAGATTCTGCAGTGTTGGTGAGGTTACCACAGCTTCGTCCTTTCCAGTGACCTTAGGATTTGGCTTCTGATTAGAGGTGAAGTAGTCATCTTCTCCACGAACTTGCAAAGCTCCATCACTCAAAGAGGCCGAATTCATGGGTCTCTTCCGAATCGAACTTTTTAGATTCTTAATCTTGGTCTCCCATTTGTTGAAGTTGTCAAATTTGGCACTCTCCAACTGAGAAATCTCGCTCTCCGTCATCCAACCACCACTCTTCAAGTTGCAGAGAGTTTTGTTGAACTCCAAAATCTCCTTCCTTTGGACATTTTCATATAGTCTTATCTTCTCCTCGATTGTTTGTGGCGCAGCATTGGCTTCGTTGATCAACGGAATTTCCAGGCATACCTCAAATCTCTCCTGAATGTTTATAGCAGGGAAATAGTTCAAGACTTCGTCCACTGCTTCTCCCGTAGTTACCAAGGACCTTGTAGTCTTTATGCGCTTCGGAGAATTCGGGCTCTCTTTATTTAACTCTAGCTCTGGTGTAAGATTAGACGCTAAAGTGAGTGGTGAAGAAGTGTAACTAAGGGGTGATATGAGTGGGGTATCAGTTGCAGGATGTTGATCATCATTATTGGCAATAAGACTGGTGTGCGGTGAATCATTCGAGGGCAGTGGGGGTAGTAGATTTCGTGATTCTGGTCCCTGGTATTGATCTTCGGCTTCTTCATCCTCTTCACTTACATCGAGTTCAAGACTAAGCCCAAGCCCTGTGGGCCTTGAGTCGCTCTCATTGAAGTGTGATACACCGTTCTCAACTTCTTCTTGGACCTCGGGGTGAGGGTGTAGTGTTGTTGTTCTTATAGACATGTGGTCCTGACAGTTGTATCCCTTGCTACCTTCCCTCTGAACGGATAGGATTTGGAGTGGCCGTCTGTGGAACTATGAGGCCAAATGTTCCTCTTGTGGACTCAGTTATCTCTTGGTTACGTTTAAAAGCAGAATATGACCTCCTTACTTTCAAGTAAATGCTTGAGTTTAATGTGGGAGCTGTAAATCAACGGAAGGAACGTTTCCTAATTGTTCTTCTAACTCTTCAGTCAAACGATAGAGGATACTTTTGTTTTAAGTCTCAGGATCTTGAAGAAGGTACTTTTATATACTCGGGGGTTCTAGTTAAACGACTGTAACATCCAAAAGTTGGTTGCAGAGGAAATCGCCACTTTTCAAAAGAAATGAAAAAATTGCAGTTTGTGCCAAAAAAGCCTGGTAGGAGCAGAACTTTCGTGGAAAGGTGCAGGTAATATACCCGATCAGGAAACACTGACACATGTGTACGAAAATGGCGAAAAACGGTTTCAACGTCTTCAAGAATTTCTTTTCCATTCTAAAAAGAATTAGTCCACCCCCAATTTCGTACTCCTATTGTTTGTATGATTCATAATCATAGAGCCTGGATCAGGTCTCTAACTATTTCCAGTTCTGACAAGACGTTGTGTTTAATGTAGGCATCATCAACTAGCTCTGAAAGAGATTCTAGCTCCTCCTGGCGCCCTTGGAGCACAGTTTGTATCTTGTCCACATTCACTAAACCTCTCTGTACTAGGTCTTCTCTTATTGAATCATCCTCTAGTACTAGCCATGCTTTGATGGCGCAGATACTCTGAACAATTCCCAGGCCTTTCCAAACTCGATCATTGTAGCTCCCGTCATCAGAGTAGGAGAAGTCTGAATCAATAGCATTGGTAAAGAAGCAATCAATTTCATCCAGCTTTTGAAGATGTTTCGTATCAAGAAACTTATTGACAAGTCTGATTCTTTCGGTCGAGTCAAAAGGTAGCAGAGCCATTAATTTCTCCAGAATTTTAGTAAACTGATACACCGAGTCGCTGTCAGTATTTTCTGGAAAGCTCTTAAAAAGCTTCTTTAAGAATTCGTTCGATCGAATGACATCCCTTGCGATACTCAACTTGGTCTTTTCATCATCAGTCTCCAGAACTGGATTGAGGACTTTCACTAATGTCATTAAGCCATATCCCCTTTTCAAGTTCTTTAAAAGAAGTACCAGCAACTCACAGCCTTCGTTCTCAACAAACAACGACACTCCTTTCCCAGAACCAAGCAAGAATCTTAATGCTAGCGTCAAATTATCAAGGAAATCAGATTGTGCTTCATCCAATGAAGTTAAAGCATCTCGGAATCGGGATAGCTGGATTAATAACAGTTCGACAGTGGTTGGGTATAAATGAAGAAACTCCCGATCATCGATCTGCACAACTTTACATAGAATATCAATAACCGCATCTTGATTCTGGAAGCTTTTAAAGCCTTTGAATTGGCTTATGAGATTCAGCAATCCTGCAACAAAGCTCTCATTATGGAGAATAGAGCTCTCAAGCTCTGGGTTGTCGATAGTGACAAGGCCATCAATGATGCCTAGTTCTGGAATTGAACGATCTTCCTCATAGTAGATCTTAGATACTAAAGTCTCCAAGATATTAAGATCATCATCAATAGCTAATTTCAGAATATCTTCATTGGAATCTGGATCTTCTATATCGAAAAGGTCGGTGTAGAGTGCCATCAGAGACTCCCATACTTCCTCTCCAGGGTGATCATTCAGTGCCTTCAACGTGCCGTTCAGTATTTCGACAAACTCTTTATAAATTGGGGGGTTAGCCTGAGTGATATTCGTCAGGTCTTTGACCAGACTAGTCAATTGGAACTCTGAATCTGAGAACTTGCTAGGATCATGCTTGTATTTCGCTCTCAAGTCTAAATTAACAGCCAACACCTTCGCCAGCTTGGAAGAAATTGAGTTTAACCAGTCAATATCAATGGCCATAAAATCAGCATTATCGACTTCGAGATTCTTGACATAATCCAAGATCTTTTCCTCTGTAGATATTCTTGCTTTCTTGCTTGCTGGCTCGCTCATCACGAGGTTCTATGGTTTTAGAGTTTTTGTTGTGATTTCGAAATTAATTTTCATTCTCTCTTTACTCCAGGCACGCCATGATCGGTATGATCAAAACAATAACGACTCCTTTTGAAAGCACCATTTATCACAGTGTCCCGAGTACGCTCACTTCAAAAACTCCATTACTTGTGTTTATTCCTGGAAATCCTGGTTTTATCGAGTATTATACGAAGTATCTTTCGTCTTTCGCTGAAAAGTTTGAAGTACTGGGAATAGCTCAAGCTGGGTTCTGTTCTGAACCAGATGCTGTGACGAACCAACGAGTTCACTCACTAGCTGAACAAGTACAGCACAAAGTTGGGGTTTTAAAACTGTATGTCGGGGAAGGCAGGGAGGTTTTCATATTAGGTCATTCTGTTGGGTGCTGGATCACTCAAAGAGTGGTTGATCTCACCTGCAAGGACATCGACTACAAGTTCATTGGCTTCATAACGCCCACAGTTATTGATATTCACCTTTCAACCAAAGGATCAATCCTGCATCCGGTGGTAAGCCGCATTCCCTGGCTTTACAAGGCTATTGGTGTGCTGGCGAGAGCTGTGAGACTTTTACCAAATGCGCTAACGTCAGCTATAGTGGAAAAGGCAATCAAGACGGACTTCCAAGGAGCTAAAGACATCACAAAGAAGTTTATCTGTAATCACAGGTATGTGGAGCAGAGTCTAGGCCTAGCTACGGAAGAGATGGTGACAATTCAATCAGATTGGGAGTACCATCGAGATTTCTTCTTGAGGCAGCAGCACGTGAATACCTGGATTTTCTTCACATCACCAGATCCTTGGGTGCATGAAACCACTCAGAAGGATATTGAAAGATCATTGCGCGAGAGGTCTAATATCCTTTTCACTAGAGATGACACTATTAGACATAGTTTTTGTATCAGTCAGAGTGATCTGTTTACAGAAATTACTAGGGATGCGATTATTCATTATTCATAAATGCAAACAATCTAAAACTGCCTGTTAAACGTAATGGCTGTTTCCATACGGCTTGTTGTTATCCAAATCAAACTCGTAAGTGATAGAGTTTGGCTGCTCGTCAAGATCATCACTTGAGTGCAAATTCCTCTCAATGTATGTGATATGGTGGTTCTTGTCAACTAGTATTACCGTCTGAGTTCTAGTTCCGTAATACTTCCCTGCCATTGCATTGTTTCTGTTGTAGCCACGAACAAGCAAAGGTGGAATAAATATTGATCTCTTTATGTGTTCAAAATTTGCTTGGTAGTCATCAGTGATGTTTTCAAGAGTGTTGTATGACAATAAATCAAACAAGTCATTGGCTAGGTCAGTCTTGGATACAGGAGTCTCCCTTTTGTTGTATTTTTCAGTTAACTCCTTCAACTTTGACACTCCTATTTGTACTTTAGGCCAAGGATCATCAAATGAACTGTTGCTGAGACCATGGTACTCTGGGACTTCTGAGAAGATCTTGAAATCACTGTCATTCTTGTTAGAGATGATGTCAAAACGGTTGTTGACTAGGTCGCCAAACATCAAGTTGAATCCACCAATTTTAGCCAAAAGGTTCTCATCCTTGTATTTCAAGATCAATTCAGTCAAATACTCGCTTTTGGTGTTTGAATTAAGGGAGGTAACATAGTCTAAAGGCAAGACACCCCTGGAAATAGGGTTGATAGTGTCTTTGATGCCCTCTCTGAAGTTCACAAGGATAGCAAACTTCCTATTTAAGGGGTTTAGGGCTAACCAAGTGCCGTGATCTCCTCTAGCCATATCCAGAGGAGAAATAATTTGTTGTCGGTTGTATTCGTGCAAGTGAACTTGTTTAGTTAGCCTTTTGAAATATTCATCTCGGTTAGAGACTAGAATAAAGGGATAGTCCTTGTTTCCGTTTGTGGTAAGTAAAATGCACATGCTGATGGGGATAAGGGCTGTAAGGGATGGATGAATAACTGTATCCTTCTATCAATGTAAACTGAAAAAGCGATGTAGTTTGAATTCTACAAGTTTAAAAAGAGTGAAAGCACACAAAACGTCAGATGGTTAGATGATAGACATTGCGGGGAAAGTAGCATTTTGCCCTCGGAACCCGGATCTGGCCGCCATGGGATAGGAAACAGGAAACACTTGGACATACATAACTAGCAGTTCGATAAATCAAGAGCCTACTGTAGTATCAAGGTATGGATCTATGTACTTATCAACGAGTAACCAGTCACATTCTCAAACCTCTCGTCATTCAACCCCGCTAGAACCAATAGAAGCTCATTATAGACATCTAGCTTTTTCTTCTTCAAGGTTTTCAAATCTTCATTGTTTAGAATCCACACAGTTGTATCCCTCTTCACCCTAATTTCAGTTTCAAATCTATCATTGACAGTGTCGTCATTTTCGAAACGACCAAGAATAGTTCTCGGTAAGTAAGTTTCATAAATATTCGCGGACTCATTGATCTTATATGTCATTGTAATGATACCGGATTCCATCAACATGAAATACGATTTGGAAGTATCAACACCAGTAAATAATTCATCCTTCCGCACCTCCAGCTTAGAGAAATAAGGTACAACGGATTGCCAGTATTCTTGATCTTTTGAGCTCAAACCTTGTAATGCGAATAGAAACAATGGTAGGGGTTCGTTGGTATGCGCTTTGTTGGAAACACTACCTTGCTCGATGCTGCTGCTTTTTTGGGTAGTAGCCACCTCTAGACTGGTCTCCTTCTTATAAGCAATCTGCGCCTGCTGTAAGAAATTAGTGTTTCTTGGTGTATTTATTGGAAGTGGTCTTCCAGCTGCACCGATTGACGGCTTTCTGTATATCTGTGTGTAGTTGACTGGATGTATGTTGCTTCTGAAATTACTCTGAAACTGTTTATACTTTGCAAGGAATTCATTCTCGCACCACTCCAAAGAAGTATTCAAGTCATGAAATATCTGAATCTTTCCCAAATCACACTCAGCATTCGATGTTGGCCCAAAGATGCCAACATTTCGCAATGAGTTGAGGATAGATGGCTTGTCGCCAAGAGATATCACCAGGAAAGCATTACGGTCTAAAATGAACTTCTTGATTCTCATGAACCCCTCAGCAGCACTAAAATCAACATTTAGAACATTCTTAAAGTCCAGAACCAAGTATCTGATGGGATTCTCGTTGTACTTATCGGTCTCAAACAGGTTCTTAATGCTTCTCTCCACTTTACCAATTGTGCCAAAGAACAAGAAACTTTGTAACTTCAACACATATATTTGCTTACCGATCTTTGAAAGAAACTGCCTTTGTAAAGGGTGTCTGATGACAGTAGATCTGGCAACTTCGCCAGTGTATTCGTTTGTAATTATTGGAATCTTGGTATTTTCATAAAGGAAATGGAAAGAAGCAATAATGATTCCAACAACGATGCCAATGACAAAGTCATAAACGCCCATCGTTAAGACAATTGCAACAATGGTAATATACTCAAAGATATTCACACGTTCCCATGTGTCCCAGAGTGCCTCTTTCAAAAGCTCATAACCAAGAAGGAAGATAAGGGATCCCACAACACATACTGGAATAAAGCCAACGACAACAGGTCCAACTAAAAGAATACCAAACGTGGCAATTGCTAGCATAACACCGGCAATTCTGGAATCCGCACCTGCTCTGATAAAAAGCAAACTGTTTGTATAGACCAAATAGTTCTGAATAGACCCAATGGCACCACTAATGAAGTTACTGTACCCGTGTGCAATCAACTCCCTATCAACATCCACATCATCCAGTTTTGTTGAGACAGCCAAAGCAGGAACATTAATTGGAACGTGCAGGATTCCAAAAAATGTTAAGGCAAGCATGGATGGAACTTGCTGGACAATGACTGACCAATGAACAATCTTGAAATTGTAAAGCTTGTAGAAATCATACCAAGGAGCCGAAGAAGAACCCTCATCTGCACTGAATAGGTACCCAGCTGCTCTAGCAATGTCTAAATCCCATTGGGGCACCATCAGTATAATCAAATGAGTTAAGGCGAACACGGTAATGAAAAAGCTAGGGAGAACCAGCGAGTTGTGATTGAAGTGCTGAAGCACAATCAAAATCATGGTGAGAACGATAGGTATGATTGTCTTAGTGAAAGCAGAGGTCTCGAACAAAGTTGAAAGATACTCCCAATTATATTCGAAGGCGCCCAGCCTCGAGCTGATTTCAATTCCTGTAATGACCAAAAAGTAGCCAACACCACCGATACATCCAATCAGGATATGTCTTGGGAAGAAGGCAACCAGTTGCCCCAGTTTGAACTTTCCTAATAAATAGAAAACCACACCAGTGAGCATCGAGCTGATCGCATAAGTTGAAATAGTAGTGGCAATTACGGCATCTGGTTGGTCTTCTCCAATTGTGCGTGCAATACTGCCAGCCATTGTGTGAAAGAATGGAGTCACCTCAATCATTTCAGAACCGATACCAGCGCCAAAAGCAGATCCTCCAAGGGAGTACACCAGCTGAGATACAACGCAGGAAATATAAAACATAGAGAGACCAGTCGGCCCTAAATTGCTAAAAATTTTCTCTCCAATCGGGAATATAATCATTCCGTAAGACAAACCATCAAGGATATTCAAAAGTAAACCTAGGATGACACTGGGTATATATCCCATTATTTTCCCAATTGAAACTGTGTTGTTGACATTGATTGACCCAATTGTGTCTGTAGTTTGATTTCTCTGTGCCTCAAGATCGCCAGTGTTGGAGTAAAACGGCTTGAACAGATGCTGTGATGTGTTATCGAGCAGTAGAGAAGATTCATCAACCTCCTCGATGACAGAGTCAATTCTGTTGAAGTCATTGCCGTTGCCACTGTATCCAGCAGAAGCTTCGTCATAAAAGTCGTCATCGTCAGCAAGGAAAGCTGTCTGATCATGGAGTAAGTTGTCGTTTGTAGGAGAGTCATCGATGCTGGCCTTGCTAGCTCTATGCATGTTGAACCCAAGATAGGATCTGCCCAAAAGTTGATTCTGGTCCAGGCCTTGGCTCTTTGGGCTGTATGAACTTGACAGCCCCAGTGAAACCGAGATGGCCTCAGAAAAAGACTTCTGCTGCATGGTCCCCTTCTTTAATGACATTGGGTATTGTCACGTAGCGTAGGTTCAAGAAATGAGACCCTGTTTTTGAGAGCCTTTATCAATGACTCAACTTTATGATCTTTCGAAAAAAGAGATAAGGAGCTCGCACGTGAATCCGTGCGAAGCGCGCACGTGATAAAATTTTGAGACTATGCTCTTTGGCTTTAAT
This sequence comes from Barnettozyma sucrosica, assembly GCA_030558145.1. NCBI lineage: Eukaryota > Fungi > Ascomycota > Saccharomycetes > Phaffomycetales > Phaffomycetaceae > Barnettozyma > Barnettozyma sucrosica. Next base: position 307,466 of record JAJMRY010000004.1, read on the forward strand.
TCACTACAAGCCGTATTCGAGCTGTCTTGAACGAAATTCGGAGAAATAGATATGTCAGTGGGAAAGCTTTGATACTGCATGCTCACCTTACTGGATAGTTTTATCCTCGTAATTTCCCAATTAAGTTAAAAAGTCCTGTTTTTTAGAGTGGATATTTGAACCGAATCTAGGCATCTGAAAAAAAAAATAACCATTGGGCAACTGGTTTATAACAATTTACAAGGTCTTTCTCGCTTTCACCTCTGATTAATTCCTGAAGAAGATCCATTGAATAAGTTTTGGCAATGTCAGTTCCTTTAATTGCCGGTCTAGTCACCCTTCTGGCTCTTGCTTTGGCCTATATCTTCCTGAACTCGCCTACCCAGCTCAAGGCGTTGAACAAGGAGAAATTCCAACAGTTCCCACTGATCCAAAAGACCATGCTTTCTCACAACTCTGGTATCTACAGATTTGCCCTTCCAACGCCAACTAGTGTACTTGGTCTTCCAATTGGCCAACACATTTCCATTCAAGCTACCATCAATGGAAAGGAAATCACCAGATCTTACACTCCAACTTCCAACGATGCCCAAAAGGGTTATTTTGACTTGTTAATCAAGTCATATGAGCAAGGTAACATCTCTAAGCACATTGCAGAGCTAGATATTGGTGATCACATCAATGTCAGAGGCCCAAAGGGCTTCTTTGAATACACGACTAACATGTCCACTCACATTGCCATGGTTGCTGGTGGTACTGGTATTACACCAATGTATCAAATCATAAACGAAGTTGCGTCAAATCTTGAAGATAAAACTGAGATTGTCCTACTATACGGTAATCAAACCGAAGCTGACATCTTACTGAAGCCAGAGCTAGATAAGATTGTTAAGGAGAGATCCAGCATCAAGGTTCACTACTTCTTGGATAGACCACCTGCAAACTGGGAGGGTGGTGTTGGTTACATCACAAGTGATGTTCTGAAGAAATTTCTACCAGAACCTTCACCAAAGACTAACTTGTTGATCTGTGGTCCACCAGGTATGACTAGTGGTGTTAAGAAAGGAGCTCTTGAGTTGGGTTACCAAAAGGCCAAACCAGTTTCTAAGGCTGGTGACCAAATCTTTGTGTTTTAAAGTCTCAAAGGCTATAAAAATAACTATTAACTTTACACCTGTAATCATACTCTATTTATCTTGTATAAAAATCAAGCCTCAGCTTCCAGCTTTAGTGCTTCAATACGCTCGTTCAAAGCAGGAGTTGTCTGAGTTTTGAGATCTAGAAGCTTGCCGTGGATAGACTGCAGAGCCTTCAATGCATTCTTCTCGTCAATGACTGCACTGATGTTGATCTCATTGGCACCTTGGGAAATCATTTCAATGTTGATACCTTGTTCAGCCAGCGTGGCAAACATAGTACTGGCAACTCCAATATATTGCTTCATCTGCTTACCAACTAAGGAGACAATGCACATATTCTTCGTAACATCGACCGTACCTAGTTTGCGCAGTTCTTGAACACAGTCCCTCAGATCACGATTATTCTCCTCACTCTCTGTATGCTCCAATGCCATAGAGACGTGTACCTCTGAAGTGGAAATCAAATCAACAACAAGTTTGTATCTATCCAAAGTAGAAAAGATCATGGCTAAGAAGCCATGACTTAGGGTCTTCTTGTTGGAGTGTACGTTAAGCACGATAATGTCGTGTTTCGTCGTGATAGCAGTAGCGGCCTTCTTTTTGACAAGAACAGGGGCCAATTTCGCTAGAGATTGAGGTGGATGTGGTGGTGTGGCCTCGCCTTTTCTGCCGACATCATCTGGATAAATAATGGTACCCTCACCAGTTGGATTCTCAACATTCTTGATTCTGATTGGGATCTTAGCCTTGATAACTTGTTCCATGGTGAAAGGATGGATCACTTCCGAACCATAGTATGTAAGTTCTGCAGCCTCCTCGGGTGTGACACTTGGCAACAGCCTTGCTGTCTTGACTTTTCTTGGATCAGCAGTGAAGATACCATCAACTTCCTTCCAGACCTGTAATTCGTCGGCATTAATACCAACAGCGATCATAGCTGCACACAAATCAGTGTAACCTCTGCCGACACCATTCAGCAACCCGCCTGGGACAATACCAAAATACCCAGTGAAAACAGGCACAACATCATCTTCGAGTTGTTGGATCTTCACAGCCAACGACTTGGCTAGACTAGTATAAAATGCACTGTCAAACCCAGTACGAGATAGGTCCAAACCAGGCGCAATGATGTTTGACAAGTCGATGTACTGGGCTTTGATGCCATTGTCATTGAACAGGGCAGCCATAAACACACAACTTAGCTTCTCACCTGCGGACATAATAGAGTCCAGAGTTCTTGGAGAAATTTCACCGATGATCTGCGAAGCGTGTAGTAGTTTCAAAACTTGGTCACATTCGTAGTGTGTGTCAGTCAGTAGCTTCTCCCTCAGTTCTGGGTTCTTGATAGCGGTCTGGGCATTCTCAATATGATCGTCTCTCACCAGTTTGAGAACAGATTCGTAATCAGCATCAATTGAAGCCAAATCAGCAGCTCTCAGGAGTCTGGAAGTTGTACCTTCACTCTTTGTCTGGGAAGAACGGGCAGAACAAACAACAGCCACTCTGTGAGTCTTGGAGTATACCTTGACAATGTCCTGCGTGATCTTCTCACTGAATTTACCAACACTGGTACCGCCAAACTTCTGAACAATCCAACCCTGATGGAATGATGAGACAAGAGAAACAGATGACATAGCAAGCTTATTGGGATCAGGCAATCTGTGGACAAAGCTTGGTTGGACTTGAGAAGACGTGGATTTTTCATCTTTGGTGCCGGTACAGGCACCAGATGGTTTGAAGCACCGATGAGTCATCGAATGATTATATAAGCCATTTTCAATTATCAGTTTAGCTTTCAGTTTAGCTTCTTACATAATCAAACTATGAGCCATGAAACCAAAGCTTTCTTTTGTACCAATCGAATGGTCAATAACCCAACTAAAGTGAACATCCATTTCTGTAGCATGACCAAGACACACTACGGAATTGTCATTGACTCTGGATCGTCGGGATCTCGTGTGCAGATCTACAGATGGCCAGACTCAACGCAACTGTTGAAGGACAAAGACACAGACCCAAGTGTTCTTAAGTCTGTACCAGAGATACACCAGGAGGAAAGCTGGACTTACAAAATTACGCCTGGTGTTTCCACATTTGGCGATAAGCCAGGTGAAGTCTGGGATGACCACTATGAGCATCTTATTGAATATGCTGAAAAGATTATTCCGAAGGAATCTTGGGAAGACACTCCAATCTTTATCCTGGCTACTGCAGGAATGAGACTTCTACCAGAAACGAAGAAGAACATACTTCTCAAAGAGATCTGTAAAGAAATCAGAAAGGAATCTGACTTCAAACTTGATAACTGTGATGAGCAAGTTCAGATCATTGATGGTGAAACAGAAGGTCTCTATGGGTGGATTGGGTTGAACTATCTGATGGGAAAACTGAACGGTTATGACCCTAAGGGGACACACGAGTCTTTTGGCTTCATGGATATGGGAGGTGCGTCAACACAAATCTCATTTGTCCCAAGCAAGGCATCAGAGATTGAGAGACACAGAGACGACATTTCCTCCTTATTCCTGAGAAACATCAATGGAGAAATCCAGAAATGGGATATTTTTGTATCTACATGGCTAGGATTTGGAGCCAACGAAGCACGGAAGCGTCATTTGAAGAATTTGATCAATGTGCTCCCAGAGAAAAACAATGATAATCATGAAGATGATTTCCAGACTACCAAGGTTTACGATCCCTGTTTACCAAAAGGTGCCACGTTGGATTTTCTACACCAAGACCATTCATATGATATCTCTGGTTCAGGTGATTACCAACAATGCCTCAAGATGACGTATCCATTACTTTTGAAGAACTTGCCTTGTACCGATGAGCCCTGCCTTTTTAACGGTGTTCATGCTCCAGAAATTGACTTTTATAAGGACAAGTTTGTTGGAATATCAGAGTACTGGTACACTGCCAACGATGTTTTCCATATGGGCGGGGACTATAACTTTGAGAAGTTCAATGAAAAAGTTAAATCATTCTGTGAAAGTGATTGGTCCAAGATCGAAGAGAACAGTGCAAATGGTGATTACAACAGTGTTCCAAACTCATTGTTGATGGATGCCTGCTTCAAAGCCAACTGGGTTTTGAACATCTTACACGAAGGTTTTAATCTACCTAGAGGTGATATAGAAACTTCATTGCCTGACAAGGACCCTTCGGATTCAGATGCTGATGCCGATATCAAGATCCACATACCTTTCCAAAGTGCAGGCACTATCAAAGGTTCTGAATTGTCGTGGACGTTAGGCAGAATCGTTTTGTACGCTTCAAGTTTGATTGCTGCCTCCTCGGGAGACCTCAAAGACAAGCAAGTGGGGTTTCAGCCAAGTGAAAATGAGAACAAGAGCTTCATGCCTGGTGGAATTCCTGCTTCAACTAGATCATCTTTCCAAGAGGGTAGGGATTATGAATCCCTTTCTGCGTTCCCAATTCTCTTCATTGTTGTTTTTTCCGCAATGTTTCTGTACGCACTTATTTACAAGAGACCTGCCTTGAAGAAGGTTCATAGCCTTATAAATCACTACATTGGTAAGATCAAGGCGAAGTACAATCAGTACCAGTATCATATAGTTGCTACCCAGATGGAATCAGACTTGGAGAACGGGACTTATGAACCTTCGCATGGTTCAGATTCTGCATCTGAACCGGGTTACAGCGGCAGGTTGAGCCCTTCTATTGGCGGTACAGGCAGTTTGGACTCAAGTCTGAGAACAAGAAGTTTTGCCAATTTACAGAGCACTCAGCCAGGAAGTGCCTTCGCTCAAAAAAAGACCCTAAAGCAGGCGAATTCATTGTTAGATTTCGGTAAGTTCAAGAAGAATGAATTGAAGAGATCACTGTCAGCATCCGTTGTGAACGAGTGAACTAGATATTTTAATACTTCGTAGACCATAACAGTGTGCTTGAATCAAGCTAGCTCTGGCGGTCATTTGGTCATTCTTATGACCCTGCGTTGCTCTAGGCGTTTTATATCTATTGGCCTTGTACGATTGTATGGCACAGATTCCCGAAGACTTTGTGGCTGTGGTAACCCGGTCTCAACGAGCTCCATGAATCGAACGATACTTTACTAAATTCCCCTAGTTCACTTCTAAAGGTGGCCCGGCCCGCCCATTTGGTCAATATCAAAGCTAAGGAAGTTGTAAAGGAGAGAGCGCAGCTCCCAATGAACAATTTCTAGATCTTCACAAAGTATCCAATTCACCCTGTTTTAGGTCTCTACTCTACTCGTATTTTGTTCTTGTGCCCTGCCGCTAAACTCCCTGGGGATCAGATCCCACAAGGGATTGATCCTAGCCAGGGTGCAGCTCTTGAAAAAAATACTTTCTGCCTACCAGAAACGATCAACCTTGCATAAAGGGGGAAAAAACGGTGAAATTGCATCGCAGCTTCAGCCAGATGAGTCAAGTTTCTTACGGCTATGAACCATTCGGGAAGAGAACATTCCGCAGTGGATTTACCAGTAAACGATAACCGCACTCTTTACACTTCCTAGCATCTAGCTCACAAGTAAGAATAGGCTGCTTGTAGTACCTTAACGCCGCCTGCATCTTTGTAGGATGTGAAAACTCAGGTATATATATGCTACACCGCAAACAGAGGCATTCGAGATATGACATAGGGCGGGAGGCAGCGTTCCTGTCTATTTTCTGCTTCTTAAAATATTGAACCTTTCCATAATGCCCTAGAGCTATTCAGTTCGTAAGTCTAAGTAAAAAAAACCAGTTGAACAAGGCACTGTTGGAATTCGTTTCCAGATACGAACTGAGCAAAAAGATATAGTTGAACGATTCTTCGAAAACCTGTATGTTCTATGTTCTTTCACCCCCGTGCTACTTTCTGCATCCTGTGTGTTCTAGTACGTGTCCTAATTTCCAAAGCAAGACTTTTACCTACGTATATATGCCTAGAGCACGATGACACTGGTGCTTTCTCTTCAACCCCAAACTGGTCATAATCCAAAGAAATCTCCAAATGAACACGGATACTGAGGCTGCTTACGGGGTATAGCCCTTCTAACCAATGCAGCTATCAGCAGGTTGAAAATAGAGATATCACAAATCGTACACAGCTCACAGAGGTTTGCATGAAAAATTGAAAAAAAAAAAGAAATTTTAGCAAAGAAAGCGCAAATGCTAGACAAGTCGTCTGACATTCTTAAAACAAGCTCAATTTCCTCTAATTTTTGTGATCGTTGGGATAAAACTATTGGAAGGATTCCTAGTCCTAACTTGCGTACTCTACCTCTTGTCGCCCGCAACCGATAGTATACAAAGTTTTTTTAGGTGTCTACTGTTAGCTGTTTTAAATTGCTCCAGAAGTTGGAGAATCATTTTGTGTTTCAAGTCAACAATAACGGTTTTGGAAAGGAACCAACTTCCATTACTTCACAGCAGTATTCTGCCTTGTACTATCTTGAAAACGATTCCACATGTCCATTAAGCAGCAGATACCCTCTCTAGAGGTTTTGGTGAACCAGTGCTGCGAGGAGTATTACAACAGCATCGATATTGACAGTACAGATGGCATCACAAAACCATCGCCGAAGGACAGCCCAGCGGCTATCAGCCGCGGTGGCCCAGAGTACTACACAACCACTCAGTTCAAGAAGTTCATCAAACAGGCCCACTGCCAGGAGAATTTGGATTTCCTCATCGAAATCTTCCACTATGAGAAGATTTGGAACAAGGTATTCAAGAGACAGTCATCTATTCTCAAATGTAAGGATGAGCCTCTTCAGCAACAGCGCAAGCTCTCCATTGCCACAGTTTTCACCAATTCGTCTAGCGTACGACCAAGGCACCAGTCCATTGCTGAGGAGCCAGGCACTTCCCAGGACATTGATGAGGTTGTAAGGCACTGCGAAGAGTTCAATGCTACAGATCAAGACTCGCCCACTTCGCCTAATATTGAGATACCGAGTGTTATAAACGGAGATGACATAGACACCCGGTCTTTTGTAAACGAAGACTATTCTGCAGGTGGTCTTTCTTCTTGCCCACCTCCGCAGACAAAGGACAGAGAGGTGTGGGATTCACTTTTCAAGCCGTCATTCTATGATGATGTTCAAAAGACCCATGGAGATTGCTTGTGCAATGACAGCTTGCGCAACCGTACCACTGATAGCTTAACCTGTGCTGATGACGATCACGAATACAATGAGTCTGTCAAGCAGCTAGAATTTAGAGAGAAACTCAAGGAGGAACTGGCGGAAAAGTTCTATAACATCATAAACACACACGTGTCCACAAACTCGCTCAGAGAGATCAACCTCCCATCTGATGTTTACTCTGATTTGATGAAGGTGTTTAACAATAAGGCAATCCTTTACCATTCACCGTTGACTCTGCTTCCCGCAAAGAATGCTATATTGCAACTCTTGAGAGAAAATATTTACTACAAATTCACTTCTGAACAAGAAAGGCTCAGGAAACAAAATCAAGAAAATACAACTTCTATCGAGGAGATCATTGCGGCAGATGAAGGGAATGGTGAGCATGTTGATCTTGAGTCAATAGACGCATTTGCTGGCTCAACAGAGGCATCAACAATCAAATCTTTGAGCTCGACAGAGTCTTTGAAGAAATTTACCTCCCCAATCAACACACTTTCCAACTTCTTGAACAAGTACCACTTAAAGGTGCACAGCAGTGCCTCATCCTCTTCCATTGCGTCAGTTGATCCAACCAAACCTGCTTTCTATACCACACCTTCTGATAGCTCGAACAGCATCACAGATGTCAATAATGGCGTCAGCGATGGCAACCACTGCAGTTCTAGAAACTCCGTCAACTCAGCAGCCAGTGATTCAAAAAACCTTCTGCAAAAGCTTCAACGCTACAAGTCACACCACCTTTCATTTCCACATGCCAATTCTACTAGGTACATCAAGGCCCCATGTGGTATTGTTCCTACTGAGTCATCCTTCAACCCAACTCAGCCAGCTGGATCCGAGAAGTGGGCGAGTAAGCTCTTGAAGTTTAAAAGAAAGAAGAAATCCGTTGCCTCAATCAACCCTCCATCACAAAGAACCACCGCATCATCTGAATAAGAAAAAATTAGACTATGTTCCAATTTTCAACGACCTTTAATGACCCCACTGTATTCTTATTGTGAAACCTTTGTAGTGATCAACCCTTACTTGCTCAGTTTTCTCGAATAGCTCGACGACTCTGTTATTTCATGGAAAGCGGATAAATAGTGAAAAGCAAGTAGTATAGTTCTATTCTTGCCTATTTATGATATCATCCTTGTGGCTCCTAACAGGCATTTTCAGCAACTTGATGTGTCAAAAGTTGCCAATGCACTCAATTTTTGTTCTCTTGTCATTGTATCATATGAAAAGAAACCCACATATCTGGAAAGCAATTCGTTCTCAGGAACAGTGATTGTGACACCCCGTTTCATCAACCGCTGTATCAACTGATTTTTAGCTCAAACTCCTTACGAGCTTATAAGCCCATTGGGTTGACGCCGAGAATTACGTTGATGCTTCAAGAAGACGAAAACAGAGCTACCCCATCACCTATCCCACAGAGGATCCTCTCCAGACTTACTCCTGTCAAGTTCACCTCCGGTACTCCTTTGGTTTCGGCATCATCCAAACCACGACGGAAATCGCTCACAGGCCCCAACACCAGAAAAAGGACCCTGTCCGCGAGCGAAGTGTTGGACAAGGTATCCAAGTTCAGATCAGAGGGTGTGTTGGCCAATAAGAGGCGCCAAGATCGCTTCGATAGACGCTTGGAAACTGCCGCTTCTAATAGAGCTTTGATCTTAAAAGGAATCAGAGACAGTGCTAGGAGGTTCTCGAATGATGAAAGGATATTTGGAAGGTTCAAGTTCAAAGCAACATTGTGCAACATTGATCAGGAACTTGAAGAGGATATTGCAGTCAGCAAACCAGTACATACCACTAAGCCCACAGTATTGGAGCAGTACCACCATCTTAAGGCTAAAATCATCCTGAGAAGGATCCGGGTTCATTTGCTTCGGGATCGAATCAAGTCATGCTGGTTCATCCGAAAGAGACTTACAGCTTCTCTAAAGACTAGGTCCTTTGAAAGATTGACAAAACTCGTGAGCTCACCGGCCCTCAGACTGCAAATCTTAGCTTTGCTGAGAGCGTTTTCACTCCCTGAAGTCAATACCTCTCTCCCTGTCGAGAACATCTTCCTCTACTCTGTGATCATCTTGGGTGACCATCACTCTGCTACTGGGTTGGAACGAGCATATGACACTACACTTGGTTCTAATTCGTTGCATGCATACGGGAAATATTGTCTACCTGGCTTTGAAGAACTTCATCTACACAACGATGAGTTTTACAATTTCATTGTTGGAAAATACTTTAGAGTCTCTAGGCGACTGTTGACAATATTTAGAACACTGATCCAAAGTTCTTGTTTTTCGCCTTACAGCTCTCCACATTTGAAGCTTTTGAACTGTTGGAGAGAATATATTGATCTGTTTCACGTCTTTACAAACTTTCACTTGAAGCGATCATTGCTGTTGTTGGTGAGTGCCCTTGACACCTTGGAGAGTGGAATTGCTATCCAAGAGCATTTGGGTGTTCAACCAGATAAAGAGTACAGAAGAAGAGATAATTTCACTGGTCAGGTGAAGTTTCTCGAGAAGCAGATTTTACTGAATGATAGGAGAAATCATGACTCTTCCAATTGCTGGTTTACCTTGGGTATCAGTTTGAAAGGTAGAGTAGATTATCTGTACTCCCTGTTTACAATGTTTACCCGCAATGCTAAGCAATCGGAAAATTGCTTGAATCAGAATGTGATCATTCCTCCCGGGTTCACTGTTTTGGAGTGGAGACTTTTCAGGATGAACAGGATATGTAAAGCACTCAACCCAGTTTCAAAATTGATGAGTACAGGAAGGCTTCTTGGTCAGAACCTTGAAGAATACTCCATTGAGAAAGAGATGAGCGCTATGGGGATGAAATCTTTCAGAAGCTGGAGTGAGGGTGTCTCCACTAAGAGAGATCTTATTGAACTTAACAAAATGTTATTTCAGTGCGTTGGTAAACGGTTGTCCGCTGAACAAGCCCAGTTGATCGAGAACTATTACTGCAGGATAGGTAGAGAATACTTGGTCGATGTTCAGCTTTTGCTTAGAGCAATATCTTCATCATTTGACTTTGCGATCTGCCATGGCTTAACTGAGTACCTCAAACTATGGAGAAGAGCAATGAATCATTTCACTAGCGCCTGGGTCAGTTCTTCTATTAATAGTTGTCCGTCTTATATCCACTTTGAAAGACAGTTGTTTAAATCGGACTTGAGTCGAAACAACGTATCATTCTCTGAGTACCTTGATGAGATGAAACTTGTGTTCCCTAAAAGAAATATATCTATCAAAATGTTAGTTTTGGAGTACATAATTGGAGACAAGAGCGATCTGCATCTAAAGACGTTTGACCTTGTCAGAACTCGGTTTCGACAGTTGCTTAATACGTTGAATGATGTTAGCGACACCATGATACTATTATTCTGTCTCGATGACAGCGAAGAGAAGGTAGTGGAGACACTCTATCCTCTAAAAAATAGTGGGCAGCTGCAAAGTCTTCGAAGTCTAAAGGAGATGGTCGAGTTCAATCTGTATGTGTATGCCGATGTGTACCAACAGATGCGAATGCTAGACTAGAAACGAGAAAACAGCAAACCGCTACATGGCCATCAGACATGTCACGTGAGTTATTAAGCTGAGTGTCCAGCTTTCTTTCAGCCAAACCAGCGAAATTCCGCCGCATGCCACGTATGTATATCAGGAACTCCTGAGAAAGTACTGCTTTTGCTTCCACCGTTAGACAAATAGTTGGCGATGCACCAACAACTGTAGGAAATGCCCACGCCAAAAGCCCAACAATATTTAAGGAACTGTCGGTTGAAAGGAGCAGTGAACTAAGAAGTCGGACTATACCTGCCTTTTTGGAAATACGCGTAATCCACTATTTGTCTTGACACTTGTCTATATAGCTGAACTTTGTAAACAGCACGACTCTCGGTAAGCCTTGTCCTATTGTTTTACAGAGTAGGAGTAGCAGCGGTAGTAGTTTCTTATGTACTGGACGATTAGGTTGAATCAAGTCGGGCTTAATATATGCGCTTGAGCGCATAGAATCTGTGAGGCTGGCATTTTTGCAGTTTTTTAAGACATCGATTTTCAAGTGAATTCGAAGACAGCCTAGGGTCTAGAGGGTTTGAAATAGAGGTTGAACACTCAGAGCAGTGATATACGTCAAATTTAAGAGGACCCACATCAAAGCCCTGTTTTCCGAAGTCCATTGCTGTGCGGAGACACCGTTTCGTACGGATACTCTGCCACAATGCATAAAAGAACGAAAGGCGGTCTGACTCTGTTTTCTGGCATCTGTCGTGGCAAACCTACAGCTTGAAGGATGCTGATTGGCTGTCTGCTGCTTGAATGATATTGTTTCAACGTCCATGACTCATCTGACAGGGGTCTTTCCCTTTGTTAGCAGAATCACGGCAATCTGCGCTATCGCCGATGCGATGAGGCAAGACAATTAATTCAATGGGAGATCTGTTCCGTTTTGGTATTATTATAGGGCTTTGGAGAAAAGCCCAAAAGCCATAAACACCGAGCTAATTGCCGAGAAAGTGGTATATACTATTCACGAAATAAATATCTACGTTTGCAACTTAAAACCTACAGTCGCTTACACATTCTTCTAGGTGTTTAACTATCATCGGATCGCGCCAACAGTGACGCATCGTAAACCATTCAACCTCTCCTTTAAAGCAAATCCCGAGCCTGACCCCGGCATTTAGCTTTCAGAGTCAGGGAATTCAGAACAACAAGCAAATCCTAGCCGGCCCAGATCTCTTCCCCTCCGTCACGACCAAGATGAGCCAGACCAAGAGAGCAGTTGCTCGCCACGCTTGCCTCGCATGTCGTGAGAAGAAGGTCAAGTGCGACGGTGAGACTTCTGTTCCACCAGGAGAGAAGCAGGGGGAGCTCAACACACAAAAATGTTCCAATTGCAAAGCGGCAGGAATTCAATGCATCTTTGTCCCTAGTCTGAGAGGTGGAAGAAGAAAAAAGGAGATCGAGTCTGTTGCCGCTACTACTGCTAATGCGGAGGGCTCTACATCTGCGTCGAAACGATCCATTTGGAACAATGTGGAAGTCGAGACACCTTTCACTGAGACCTTTCTTCAACAACAAAAACAAATGACTCCAGCACCACCTGACATCAACGACCAAAAACTCGCAAGACCAATAGAGATGGTATATAAAAAGAACAATTCCAGCTCTTCCATAAAGGATCAAGTCGGGCAGATGCAGCGAGACACTGCCAACATCCAACCCCAACTCCTCTCATCCCCAGGACTACAGGGAATTCCTTCGAATGACTACTATCAACCCCTAACTAAATCTTTACCGCCAGTGGTGGACCCCCAAACAGGGGCAGGGCAGCATCAACAGCCCTATAACTTCAGTCAGCAGCCCCATGAGTTTAAATCGATTCAGTCTCAGAGTTTCCAATACCAGCCTTGGCCACAACAACAACACACGGCTGGCCCTGTGGGACATCCTTCTTCAACAAGTTCATTAACTAGATACCCTCATGTGACTGCTACACAGTCACCTCCTTCGCTTACACGTCCTTCCATGCCAACGCACTCAATGTCGACCCAACATTCTCCAACGTACTCTGGTTACCAATCCTTCCAGTCAACCGGCTCATTCAATTCTTTAAAGACATCACCTAATCCATTGAAGAGGCCATCTTCTAATGATCTTGAGAATTTCCAACAGTTATCAAAGATGACAAGATCTGAGCAATTCATTCAGATCTCTGACAGTGAATTGGAGAAACTAGACCTTCCCAACTGGAAGACCACTTGTATTCTTCTTGACCTGTACTATAGATACATTCATCCTTCCAGACCATTTCTACCATCCAAACACAGACTAGTATATCAAGTTCAAATCAGGCAAGACGCGTCACTGCTCCACGCCATGTTCTCGTGCTCCTCAAGGTTTGCTTCGAGTATCGACATCCCCAACCCAATGCTTAGAGATCCCCAACATTGGTACTTCCTGGCTGAAAAATACTGGGATTTATTAGACATGGAAACATCACTTCAAGCCCTGGTTTTGCTTATGGGAGCATTGGGGCCTGGTGGGTATGTTCAGCAGGCGATTGAGGGGTCGGAGAAGTTTGCAAAGAAGATTCATGTGAATGGATTCTACCAGACCCTACTTATCAAGGACTGGCAGGATTTTACAAGTTGTGCCACGAAAAAACAGATAATTAGGCATGAGGATATGGTGCGCACAGTTTGGGGGTCCTGGAAATTGAATGTGTTTCTGAGAATCAACAGAGGATTTCCTTTCTCTGGGATTTCAGAGGATTTGGTGAGGTTCATGCCTGAGCTGCCATTGCCACTGTCTGACTCTGCTTTCAATTGCAATTTATCAATTTTTGATACGAATGATCCCAAATGCCTCACAAAGTTGGAGTATAGAACTTGGGCCTCAGTTGAAAATGATTTGGAAAAAGCAAAGACTGATAAGTCCCTGTTCAACACCTTTAATGACGCAGAACTTATCATCATTGCAGTGAAGATGATGGAGGATATCATGGACACTATAAGCTGTGGCTTCTTGGACTCAGTCACCATCTCTGCTTTAAATTCAAGAATCACATTGCTCGAAGATATTACCAACTCGTCATTGTATCATGTGGCGCATTCTAAGAAGACGATGGTCGTAATCAACATCTCTAAGATTTTTGCTCTGCTATTATTGACAGTAGCTAAGCAAGTCATCAATGTCACTCAATGCGCTCAGATTCTACTCATCAAACCTCATGAAACCAACTCTAACTCCCACCCAGATGATGTCTTCAACTCCCTCTACGAATCAAAATTAGAAACCATCAAGGAAGCAGCAATGACGATCACTCAGGATCAACTTGTTCATTACTTCACTGCTTTCAAAGCTGCTCTTGAGGGTGTCAGATTGGTTGAAATTGGCCAAGGAATGATTCCTGAAGAGATACCCTTTCTACAGCAAATCGATGTCATTGGTGGCCCTTTGAACTTCACCAGTTCCAATGAGATCTCCTCGATGAAAACGAGTGAGAATTGGTGGACCACGGCGACTCCTGAACCTGGCCATACCCTAAGTGCTCAGGCGCAAACCTTCAATGAGTTTCCTGATGCTTGGATCCAGTACCCGATCTTCTCAGTGGTGTGCATCGCCAATGCATTGACTGTTCTTTCATCGTCAGTGGTGCTCACTAAGTTCCTAACCATACACGACTTAGATACTAGTGGTGAACACAGACGGATTGACGTTATCGTTAATAATGGATCCCGTGTGATTAATCTGACGTTACCAAGTGAAGGGTTTGACGATTGCATCAAGGCTTTTGAGATCAGAAGCCTCCAGGAAAAGATGAGAGTCTGCTCAAAATTCATTCAGGCACATGGGAAGTATTGGCCTTATGTGGAGTCCATTTCTTCCCAAGCACAAAGTATCATCAGCTTTGTTGATGATGTGATCTCCAAGATGCAGTGAACTCTCTTTTGCTTCATGCTGTTGTCTTCTGCGAATCTATTTTCCATGCGCTGATTACGTCATCAAGTGTAGACTGATTATGTGTATTTTTTCTTTCTTGTTTTACAATTAACACTTCCTGGTGGATGGCCAGGGCAACATCATTGTGTGCTCTTCAGTATGTTCGAATCGCTACTGCCAAAGAGGTACTTGAGCAGGAGTGAGGAGACAGTCAAAGGCAGGGTTGCGAAGAATCTGGAGAAGCTCAAACAAGAAGCGGAGAAGGAGATCAATGAAGAAAAGAAAGCTCGTTTCTTAGAAACTCTTCATGCTACCAAGAAGAGGCCGGTGCTTGACTGCTTTGACAACGGTGACTCTCCATACACTAAGAGGGTACGATTTTTGGCTCCTGAGTCTACTTATGAAGTTTGGGTACAAGAGGAACAACTGAACAGGAGTATCACCCGGCATCTTATTCATATCGATGCCTCCAAGAGTACAAAGATTAAGAAAAATGAGGAGGAACAGGAATTGGAAATTCCCGACTCAGAGGACGAAGAAATGAAGCTTACTAAAGAGAAAGAGGATCTTGAGTCAGAAGGGGCGCGATGCTCCAAGGGAGCGAACACTGCTATTCTTTCAATGATCCATAAGTCAGGCCTCGAAATAATTCCTCACACACTTCAGACTAATGAGGATAAAGAGACTGTACTTCAAGTCACAAGAACTCACCAGGAACGTCACTACATTGTCCTGACAACTCTTCTTCATGTTAACGTCCTAAATAGGAAATGGGATTTAGCCTACAGAATATTTGCTATAATTATCCGGTGCCTCTACATTGACATACGTTTGATCTGGCCCTTAGGACTGGAGATCATTACTATGAGGGCACAGCAGCACGTCAAAGACCGAACTCCGACAGAGTATGATTTTCTCACTTTCTTTCAAGGTGTGGCAAACTCTGACAAGCATGGTGATGCGACTCAATACGCCCAGTTCACCAAGGATGAGCAATTCCTCAGCTGGCTGACCACATTTTTTCCCCCGCCACCCTATGATCGTGGTCCTTCCTCACTAGCTAATCCAGTCGTTTATAGGAAAGGAACAGGTATCACGCCTCCAATGTTTGTTCATTGTCTATTATGGACGCTGTTAATGAAGGGGAAGTTTTCATTGGCAAATGAGAGATTGGAGGAGTTGATGGTAAAAGAACCATACTCTGAAGATGGAATTTCTCACTGGTTGCAAGGCTTTTCATCTCTACTGGAGGCGATTACACTTGCAAGAAAGATACCAGACACAGTGAAAGTCGAGAGGCTTATTGAAAAGGCTGAAAGTAACTTTATAGAGGCGAAGAAAAGACATGTGGTGTATCCAGAGAAATTAATTGCTACTGAGATTAGCATGATCAGGGCCATTCTTGAATCTGGGATTGAGGTAGAATCCAGCGATGACGACTGCAAACAGGAACAACGGAATACTCGCGAAGCAGAGAGTACTTATGATAACCTAGATGCTGACTTTCGCAACTACAGCAATTTTAATGACGACGAAAGCAATTTTGACTTTGACCAAAGTTTCAGAACGGTTAGAAATCCAGATAGTGAACTGGAAGACTTTGATGACATCAAGGATACGGATGACTTTGATGAGTAACAAGATAATTCATGGACGCTTTTACGTGGTAAATACATCTAAAAGAACTAATCATACACATGCACCATTGAAACAACTGTCTCTAATAGTCTTCATATCCAACTGTCTCGAGCCTCTCTGCCTTGCCCAAAACTTCCTCCTCCTGCTTTAACAAATAGTTTTGCATCTCGGTCAAGTATTTGGAATCGCTGGTACCCAAGATCCTGATTGCCAGTAAGGCTGCATTTGTGGCATTGTTAATCGCGACAGTGGCGACAGGAATACCTCTAGGCATTTGTACAATTGAGTGCAAGGAATCAACACCATCCAATGAAGAACCCTTGACAGGAACACCAATCACTGGCAAGGCAGTCATTGCAGCAACCATACCAGGTAAGTGAGCTGCACCACCAGCACCGGCAATGATAGCCTTAATGCCCCTTTGAGCAGCTTGCAGGGCAAACTGGGACATTCTGTGGGGAGTTCTGTGCGCAGAAACAATAGTGACTTCGAAAGGAACACCAAACTGCTTCAAAATGTCAGCACCTTTAGCCATAACTGGCAAGTCTGAGTCTGAGCCCATTATTATGCTTACAAGAGGCTTTGGTTTAGTTTCATTCTCCACTGTCAATTTCTCTGCCTCGCCAAGGATGTAAGCCAAACGACGTTCACACTCCCCCATTGAGCTGGTTGTGACATTGATGTGGCCCATCTTTCTGGCAAATCTAGTAGACTTACCATAGAGGTAAACAGAAGCACCGGGAGTCTCGAGGGCACGTCTACAGGCTTCCAGTTCTCCGTTTGGCTCCTTGGTGCCTAGCACGTTCAACATGATGGCATTTGTATTGGAGGTGGTGAGCTGGGTGAAGTCCTTTGGCAAAGGCAAGTTAGCAACAGCACGAATATGAGCTTCAAATTGGGATGTGACACAGGCATCGATGGTATAATGGCCAGAATTGTGTGGTCTTGGTGCCAACTCGTTTATTAGTAGCTCACCATTTGGAAGCAGGAACATTTCAACACCAAAGATTCCCGCACCTGGAAACGTCTTCACAGCATTCTGGGCTAGGATCTTTGCACTAAGTTGGATAGAATCCGGCACACGGGCAGGAGCATACACAAGGTGGCAAATGTTGTTCTTGTGAACAGTCTCAACAGTTGGGTAAGAAAACACTTCGCCATCAATAGAGCGAACAACCATTACAGCTAGCTCTTTAGTGAATGGAGCAAATCTCTCGGCATATAGAGGGCGGTCATGTAGAACTTCTAAAGCCTCTCTGACGGATTCAGCAGACTTTACAACATAGTTACCACGGCCATCATAGGCCAAAGTTCTAGATTTGAGGAGGTATGGGTAGCCAAACTTGTTTCCAACTTCACGCAAGGCCTCCTCTGTATTGGCGACATCAATTGAGTCAGCAACTGCAATACCATGTTCAATCAAGTGCAACTTCTGAAGGTACTTGTCCTGGATGAGTTTGATGGTTTCTGGCAATGGGTACACAGCAACACCAGTCTTCTCAGCGATGTCCTTCAAAGCATCGGCATCAACATGCTCGATCTCAACAGTCAAGACATCGCATTTCGCAGCAAGCTCAGCTATACCTTTAGCGTCAGAGAATGAACCATTAACGTGGTCATCTAGAGCATTGATTTGTTTGGCTGGAGAGTTTGGAGCATCAAGGATGATAGTTTTAATGTTTAGACGGTGAGCTGCTTCGACAAGCATACGACCAAGTTGGCCACCACCTAGGATACCGATAGTCTTTCCGTCCATGTGTGCTAAAGCTATAGGTTCGTTCGAAAGGGAATACTTGCGTTGTGAAGTTGGTTCTTGTGTTTTTCCAAAGCAATTTATTACCTTATCCAGAGGAGTCAGAAAAAATGAGATATCAAAGTCCGGGTAACTCTTGAGAATAACCAACAACAAAAATTCGATTAAAGTCTCCTTGAGACTCCACATTCATAAAACATCAACATCTACACCAAAAACAAAGAACAATGTCTACTTCCCTTTGGCGTACTATCAAGAACATCCGAGAATCCGGCCTGAAACGTTACATCAAGCAGATGAACACCATTGGCGATGCCAAGGCTGGTACGCTTGTGGGTGTTGACGACTATGGTAATGAGTTCTACGAGACAGACGCTCCAGAGGAAATCCATCTCCGTACTCGTTGGGTTGAATACAAAGATTCAAGTGCGTTCAAGTGGGACATGGCACAGGTGGAACCTGGCTGGCATTATTGGTTGGCATACGGTACTGATACGCCACCTTCAAAACTGCAAGGTGAGGAAAAGACGGTGAGAGCATATCCTTTGCCTGCGGTGCATGATGTGAACTTCACTGGTACTTCTGGTGCTTATGTGCCATACAACACTGCCAAGCCAAAGTTCGAGGCATGGAGTCCAGAGGTTGCTGAAAGACAACATTGAACCCCTTGATTTCCTTATTTATTCTTTATTTATTTCACCTATTTATTCACTTATTATTTATTCAATAAACGACTTATGCCAACTACACGTGATAAATCGTATCTAGGCTGGTATCTATTTCACTAGAGTATTTACAAATCATTGCAGACTGGTGGCAGGGTCTTGGCCACTGGCGAAAGTCGCAGCGACAATCAATGGGAAGACAACAGTAGCATCAGCGTAAATCTTAGTGCTGTGTGCTTCCGCTTTGATCTTACCCCAACTCACAGCCTCATCCGGTCTGGCACCGGCATCGGAACCATCGAACTCCTGGCCAGTGTTGATGTACACCGCGTGGTCAGCGCCATTTCTCATCAAACAAGCGTTACAAATGTGGTGCTTAACCAACCCACCACCAAGAATAATCATACCAGCATGAGAAGCCTCCATAGACATCGAATTAATGCGTCTAATATCAGCAACAATGTCTAACCTTAGTTGTTGTGGCTGTGCCTTGAAAGTGTGGAAGAACAGCATATCACCGATGGAACCATCAGTGATGGCAGGGCAAAAGATCGGAATCTTGTTCTTATGAGCCCAGTAAAGCACAGACGACTCATCGTTGATCTCCTTTCCTAGTCTGTCGATCAACTTGGATGGAGTTAGCACAGCTGGTGAATCTGCATCAAGAGCTTCATGTCCAAGTTTTTCGACTGCAGCAGTCTGTTCTTCCAACAGAGTATCCAATATTGGAACAATCCACTCTTCGAACTTGCAGTAGTTGTCATTTGGAACCAACAAGTTACCAATACGATTCATACCCTCTTCCCTCAGCTTCGCACCGTTCAGACTGAACTCGCCCATGTACGTTGGAGCCAAACACTTGATAATATCTTCTTCGATACCACCAGCTGTTGCAACTATAGCACTAACATGTTTGTGCTGAACAAGGAATCTCAAAGTATCTCTCAAACCAGAAGAGATCAAGTTTGATGTGTATCCCAAGAAAATGGTAGACTTCTGGTAGCCTTCATCATCGAATTCACCTTTTTGCTTGAAATCTTCTAAAGTATCCTTGTGAACACCTCTCCAAGATCTCATTTCATTAATGATCTCACATCCTTCAGCCAAAGAAGTGGCTTGGAATCCCATGTTTCTCATGCTCCTGATGAGGTCCGTGGCCTTCATGTTGACAGATTCTGGTTTGGAGTAATCAATACCAGACACCTTTACAAACGAGTCTGGAACCGGGGCTGACTCTTTGAGTACTGCATCGGCTAGGATATCTGGAAGAGCCGAGTTCTCTTTCGACATTTTGGTGCTTCTTTGTTGTTGTGAGTTGGTTGATGAGAAGTGAATAAAATTTTCAAGAAAAACTTGGCTTATTAAAGGATGAAAATATACCAATGTAGTTGAAGCGAGTATTGAATGTCACTACAAGCGGAAATGCAACATCATCAGGAGGGCTCAATAGTGAATTATGTGATTTTGCATCCATTCATTAATTGTTGAAACGTATCACTATTTTTTGGTGGTGGTCGTCTTCCTCCTAATCTGCCATTTCTCCATGGTTGGGCCATATGTGCCGAGGGTTCGGAACTTATTCTGAGTGTGTGTCCGAACCAATCAAAGATTCAGTTTCCAACCATGTCTTTGCCCCCTAATCTACACCACCAAGCCATGCAACAATAATCTCTTCGAAAATGTCCCAAGATTTGCAATCCGTGCTCCAAAAGGCTGAGGCTGATGTACGTCAGGCGTTTAACCTACTCAACATGGGGGTTAAAATGTTTGATAATGCTAGGGGATCATCCGCCAGTGTCAACGCCAAACCAAAAACGACCTTTAAGAAATCCCAATCTGAAAAGAGATATCCAGTATCGTTCGATAGTGAGGATGAAAGCACTACTCCTGAAGAAGATGAGAACGATGACAGTGATGAATTTGATATCGATGACATTGACAACCTATCAGTTCCTAGTTCTCCGAGAGGCAAACATGGCAACGATTACTATATCTCCTATGCTGAGGATTACATCAATTTCACCTACGACAACCCAACAACCTTCCATGTCGTCCGCTACTTCTCCAACCTTCTCGAAGAGAAGGGGTTCAAGTACCTTTCTGAGAAACAATCATGGAACAATTTGCCAGCTGGCCTGTACTACACAACTAGAAATGGAACATCCCTTGGTGCATTTGTCATTGGGGCCAGCTGGAAACCAACAGATGGAGCAGGTATTATCGGTTCTCATATCGACTCGGTGGCTGCCAAATTGAAACCGGTTTCCACAAAGGAGAAGGTTGACGGTTATGAGTTGCTTGGTGTGGCACCATATGCAGGGGCTTTATCTCCAGCTTGGTTTGACAGAGATCTAGGACTCGCAGGTAGAGTCCTGGTTAAGGTAGCTGATAAAGGTTCCATGACTGGTTACAAGGTTGTTTCCAAGTTGATCAACTCTGCTCCAAAACCAATAGCCCGAATTTCGACCTTGGCTCCTCATTTTGGTGCCGTTTCTAACCCACCTTATGACACAGAGACTAAGGCCGTACCAGTAATCGCCTTCTCTCCTGGTGAGACTCCAAAGCCAACTGAGTCTGAGAAGAAATCTCCCCTCGTCAAGAACCATTCAATTGAGCTATTGAGATACATTTCTGAGCTGGCTGAGGTTAAAGTCGAACACTTAGTTCAGTTAGATCTTGACCTCTTTGACGTTCAACGCGGTGTTTTTGGTGGTTTGAAAGATGACTTCATCTTTGCTCCAAGAATTGATGATAGAATCTGTTCTTATGCAGGAATCTCAGCCCTTTTAGAGTACTCCCAGTCTTCTATTCCAGACAACGCATTTGTCCAAGTCTTGCTTTATGATAATGAAGAGATTGGCTCCTTAACAAGACAAGGTGCGAAAAGCACTCTCGTTAACACCATCATGGAACGTGTAATTGGTGCTAGAGTCGGTAGTGATGTTGAAAATTTGAGCAAAGTGTCATTTGCCAACTCCATTGTCCTCTCCGCAGATGTGACACATTTATTGAATCCAGCATATAAGTCAGAGTACCTTGAGAATCATTTCGCTGTTCCGAACGTTGGTATCACTATTGCTCTAGATCCAAATGGTCACATGGCAACTGATGCAGTTGGTTTAGCTTTAGTTGAATCTATTGCAGAACAGAATGATGATAAGCTACAGTATTTTCAAATTAAGAACAATTCAAGATCTGGTGGCACCATTGGACCAACCATTTCATCTGCAACTGGTGCTAGAACTATCGATCTAGGTATTGCGCAGTTGTCAATGCATAGTATTCGAGCTGCAACTGGTTCCAAAGATGTTGGTCTAGGTATAGAGTTCTTCAAAGGGTTCTTCAAGTTATGGAGAGCCACCTATGACACATTCGGTGACCTTTGAAGCACCAACTTTCTAAACTTCGAAAAATCTTCACAACCAATATACTATACATTTTGAGTATTTGACTTGCTTTGTACGCAACAATGAGTGTAGATACATAGGAAACTGCCTTACCTATATTTAAAATTAAACAGTCAGTTAATGATACAAAATAAATAGAAAAGGCGTCCCTAGCTAGCGGATTATGCCCCTTTGGGTACCTCTATGACTTCTACAGCCCAGTCAACTTTAGGTACGTTTTCATGATGATCCGCCAAGCGCAGCCTTTTCCAAATGTAAAAAAATGGCGACAACTGCAGGATTCGAACCTGCGCGGGTAAACCCAAAAGATTTCTAATCTTTCGCCTTAACCACTCGGCCAAGTTGCCTGTTTTCTTGATTTGTGGGGATTCCGGAATGTTAGGTTACGAAAGGAATAACGTAATTGACCCAGAAAGAATGTGAATAGGGGTAAGAATGTGAATAGGGGTAAAAATGTGAATAGGGGTAAGAATGTGAATAGGGGAAAGAACGTGAATAGGGGAAAGAACGTGCGGATCGAGGAGCAGTATTTAAAGAAGAAAGGAACGAAGATTGAATGAGGGATTGATAGAAAGCACGGAGAACGGCGAGAAGGAATAACACCAGAGAAGGAAACCAATAAGGATTAAACAGAAGACAATAGAAAGAATCTATTCGAGCAACGTACCACTGACATAGAATACTACTAGCCACTCTCTCGGTCAAGCTATAGTACTATTGGAGCCTCCGGATCCCAAGAAAGGATACACAAGTCAAACATGGATCATAACCTAGCTATATAAGTCAAACACTATTCGGTTAGATCTCTACATGAACTTCTAATTCGAGAAAAGTTTAGGACAGCACTATTGTGAGTTATTAATAGATTTTGTTCCTGTTTCAACTTAATTCTTCTTAACATTTTCCATCCTAAAAAGGCAGTTCTTGTTCTTTCTGTACGGGCTCAGGGTTTCTAAAGATGGTCTAGCTGACTTATTAGTTGTATTTACTTGGCACTCTAAAAAAAACCGTCATGGTCCATTTAGGATGATTCTCACCCACCTTATCAAAAAAATAAAAAAAATATGAAAGGATTATTTTGAACCAAACGAAAGCGCGGGTTTAAGTGCAATTGAAGAAGGGTTAGGCGCACCTGGATAATGGCATTCTAACAGTTATGGCTAAATATTGGACATAAGATGTCCGTGTAGAGATTCTTCTGCTTGGTTCAATTGTTCAAGCGAAATTTGCGCAGGCTCTGATCAGATCCTATAATTTAATACTGCACCAGGCCCGAAACTCTCAGATCTTGTGAATTTCTTTCCCAACCAACAATTAAATCAACAAGCAGATACCACAAAGTCACTATTCACCATGGGTATCCACAGAGTGCAAGCTGATATTTGTGAGTTTGACCTTGATGGTACTCTTGTTAATACCACAGAGGCTGTTGAACGTCTATGGATCGATTTGTGCAGAAAGCATGGAGTTGACTCAGGCAGTTTGTTTGAGTTCTCCCATGGTACAAGAACTTGTGAAGTCCTAGCCAGGTTCTTCCCGAACATTGATAATACTGACAACAAGTACGCTCTGCAGTTTGATTCTGATATTTTTAATAAACACCGTGATCTGGTTAAAGTTATTCCAGGCCATGCAAAGTTGTTGAACGATTTGGAGGAGGGGAAATGGTGTATTGTCACCTCTGGTAATCAAGGTCTTGCCTTCTCTTGGTTCAACAACGTCTTGAGTGACATACCGAGACCACAGGTTTTCATTACGGCGGAGATGGTGACCAAAGGGAAGCCAGATCCTCAAGGGTACTTGAATGGTGCTAAACTGTTGTGTAAAAGGTTTGGTTTGGATGAGACCAAAGTGAAGAAGCTTGTCTTTGAGGATGCTCCAGTCGGCATCCAGGCTGGTGTAAACTCGGGTGCTACTGTTATTGGTATTGCTAGCTCTTTTAATCCACAACTGTTATATCGAGCCGGTGCCTCATATGTCGTCAAAGACTTGACACATATTAAAGTGTTGAATGGCTCCACAATTGAACTGGAGATTGATGCTTTAGAAAGAGACTAAGAGGCAATACTATAAAATATCCTTCATCCAGAACCTATTCTGCGTGTATATGTACATGTATCTATCTAATCCTTGTGTTGATTGTTCTTCTTTTCTTCGTATTTCTCATAAAAGTGGAACATCTCTATGCAAACTTCAATCAAAATCAGAATGATGATGACCCACTCCAATCTAGTTCCCTTTTTCTCACTCAGAGTACTCAAAAGAGCCCTTGATTCATCCGTGCAGTAATCCAATTTTTTGTTCAAGATGCTGATACGGGGTGAAATATCTAAGAGGTTGGATGTTCGTCTGAAGATCTTTTCAAGAGTTGGCTCAGACCAGTATAAGTCCGGTGTTTCAATCAGCTCCGAGTAGAGATTCAGTTTCCCACGTAGCAGGAACAGTTCCCCGATTTCTTTAAGCAGTTCCTTTTCAGTGATCTTAATCCTTTGACCCTTCGAAAGACTTTCTGTTATCATTCTCGTCTTGTTGATGTATCTCTCTAGGGAGTTCTCCAAAACAGCAAGTCTAGTAGATCTTGCCAACCCTGAAGAAAACGCAGCTTTATCCAACATTTCCTGTTCCTTATCATGTGTGTTGACAACAAGGACCTCCTCCACGATGTGGCTTTTCTCTTCTGCTGAATCCACCTCGAGAAAATCCATATCCTCTGACTCAGGATAGTCGTAAGGTCTCACCACAGCTCGTTTTAATAAGGGGAGAATCTTACTCTCTATCTCATCTTCTTCGATTCCCCAGGCAACAAGTGACCCGCTTTCTAGGATCAACACATCATGTTTTCGCTTGAATTTGAAATGTAGGATCTCATTAGGGATAAGCTCTTTGATTTGGAAATTGTTATCAAACTCCTTGATCATTGTCAGGTCGTATTTCTCACAGCTGGTGTAGGTAGTACATGGTCTAATGTTCTCTGATCTCTCTATAGCGTTGGAGCGCTTTATACGTCTAAGCTCCTGAGAGGTGATGATTCTAGTGGCCTTGGGTAATCTTGAAGTCACGACTTTCGGTGAACTTGACGACTGGAACCGCAGCGTTCTAACGGCTGAAGAAAGAATCTGTTGGCCCCATAAATAGGAATGAGTGCTCCGCATGGGTTGAATAAGTGTGAAGATACGGGCCATTTTAACTGGGCAGTTGGTACTATGTTATGTAAAGATGTCACCGAAAAAGACGTTCAAGATTTACGCTCAAAAGGTGAGGCATTGAAGATCATGCACGCTTCATCTGGTAGCACCGGACCATCCACCTCACCGCAGTTGGTCAAAAGACGGGGCTCGGTGTACATTATAATCGTAGTTCACTTCTTAGATGTAAACTACGGAACAAGAATGGTGGTGGTGTGGTGCGGAGAGTGATAAAGCTCTTCAGAGAGTTGGCGAGCTACACGTGTACTCAAGTCTTTGGGGTACTCTCCGCCTTTCTGGTCATTTTGGCTTTTACTCTTAAACCTGGCGGTGAAGGAGTCTTTTTTCAGTTCAAGCTAGGGAGGATGAGGCTTGGAATCGAGAATTCTCAAGTGGTGCTATGCTGTAGAGATTGACCAATGCACACACAAATTTGACAACCAGCCAATCAGTGCAGTGCCATCCACGTTCCAGTTCTCTTATTTCCGTATCATTTTCGCAACATAAGAATAATTCTCGCCAATATGCGCCGATTTGCACAAGAATGTACCTGATTTGGTGCAAAGTTTACGTTTTCCCGTTTCTGGCAGGAGTTAAGGAAAGAGGGTTGTATGAACAGAACCTGAACTGGTAAGCTTATTACTCTCATTGATGTACTTCTCTAGGTCCCTTGAGAATATTCATCTTCTACAGTCTTTTAAACTCAGGCCTCGGCTGTGGAAGGCAGTTGGCTGAAGTTTTGTTCTCAAATCCAGATGCAACATCAACTCATGCTTCTGGAAGCAGACAGCAGAAAAACATGACGATAGTAAAAGTACAACGAGGAATTTAAAGATGTAGTTGCACTCGATTCATCTGAAGTAACCTTCGGTAGGAATCTCATAGTCGGGGCAAATTGAGATGCAGCATTAACCAAAAACCTAGTTAATTCATCAATCAAAGCCTACCATAACTGTGAGCCTTTTGCGAAGAAAAAAAAAAAAAAAAAAAAAAAAGACACAGAAATGTTTAGTTCTCGAATGGAAAAAAAAAGCGTTATAAAAATAGCGCTGTCCTCTGTTTCATTCGTTCACTTGAACAACAAAGCATATTCAAGCCCGCAACAAGCGATTGCACAGCACTGAGACCTTTTAGCAGTCCACAACCCCACATACCAATCACAGCACACGTCTCCTCGCTCATAGGCCCCTTTTCCCCTTTAGCTTTTAACGCGTGTTTATAGTTTTCACAAAGATGTGTGGTATTTTTGGCTACGTCAACTACTTAGTTGAGAAGAAGAGAGGCGATATCGCCAACACCTTGATCGATGGTTTGCAGAGATTGGAGTACAGAGGTTATGACTCTGCTGGTATCGCCATTGATGGTGACAAGGAGAAGGAGACCTACATTATCAGAGAGATTGGAAAAGTTGCCGCCCTAAAGAAGGAGTATGAGGCACAAGGATTTGACCAGGAGAAGACCTTCCTGAGCCACGCCGGTATCGCTCACACCAGATGGGCTACGCACGGTCAACCAAGAAAGATCAACTGTCATCCACAGTCTTCTGATATCAACAGAGAGTTTGTTGTCGTTCACAATGGTATCATCACCAACTACAGAGAATTGAAGACCTTGTTGCAACAAAAGGGCTTTGTCTTTGAGTCTGACACTGATACTGAATGTATTGCGAAGCTCTTCAAGCATGTCTACGACACCAACATCTCTAACGGCTATGAGCTAGACTTCAATGATCTCATGAAGCAAGTTCTTCATGAGATTGACGGCTCCTACGGGTTGTTGGTGAAGTCCATCCACTATCCAGAAGAAGTTGTCGCCACCAGAAAGGGTTCCCCATTGTTGGTTGGTGTCAAGACTGAGAAGAAGTTGAAGGTTGACTTTGTTGACGTTGAGTTTGCGGATCAAGAGGTCATTTCCGGTAAAGCCCTTGAACAAGCTGGATTGTTGCCATTGTCGGCCACTGAAGGTGGTTTAAGACACTCACAATCC
This sequence comes from Barnettozyma sucrosica, assembly GCA_030558145.1. NCBI lineage: Eukaryota > Fungi > Ascomycota > Saccharomycetes > Phaffomycetales > Phaffomycetaceae > Barnettozyma > Barnettozyma sucrosica. The sequence goes on from JAJMRY010000004.1 coordinate 334,796, forward strand.
AGAGCTTTCTTGTCTGAGGATGGTGCCCCGCAACCTGCTGAGTTCTTCTTGTCCTCTGACCCAGCGTCTGTTGTTCAACACACCAAGAAGGTCTTGTTCTTGGAGGATGATGATATTGCTCATATCTATGATGGTGAGTTGCACATCCACAGAGCTAGAAGAGATGACAACTTGTCCAATACTAGATCTATCCAAACCTTGGAGTTGGAGTTGGCTCAAATCATGAAGGGTCCATACACTCATTTCATGCAAAAGGAGATTTTTGAGCAACCAGAATCCACCTTTAACACGATGAGAGGTAGAATTGATTTTCAGAACCATTCTGTTAAGTTGGGTGGTTTGAAGAGTTGGTTAACAACCATTAGAAGATGCAGAAGAATAATCATGATTGCATGTGGTACCTCTTATCACTCGTGCTTGGCTACCAGATCCATTTTCGAGGAATTGACTGAGATTCCGGTATCTGTTGAATTGGCATCTGATTTCTTGGACAGAAGATCCCCGGTTTTCAGGGATGACACTTGTATCTTTGTCTCTCAATCTGGTGAGACTGCTGACTCGATGTTGGCTTTACAATACTGCTTGGAGAGGGATGCTTTGACTGTAGGTGTCGTGAACTCTGTTGGTTCTTCTATTTCAAGAGCTACCCACTGTGGTGTTCATATCAATGCAGGTCCAGAGATTGGTGTTGCTTCCACAAAGGCGTACACTTCCCAGTACATTGCCTTGGTCATGATTGCACTATCACTTTCTGATGACAGAGTTTCTCAAATTGAGAGACGCAGAGATATTATTGACGGTTTGCAAAAAATTCCAGAACAAATTAAAAAGGTCTTGAAGTTGGAGGAGAAGATCAAGACCTTGTGTGACTCCGAATTAGCTACTCAAAAGTCCTTGTTGCTTTTAGGTAGAGGTTACCAACATGCTACTGCATTGGAAGGTGCCTTGAAGATTAAGGAAATCTCCTACATGCACTCTGAAGGTGTTTTGGCAGGTGAGTTGAAGCATGGTGTATTAGCCCTTGTTGACGAGGAGTTGCCAATCATTGCGTTTGCAACAAGAGACTCTCTGTTCCCAAAGGTTATGAGTGCCATTGAGCAAGTGACTGCCAGATCCGGTAGACCAATTATCATCAAGAATGAGGGTGACGACTCTATCAACTTGGAAAAGGCATTGGCCTCCCTTGAAGTTCCACAAACCGTGGATTGTTTGCAAGGTTTGTTGAATGTTATTCCTCTACAATTGATCTCATACTGGTTGGCTGTCAATAGGGGTATTGATGTTGACTTCCCTAGAAACTTGGCCAAATCTGTCACTGTTGAATAGAACATTGAAAAAAAAGTTTAGCATTTGTTTACTGTGGCTCCTATTTCTTGGTTTGTCGGCGTGGTGAAAGGCTTAGTGGTATATGAAGTCGTTTGTTTTTGGTTATTTGATATCCTTTTCTGGTGTGTGTTTTGTTTGATGTTAGTTACATTAGGTGTTCTTTAATTACAGTTAATATAGATCATGAATATTATTAGGTTCAACTTTGCATGTTGGCTTAGTGGTTTCTATGAGCTTTCTTGGGTCATGGACTCATACCTCTTCAATTTTCCTGCACCTGCAGGTATAAATACTCGAAAGGCATCACTGGAACAACTCCCTAAAATTGAGGTAATTGATAATACATCAATCAATGCCCACTTCTGAACCTATTCTATATTCCACTCTGACCACTGCTTTATGAACTTCGGTAAGTGTAGAGAGCGCGTCATTGAATCTTGAACATTTTATGTAGGAATTCCATACTCATTATGCATTTAAATTGCAACCTGTAGCCATCAGGCGTACTACATACCACATTTACGGGGCTAAGATCGCTATATTAGATGTATCTGGAGGAGATTGCTACTGACCACGTTGAACTAAGTGGTTGATGACGTCGATATTTTCGCGTTTGTCGATCACGCACCTAACTTGGTAAATAACAGATAACATCTAGTATTGAACCTGTCAAATAAAACCCAAAATGGCTTGGTCACAGAACCTTAAATAATTCACCAGCACCAGAGTAAACGTGTAGTATTTACAGGATGAAGAAGACACTGAGGTTGATTAATAATTAGTTCCCAAAGGTCTATTGTTTACTCCGATCACGTCGTGAACCATGTGAGCAATGAGTTCTATCAGGCTGAGTCCTGAGTCCTGGAGAGATATAGGTGGCAGAATAGGGTTCTCGAGAGTTGATATAGTTCAACCTCTCTCACCGAGTTTCGGGAGGTCTGGAATCGGCCCTTGGCCGGTGAAGTCTAGACTGCCGCAAGGCTGGAGGTCATTTTTCTTGAACTGTGAACGGCTAGTGCCTATCGGTTTGCTCGTATATCCGTATTTTATTTATGCCGTGAGACGCACGTTGAGTTCAAAAATAACTACAAACCAAAAAAGAAAGCGCAGCCTTAAAGGTATTCGGCCACGGTTGTTCGTAGAAGAGTTTCAGAGCTTATCAGAAAAACGGGCTGCTCTGGTTCCCCGATCCTGTGAAATAGAGGATCCCCTGACTTTTCGCTCCTCACTCTAGGCTGCTGGCACACACCAAGAAGTCTGATAGAATTTCAATCTGGGCAGTGTTACTTGAGAAAAAGAGTTGGATCGTGATTATAGCATCTTGGCGGGATAATCAACAACTCCAACATTGAGGAAGCTTCTTCCAGGCTTAGATTTGGTCCTTAGAGAGATTGCTTGACACCATATATTTCGGACTCCGCCGAAACTGATCTCGGTGTGTTCACCATGTTTAAATGTCACTCTTTTATATTTCAGAGCGATGTTCACCCTGAAATTGATCTTGAGATTAGACCAAACATGTGCATGCATTGTGAAATCTCAGTACCGCTATTCTTTGGTTTGGCCGTTTGGCCCCGAAGTGGTCAACTAACCTGATCTACGTTGATTACTGCAGCGAGCATAATTGCTTGCTGTGTTATTTGGATAGTGTAAGCCACCTCGGGTAGTAACGACGGGTATGGGGAGATACGTTTGCAACCTTTATCCAAGAGATACCCTGTTGATTGAGGTTTGAAACACTCTCTAATTCTAGTTTCAGTTCCAGGCCTCTTAGTCATTGGACCTTTCAAGCTGGTGATGTATACATTTGTACATCGGATTTCTGAGACTTCGGGACTTTGCAGATGACGTACGTATAAGTATGTTCCATTGCGCTGGATAGTCACGTGTGATGCGCCATCCTCATAAAGATACCAGCAGATATTTGAGGGGATACGTGCTTTCACGCAAGTTATTTGAATATATCTGATATATCTGGGTAGCTTTGGGGCACCACCTTCAGCTCCTGGAAGCAGTGCTACATTTTGAACTATAGGTTCAAAAAAAAAAGTTCTTCAAACCATGAACTCCAAATAAGCAGCAATGCCCATTAAACAGTGAATGTCAATGTCGATAGATACAGAGTTGAAACAAGGGTTAATGGGGAAGGTACCTGTCATAGACCCCTAGTTGCTGGACGCCAGTTTGGTCCCAGGTCTTAGGCAGTTCATTATTCGGTCTTCATTAGTCAGTCTTCACATTGGTCAATACTCATCTTGTCAAGGACATGTCAGCCACAATCTGCCGTCTCTAATCCATTATTTTTTAGGAAAATGCAAAACATTGATTGTAGGGTTACGTATTTTGATTTACATATATTATTGGCTAGCCCTGTTCCAGAGAATTGCGATTTGGTCCTGGGATTAATTAGGGACAACTTTCAGTTTTCCGGAGTTTTGGTTATGGAAATCTCAATACAACAGCTTAAAGAAACTCGGTCAACGAGGGCAGGTGTCATTTTCATGATCCACTGTGCATTGTGTTCCGAAATTCCCGTTCCCCCTCCCCAGCAAAGTAAAGAACCTCCTCGCAGAAGTATTCCAGGGTATATGACTGAATTTCATCTGAGTTTCATTCGGACTGCCCATAGGCGGTGTACATACTACTGTGCGCAATGTCCCTTGAGTTTGGCAATAAGTATTGTTAGGCTCGAGACTGAAACTAAGTAGAATGGGTATAATGGGGTCCTGGGCCTCTCAGGGCTCTTTTCACTACCTCCTTAATGCTTAATGCTTAGTTCTAGATGGTAAAGAGCGTTCACATTGGACATCCTTCCACCAGATGATAAAAAGCCAGATACAGAAGAAAAGGCTAGTCTCTACTAAGAACAAACCTTTAAGCTGTGAAACAAAGTGCGTCTATTCGCGACGGAGGAGTAGGATCGTCCCCAACTGGTAGTCCCTACTATGGTATGTCAAATTAGATCAATAGAACTCCCAGGTTTATTTATCAGCCCAGTAATGGCTTCTTTTGTTTGATGTGCTGAGGTATTGGGTGGTGCCCTAAGTAAAACTCAAGTTCTCACAGGGTTGATAGAATAGATCGACAAAAAAACAGAAAAAAGAAAGGGCAAGGTTAGCAATCTTCTCCAATTTTGCAGATAATAGATCATCATCACTCGTCTGAAACCTGCAAGTCTCCTGTTCCAGTAAATGTAGAGAACTTAAGCGAGCCATCAGCCTGAACTGTGAATCAACCAAGCACTGCGCAGATCCAGCAGATTCAGAAATGTGGTTTAAATCATCACCCATGTTATAGGAGATAAACTCTCATTATCTACCACAAAGTCCGAAAAATATGATCACTGGTGTCCTGATTTGAGTGATTCGTAAACTTGAAGTTCAAAAACTTCTACAACATACTGATCAGAAAAAGTTGTCAACTACGAACCTAGTATATCTGGAGGAATAAGAGCGCGGTCACGTCTCCTTGCCTATCTGATCATTCTTTCTAACCCTTCTTGACCTCAATCTCTTGTCACTCCGTGTGTTTCTCCAGCTGTCGACTGCCCTCTGAATCAACCCCCTATGTCCCCTAATATCTGGGTTGTACCAGCTCAATCTCCAGCCAACCTCGTTACACTCTCTCTCATACTTTTCTCTGTTGCCTTTATAGTCCTCTGGTGACACCATAGCTCTAGGATATACACAATTGTCTCTGATAAACTCTTCAGGCATCTCACGAGAGCTAATAGGGTTGGAAGGACAACGGACAATAAAGTTTTTGATAATCTTCTGTTTGGAGTAGGAGAACAAAAGGACTTCATCGCCAGTATCTGGGTCAAACTCCACTTTTGGTTCACTTGCGGGAATAGGACCAGGCTGTGTTGTATGAGTTTCCTGTCTTCCCGCTAGCTTCGCAACGCTCAATCCAGAAGAGCTTCTTGACCTCTTGCTTGGTGACGGCTTGGCAATACGATTGTGAGTCCGATCAGGTGAGGATGACTTCGAAAGTCTGCCGGTTAGTACTTCTTTCGGTGGTGGTGCCAGTGATTGGTCACTTAAGCTCATCACGGGTGACTCCAAGTTATCAATCGGAACTATCAATGTTTCTCCAAGGCTAGAGCAACTCTCATCGTTGTGGTTCAAGTGATGCTCTTCAGCTGAAGTAGGAAAAGCTACCCGTACCAAATCAAGGGGTTCGCACTTTCTGTCCTCTCTTGAAAGGTCTGTTGAAATGTGTGGGAAGTAGGACTCAAGGCAAGAGTCTCTGGTACTAGGACGAGACTCGATGAGAGGATGTGGCTGGCAGACAAGTATGTGTGAGGGTACTTCCTGTTCCTGATTCACACTCGATGCGCACGAATTGAAAGCTGTTGGCTGTTGTTGTGTAGTGGTATACCATACGTTGGGATGCTCCTGTGGTACATACTGTGACATACTCTGTGTTCCAGTATTAAGAGCAGGGAGAGATATCAAACTTGAACCAGTATGAGTGTACGCTAGTGGCAGCTGTCCAGGAACAAACGGGTGTAGTGGGTTGGAAGATAAAATATCCAAATCGTGATTAGAGTAGGGCTCGTAGTGGTCAGAGAATGGAGACTGTTGGAACATGGTCTTAAAGTGGACGGATGCTGGGAGAAGGAAATAACTCTTGGACAATCCTGTCTATGAGGAAGTTGTCACTTGTAATGATGTATAACTCATTCACGTGTCTTGTTATTCCCTAAAATCTGAGGTAAGAGTCACATTAAATACAAAAGAGCTTGCATATCTGAAATGCTTCCGCTCACTTGACGCGGTATTAAAAGTTTTACTGTGTTTGAGGGCCAAACTGCAGAACCATCTCTGGACAGCCAGAGATATGCGCTTCGGCTGGTGCGCACTTCTAGCCTGGAGATCTGGAAGCAGGATGCACAGGTGCTCACTGCACAGTTGTATGTAAAGGTACTATGTTAGGATCAAAACAACTGGAGACTCTACAGTCTCTCATTGCATCTGCCTGCAGGTGATTGAGGTATGTTCAAGATTTGCCGTGTGTTGCATGCTGACGCAGATAAAGCGTTCCTTTTTGTTCGCCGAGCTATGAAATTGGTTGCATCACCACTGTTGCTGGGAGTTCGCAAAGAGCTTTAATTTGCCTCGTCATTATCCTGTCACTGAGTAGAGGTGAGACTGCAAATACGAGTAGCCTGCAGGTCCCATTTTCCCAACACGTGATGGCTCCTACGCGAAAATTAATCTGAAAGCAATTTGCTGCAGTTTCGCGCGCCTTCTCACTAAAGGCGAGTGCCTTCGTATTTATCTTATTGTTCGGGTGTTACTCAATATCGGATTTGCGAAGTTGGTACACACGCCTAGAAGGAAGCCGGTTGTGTTTCTGTGGCCTTAGTCCGCCCTTCAAGACGTGTATCGCCTTCTGTTCGAACACATTAACGGATCCAACATCCAAAACATCCCAGCCCATATTTTCAGCTTCCTCGACAACCTCACCTCACCACATGCAATACGGCAGTATGGTAAATTTTTGAACTTCGGGAAGAGCAGTTACGGGAGCTTTGTGCAGGCTACGGCTTGGCAGGCCGTGCTTGCGGATCTGAAGTGACTATGACAAATTGGTCTAAACCCCAAATAATCCAAAAATCGCCAATTAACAGTTGAGGGGGTCCATCGATCAAAGGAACGCAATAGACCCACTCCACTTGAGTTTCTCCCTCGGTTTGAAAATAGCGAGTTCCTCCTCGCAATAGCGCTGCTATCTGTTAATACGTTGTTCACTACACTTCCCAAAACATGTCTCTCTAACTAGGCCGTTTCACACATGCTCCCTGGCTCAATACAAATTTTGGTAGGAAGACCATTAACGTTTTTGCGCATAAATGATAGTTTTCACAAATAATTAAGTGAGCATCAACTACTGTAGCTCCAAGACCTTATTTGCGGTCCCTAGAGTTTTCTTCTACCCCGTTTTTCCTCATGTAGGCAAACCTTGAAATACCAGGGAATCCACGCGCAGATACATGTGAGCCAGCCGTCCGTATACCCTGGCGTTCGAGAATCCAGGCCTGGGCGCGGACACCCTCTAACAGTTAAGAACAAACAAGGTTTAATATGAGGGATCTACCAAAAAATTATCAATGATTACTAAGTACAGCCAGCGGGTATCTATTCATTCAGCGCCTTCACCGACAGACGGGCTGGAGACTATGTCTTTGTTGTAGATCCAACCGCCTAGATCAATGAAGGGTTTTTTATTCCGCTTTTCTTCTGAGGAAACTTTCAATTTAGGAGTTTTCGACAATAAAACCAGCTGCGTTTTCGGCTCCCCCACCACTCAAACCGAAGCAAGCATGGACTCAAGAACATCCCCTGGCCTATCTTAAGGACGTGTGTTTGTGCTTCCTTACGCACTTTTACGAGACAAAGGTCAAAATTGCGGCAAGTGCGGACATACAATACCAGGAGATCTGGCAATTTGTATTCTAACTAAGTTGAGTGTCCTCACTCATCAGGGTGAAAAAAAGAAGAAGAAAAATGCAAAATACCAACGAAGGGATCGTTGATACTGTGCACTGCTCTTTCTTGTATCGTAGTTCTTTTGTTTATCAGTCGCAGTTCCGCCATCTCTATTGAAAATAGCTCATCTTAGAGATGACATGATTTCAAAGGGTTATTGGCAGATGATGCACATTCCGCAAAACGGTTTTTTCAGCCGTGGTTTAAATCTAGCTCAACCAGTTACGGGTCAACCATTCAAACCTCAGGTCATACTCCAGATTATCCGCAGTTCTAGCATCGGACAATAAGACGAAGGTTCCTGATTCGGAATCATGGTCCCTCTCCATGCCCCGCGGCTCCTTGAAAAGAGAGCAATATATATATCAGCTGATAGTTCCCTTCAAATACCACAAACTCTCAGCTTCTCGCGGATCAACTTACATCTCACTACTTAGTGCTGCGCTGCAGACTGCACTGAGCTTGCGCAGCCTAATAGTTGAAGAGCTGTTCAAAGCTGATTCAGAGCGCAAATTCTTTCAAGGTGCAGCAGTTGCTGGTAAAGAAGTAACGCGGTGGAAAGAATTGATGGAAAGTCAAACCTTGACTCTTGACTTCTTGCGCAGCGTGATTCAACCAGGTGCCTGTGTAATAATAGTGAGTGAGGCTGACTGAAGTTACATTTATTAGCGCTTTTCTTACTTGTCCCAGTCTTATAGTGTCGATCCTCACACATGACTTGACTGGTCCGCATGGGGCTCGTCTTGATTAATGTTATGTCAGGAAACCACAGCAGGGAGGAACGCACTTAACGAGCACACTCAGACAGTGCGGTTTTCAACCTTCTTTTCTCCTCTCATCCACTTAGTGTCTCCGTCCCGCAGAGATGGACATTGCAAAGTTGACCTGAGTACCTGCGGCTTTAATTTCTGCAAGACATTCCTGCGGAAATGTCGCTACTGTCTCAATACTAGGGAACCGACCAAAGCAGGCCTTCGAAGTTTTAGACCATTCACGTCTGCCAATTACCTTCAATCGATACTCAAAGATGTGTTTTATAGTGACACCTATGACTTGGTTGTGGCTTGGGTCAGTTCCATTTGTCAAGTTTATGGTGTCTCTATGTTCCGACTGAAGAATAAACTCACATTTTAGAAATATGTGCCTATGCTAACTTGGATAAATATGATTTTCTCAATATCTATCACCGTCACAGCACATTGTGAACTGAAATATCTGGAACATTCAACGCCAGCATACAGGTATCCCATGTGCTGCCCAAATCGAGAATCCTAACTGTGATCTGAGACAGCTCTTTGCGAGAGTTCAGGCTACATTCTTCTCTGCCGTTGTATGCCGGTTCTATGGTAGCCGGGCCGACTATGTAAATGTGAAGATAGGCAGAGCTGCCCAAGCCAAGCTGCGAACAGCTGCGAACAGCTGTTACCTGTGGACTCCCCATACATACCAGTCAGTTCTGAAAATCGCCCAATAAGATAGAACATTTGGCCGGTCCTTGGGCATGTGGAACCCACCTCAGTTTCGAAACCACCAGCAATGTATCTCCATATTTAGCAACAAAGGGCAAGTGGTAGTAGTCTTTTCGAAAGCTTAACGCAGGTTCTTCCTGTATGTATGCATCTCGTACTTTTAAACTTTGAACCTAATTAAAGTACAGCCGCATGTTCACTCACTAGTATGAGAGAATTCACCATGTTCGTCCAAGTACCCTGCACCCTTCTTGTGTGTCATATACACTACCCAACATACTCTTAGCCCTTTCGCAAATTCTCACTTTAGGTCACGTCATTGCAGCTACTCCACTCTTATTATTGCTATGTGCATCATTTATGTACGTGGTGACAAGGATTAAGACACCTGAGTCAGGGATTTTCGGAGTGGTAATAATGTCAAAATTCCACTCAACAGCAGGCAGGCACAAGCGCTCAACCAATTTTCACCAGTAGTAAGAAAACGCTGAAATCTGAGATCTGTAACCCCAAAAACGAAGGTCCAGAGGGGGTTGGCAGGTTTAGAGAAATTGAGGGATTGGGTTCCTTCCATACATTGGGATCACCGATCACGGTACACATTACATTTCTATTGAGGTTAAAGACTGGAAGGACCAAATTATTAGAGGTCCATTCAAACGACGAACAGTCTACGCAACTTTCAATTAACAGGTTCATGGCTAAAGCCATTCTAATCATGTCTTTGCTCGTGAACTCAACAACTTCAAGTATGCTTTCTGATCGGGAAACCTCCAATGGAAAAGGGGGGTGATCAAGATTCCCACTATTGGCATCCTGCATCTTCTAAAAACCGCTCTGGGTGGCAATTGTACATCTGTGGCCAATGACAGGCGGTCTCCTTGAGGAAGATTCAACGGATAATATAGAACGAATATTTACCAGAAATGTCTCCCTGTGAAGGTGTGAGCTCCTTGTACATGAGATGCTCTTGTGAAACTGACCACAGCCTGAAGCCATTAGTCCACTTGAGTGGAAAACCTGTAGAGGGTACCTGGGCTAACTGCCACCATGGTGGATCTGTCTGATTTCATGAACCTCACACTGTGATCCATGAACCGAATGGGTAGTTAGATAAGACAAGTGGTGAGGGCGATTACTACACCCTAGATTGAAGATTATTATTCTTCAAATTCGCTAACTGATGCGATTTTGTAGAGGCTATTGTCTGATAACCATCAACTGAGACAGTTTCAGAGCTGGATGAGGCCACTTTAATATTTTGCTCAAGATCTTCAAACTAAAGACAACTATTATTGTAATGCAAAACAAAAAATCAAATGTTAAGTTTCTTGAATATTCTATCACTTTAAGCTGTGCTAGAATGATCTACCCTCACTGCGGAGATTCGCAGCCTAAAGATGTCACCTCTTTTTGCGAGCCTTCAAGAACATTTTTCGTTGTGCTCTAATGTCAATCTTTGACTATGAAGGAGTCCTTTCTCACCCATCCTTTTGAGTAGGAAGATCAACGATAATACTGCTATTAATGGCATGCTCGCCCGGACCATATAGGAAATACCTAATCGGAAATCTAACAAAGCGCTTTGAAACCAATAAGCAATACTACTTAAATATAGAGGTACCTGTATTTCCAAAAATAGTGACTTGTCCATTGATTTTCAGGTTGCCTTAAAACTAACCGAGTGGATTATTAGGTCAAAACATCAAATTATAGCCTAATAGGTACACTGCCCACCTCAATAAGCTCTCTTGGATCTCCTGGTCACGAAAATTTACATGCAAAGTTGAACAGATCATAATTGAAGAAGCCACGTTACCGGCGACCAACGTTGAATGGGATAAAATGATCATAAATGCAAGTTTTTCGATCATAGTTATGGTGTTGAGAAGTTTTGGTTGGGAATTTCCATCCTTGGACACCGTCTCTGTTATTTCTTAAGATGCGGCTGCCCCTCAAATTCAATATTGCGAGTAAGTTGAATATGTAGATATACGTACAATTTGGTGCTTATTTACAGGATACTGTCCAAAAAAACAATGCCGTCGTATTAAACACAAAACCGCCGGTAGTGTTATCAAAAACACAATTGATTTGGATTATTCAGGAATCTTATTTATACTGGCACCAATGCTCCCTCAAGTTTTAGATATTTTGAGTGCCACTTTCTATTTCCACGGTATCCATTCATCAATGCAGAGTTTAAACCATGATTCATATCCATTCATAGACTGAGTGCTCGTAGTGAGGTCTTTTGGTGACAATTGATGGCCTCAACTTGCTTAATCAGTTCAAACGTTCTGAAAATTACGCTGTTGAAGCCGCAGGCGGCATAAATTTCAGCCCGTAGTTTTAGACAAAAGTGAGTGAAATTGGGAAGGACCATGTTTACTCAAATACCACCCTCCTTCACGTCCTGAAAACGCTCCTTAGTGGTGCTGGTATTCAGTTTGAACATATAAATAAGCTTAATTAGGAATTCCTGTGTGTTATTCCTTTGTGTCTTCTCACTTTTGACGGCCAAAGCAAAGAGATCAACAGGCTGGAGCACCGTGGGGAACAGCAATCTACATCACCAGACTTGAAAAAATAGCTACAATGTTCTCCAAGAGAAAGAGCCGTGTGCCTACATCGGGTCCTCTGCCAGGTAATGTGAGTATCAGTTGGAGATGACTTTACTATCAATGCACTAACAAGCCACAGCAATCTGCAGATGTTAACGCAAACGCGCTGGCTGCTGCGACTGCGATTGGGAATGCACTCAAGACGGGAAACCCCATTCCACGCTCCAATAGCATGCAGAGATCAAGCTGGAGAACTTCATCTTTGAATCGATCAAGCAGTTTCCTTGGCCTTCAAACATCTGCTGGATTCAAGTTTGAGCAACAGCAACAGCAACAGCAACAGCAACAGCAACAGCAACAACAACAGCAGCAACAACTACCTAGAAGCAGATCACAATCTCTTAACTCCGCTCCTAAACCTAAGACTGAGAAGCCAAAGCCACGTACTGTGAAGAAACATATTCCTGGGCCGTACGGCCTAGTTACTATTGAGGTCCCTATTGAAGAAGAGGAGGAGCGGAATAGACTCATTCAGAGAGCAACTTCCTTGACTAGAAAAGCTTCGAATCGCAGAGCTTCTTCTTTAAGTGGAAGACCCCCAAGAAGAGAGCACATTGGGAGCCTAGACTCTCTGAACTCGGCGACATCTTCGAAAAGAAATGTGTTTAAGGAGCAATTGCCTGATGTCCAAGAAGACTTCCCTCTCGATTTTGACAGTGTTACTGTCACTCCTCCTACACAGGCTCTCTACCAGCACAAAGATTTGAGCTCAATTAACGAAGATACCTTTGCTGAAGAGAATAAGGAGCCCATTGAGGTTGGAAACTTGAAAACCAAAGATGAGGGTCAGTTCGCTGAGGGTCTTCATCAAGAAGAGGCTCAGCAGCCGGAAAGTTTCACGGACACAATTGATCTAGGAACCTCAGTTGGGGATCCGGAGCCAGTCGATGAAGGAGAGCCAGAGATGTTGGTTTCTGAGATTGCTACCCCTGTTTTGGTTGACAAACCTGCTGTGATTGAAGAGCCTTCCGCCCAGTCCGAAGGAAAGCCTCAACTAGAGCGCTTTGAATCTGCCAACTCATTTGACATGGAGCAATATACTGATGCTCCATCTACCGCGAAATCCTCAGACACTCTGAGTGCCGCTCAATCATCATACACCACTCAAGAGTCAGAGGTCGAAATGGATGGCGGCGTCTTACCGTTTACTGGTGGTAGTATGGCTCAACAGCTACGCCCGACTATTTTTGTGAACAAGGGTGAAGCAGGAGCGTCTGAAGAAGGAGCTCTAAGTGGGCAGTCATTGAGTCGTGAGGTTAGTGAGGTCAGCGCACAGAGCAGTATATACTCTGCTGATCCTTCAAGCCAGCCTTTAGAACCTGATATTCCTATTAGATCACCAAAGAGAGCCGAGAATGTTACACCGAGAAAGTCAGCATTGAAGAATAGATCATCTACTAGCATTAACATCCAGGAGAAATCTTCTAATCCTGCAGCAGCAGCTTATTTGTCTTTGACTACAGCTGAGAACACACGATTGAATGCCATGTCTTCTGCTTCAAACCTCTCAGTTAATGGCTCTACTGGCTCAAAAAGCATGAGAAACTCTTTAAGAACTGATCAGAATGGTTTCAGAAAAGGTCCAAACCAATTATTGAGACCTCCATCTTTAGTCCAAAAGGAGCAGCATCCAGATGAACCCTCCAGCAGACAACAATCATCCCAAATTTCCCGATCACCAAGTGCCCAAGTTTCCAAAAGAAGGTCCCAGATCAAACCTGCGCATCAGGCAACCGATGGAAAATCTCGGTTAACCAGCTCTCCATCTGGAGCTGCCGCTCTAAATGCCGCAACGAGAAAGATAGAACCCAAGTTGCGCCCTCCACAGCTGGAGAAGAAATCAAGCTTCGAGAAGGAGAGACCAATTGATTCTAATGTAGCTTTCAAGAGAATGTCAATGAGAGGGGCAGATTCGCAACAACAGACTGCCCCTGCAGATTCTGGATTTGGATTTTACAGAGACCAGAACATCCGAGAGCAAAGAGGCCACAAGCATCAACAACGCCAACAGCCTGTTTATGAAGATCCTTCTCTCGCAGTTCCCTCAGGTGGGTACAAGTCCAGGTTTGGTGATTCTGATTCGGACAATGAAGAGCCTGCGAAGTTCCAAGGATTTTCACCTCCACCAACCAATCCTTCTTTAAGAAAGCCGCAATCTCACTTGGCCTTACGCAGCTCAAGTTTTTCTGGTGTTCCTGCAAACTCCCCGGCAAAGTCAGTACCTGAGCAAAGGCACATGAGATTCTTTAGTGATTCCGACAAACATTTTGTTGAACCGTTGGGAGAAGAGCACAAAAAAAAGAAGTCCAGCTTTGGTGGTAAGTTGAAGAAACTGTTTGGGAGATCAAAGAACCACTAAGGCTTCCATTTTATGATTTTTTTGTATACTATTTAGACTCTGATTTCCTTCTAATCACGGGATGCTACTGTTACTTGTTTGTAGAATGCAGCATATCTTATCCATATTGTATTTTTAAATATCAAACTCTATCAAGTCACCTCCCTTCTTATCGTTCCCTCCTTCATTTCTTTTTCGCTCATCCTCAAGGTGCAAGATTTTCAAGTCATTGGTCATCTCAGTTTGCTTATTATCACTTGCAACAGGGATTCCCTCACCCAAAGCTTGAACTTCAGCACCATTCAGCAAATCACCATAATCCGCCGTAGTGGCTGAATGAGGTCCAAAGTCATCCTCCTCTTCTTCATCAAGCTCGGAGTGCTGTTTGGATTTATCGCTGGCAGTTGAGTTGACAGTGTCCATACGACGACGAACTTGAGATGCCACCTTTCTTCCATCAGCCAACAACCCGTCAAACATGTCACGGAGAATGTTGCTATTTCCAGAGATCCTGGTTTTTCTGTCAAGGTGAATTGAATCAGCTAAGGTTTCGGAGAAGAGCAGCTCATATGTTTCATCAGCAAGCACCACCATTCTAAAAGTTGGAACATTGAGTGTTAAGGGGTGATTGGGATCAAGAGCAGCATTTGCTTTGAGTTTTACAGAGTCCTTGGTCTCCTCCATCTCGACAAGTTGGGGCTGCTCAACAGGCTGTGCATATTCAAAAGCCCGCTGGATAAAACTGCTGGCAGCGGAAAGGTAACGTTCACCTTGTTCTCTTTGAAAGGCTTCTTTATCAATCAGGATTTGTTCTGGCAGGATAATCTCATCAGAGCGCTCTTCCTGTTGTTGTTGTTGAAAGATTTCGTCAGCAACAAAAGTCTCGATTGATTTCTCTGTCATCTTGTCTAGAGTTAGACCATCTTGAAGGGGTTTTGTAATGTAAAGGAGACCTTCAGAAATATGAAGAATACCTTCTCTGTCCACATCACCCTTACCAGTGTCATCATAAATCTCAAAGAAACTGGAGATAGACTCCAAAAGGTTGGTATTCACCAACTTGTTCAGGCCCACAACCACATCAGTCAAAGTCAAAGAACCATTGTTCTCTTTATCCCAGCTTTTGAACAGCCTATGTAAAAAGTCATTGTCGTGGTACTCATAATCCTCATCAGCAATCACCCAGTCACAGAACCCAGACAAGAACTTCTTGAAAGTCACAAAGTCCATTGCAGATGATCCCACACCCAAATCAGACTTCTGGGATTGAATACATTCATAAAATCTATCATAAATGTTAGAGAGGTATTCCTGTTGAATGTTCGGAGTCTTAGGTAAACCTCTGAGTTGTGATCTCTTCAAGAATGTTTCAATATTTTGTGTTATCTCAGCCTTATGTTTCTGGCGTTCTTTGGTAATCAGTTCATCTGTAATGTTAGAAAACTCTTTGAAAGAAACAATCAGCAGTTCTTGAAACTTCGTCAACTGCCTAAACTTGGGGTCAGGCGAATTAGGATGAGCAGAATCATCAAGCCTATTGAAGTAGTCCTTAATAACTGAGATAAACATTCCATCATCGTCAATTTCTAGCAGCTCCTCACCATTTATTCTCAATATAGCCAGCGCCACTTGAAATAAAGTCTTTGGGCCATGCAAAAAGAAGATATCAATAATTCTGAATGCAAAGACCAACGGCATAGATGACAAGAATAATGATAGAAACCAAGGCAATGACACAACAGAGAGTTGTATGTCATTTTTGACAATGTGTTGCCATAGTATTGGCATAGTTTTTTCAACAAGGGATTCGAATACCTTCTGATCCAGCAATGTACCATACATTGTTTGAGAATAATACCCCGGGACATACTTTTCACAAAGCAAGGAAAGAGTCCAGAAAGCTTGTTCTTCAGTTTGAAAGATCAAGAGGGCAGCAACAACAATATTCATTGCTTGGCAGTATCCCAATTCAGGGTTCTTCCATGAATAGGCAGTCAGCACCCTTCTCAACTTTCCAATGCCTTCATCTGACTGATATGCTGGGTATTCAGGAAGTGACCGATTCAGATCTTTCTCAATTTCCTCAATTGCCTGTGAATTCTTGCCTTCATTGTCATCAAGAATCTTTTGATAAGTACCCAATTCCTGGAACCTCAAAAACATGGCACCGGAGGTTAATTCCCATATTTCACCCCTCAGTCTGTTAGGTAGGCCAACTCTCAACAGTTTGTAGAACATCTTCTGGCGTGTTAAAGTAAGGTTGCGGCCGTTGCGTCTAAAGTAATCATACCAAAGTCTCAGTTTGGATTTGTCCTTGAGTTTTCTCACATCTCCCGGATACTTGAACATTTGACCTAAACCACCTTCAGGGTTTTTGAATTCGTCTTTATTTGCACCTGGTTCGTTTTTTCGGATTATGAATTCTGAATAAAGGGTATCAAGGAATGGTTCCAGCTTCTTTGTGTTAGGTATATTGTTTCTGAGTTGAACCTTCAGTTTGTGAGAAAACTCCTCTGAGCGGGAACGAATTCCGATGAACTGGATTAATACCTTGATGCCCGATTGCAATTGAATTGATAGAGCAAACACATAAGCCTTTGAAGGGATCCGCTCCACCTTTTTGACAGTAGAAAGGTTGAACGCAAACACACAGCTTCTCTTGTCAAAACTGTCTCGGAAGATAAGGTAGTGTTGGGTGAGATGAAGCTTACCAGAGTACACCACGTTAGAGTTTGTATGAGGATTTTTGTCCTCCAGAGCAGAGATAATGAGGACTTCTGCAGCGCTGTCATCGAGGAGAGTCTCGCCTTCTGGAAGACGGAATTCTTCGCGGAACAACTCACTAGGAGAAGGCTTTGGTGGACCATTGGCCTTGTCAAAGATTGAAAGTGATGAGGCACGCTCCCGGAGAGTGTTGAAGAAGGACATTGGAGACCGTAGGGGCGTTTTGAGTCCAGCGGCTGTTTACCAAGCTAGAGGTTGTCACCAAAATCGGTGTGAGTAAAGGTAATCGCACACCTTGACTTCCTAAATGGGAAACAACAGCAAAACTACATTTCTTAGCAGCACAAACAAAATCTGATCAAACATCATCACCTCCAAACATAGAGGCAATAAGCTATGATGCAAATGAATAGATTAGATATTCAAAATTCTCTTAACAAGTGACCAAATGGACTTTCTGGACTCTACCAAAGGGTAGACAATCACTAGAGTAAAGGAGAGGAAGAGCCAGATGTACATAATAACAACCCAACCATAGAGGAACCCAGAAGAGAAAATGTATGGAGCCGCACTTAAAGGTACTGGAATGATAAAGACAAAGATCAATACAAGAATAGATGTTAGTATAGCGTACTTCACGTATTGTGAATTCAATTCTTTCAAGTTCAGAATCTGTTTCTGTGGAAGTTCTTCTTCATCGTAAGTTTCGTGAACGCTCTTCACGGCAATATTCTTATCAAGAGATCCTTTACCGAATTCAATATCAGCGAGGTCATCAGACGATTCATCACCAGCGTCTGCCAGTATAGTTTTGTTTCTGGTTATAGCGAAGTCAAAATTTGCTGGCTTTATCCAAGATAACACCACTGAAATAATACCACCAAGAACTATAGCGGCAGCGTTTCCTGCAAACGAGACCCAACTTGTGGACAAAGTATTGACATTTATCTCACCTTCCAGACCTTTACAGGTAGCTAGCCACACAACCAGTGCCAGTAACAAGCCACCAACAGATCCACCAACAGCACCCCATTTGTTTAAATCCTTCCAGAGAAAAGAAAGCGCAATTGGGAAGACACCAGATGCAGTGGCAACACCCAAAAAGTTGAATAACCAACCCATCGAGATACCAACCTTGTAAAAGATTGAGGCAAGAGCAGATGAATAGATCGACCAGATAAAGACGCTTACCTTTGCAGAAAAGACGACTTGCTTGGGAGTGGCATGTGGGTTGATGTACTTCTTGTAAACATCATAAGACATAAGAGTAGAGGAAGCAATCAATTCACCAGATAGGGAAGAGGTGACAGATAAGAATACCATCAGAAGAATTAGAACGGATCCGGCTTGACCAAGCAAATACTGAGCAGCAGCAACAGCAGCCAAACCTGAGCTGACTTCTGTGGATGATAGCTGTGGAAAGTTAGGAAGCAAAGAAAGTGCACGAGCGCTCAAGCCAAGTGTAAGACCCATTGCGGTCGGGATAATGAACCAAGCACAAGCAGAAAAGAAGTACGCTGGGCTTGTATGTTTTGAACTAGACGCAATTGCACGCGACCAATAGGCCTGATCACAATTTACCAAACCAAAACCAGTGATAACAGATCTGACAGCAAACAACGCACCATTCTTAGATCTGAACGTCAAGTACGACCCTTGAAAGTTGTCTTCAACTGGGGTTGTCTTGGCCAGTTCAGTAAGTAAGTGTACCATTCTAGATGGGGAGCCAATCTTGGAACTATCACCTGCGTAGACGCTGTAGGCGAACACCATGATGAAGATTAGAAGCAGAAACGTATGGGTAGCATCAGCAATAAACGTAGCTCTCAAACCACCTAAGAAGACGTAGATGGCACAAACAAATGGCAGCAACCAGATAGCAGCGTAATAATCGACTCCACTGACGGCATTTACCACAGAAGAACCTCCAAGAAGAATACATGCCGATACAATAGAATTACAGACAAACGCACACCACAGGAAGGCTAAGTGACCTGCTTTACCAAATCGGAAGTAACCCATTTCAGGGAAAGTTGTCACCAGGTTAGCATTGGCTTTAACTTTAACAGCAATGATGGAGAAGACAGCTACTTGACACAGGCCACCAATTCCATAGTAGTAACTACCCGAGATACCCAGGTTATAAGACTCAGTGGCAGACTGTAAAAGAGTCAAAGACCATGTCCAAGAAGACACAATACCACAGCAAATCAGACCAAATGAAACGTTTCTGGAAGCAGCAGTAAACTCATCTGCATTATCCGAATGAGTATTGGTGTATTTATTTTGAATCCAAGTGATAGTGTTCATCAGCACAGCGAAGAAGACACCAAGGCCTAGGATGACGGCATAGCCAGCACTTTGTGGTAAATTAGGTTCCATTTGATGGTTTCAGTCCCTTAATAAATCATTGGTGGCATATGCGGATTGTCTAACGGTTTAAGTACCCCAGGATGATGACTATAAACTTAAGAGGCGAGTTCAAGCCACAGGCCACAATCGGTTTCCTTCTAATCCTTTCTATTCTTCTGTGTATGTACAGCTTTGACGATGTCAGCTTGTAAAGGCTCGACCGACCCGAGAAATTACCAATCACGTTTCATCATGTGTTAATCTCTTCAATATGCGGCTGTGGCGTAATTGCTTGATACACCACCAACGGCGGAAAAGTCACTTGGCAGGCTATGTATTATTTCAGGAGTGGAAACCTAAGTCACAGTGAAGTGTCCTAGAAGCTCTACAGCTAATATTCTGTTTAACGCTATTGCGGATATGGTATACACGCACACATTCCCTTCGACCCAGAAGTTGGTTCTCGGACCGGACACAGGGAAGGCTCCAACAGTGGCTCATTCCAATGAGGAAATAGACAAAACCATCAAAAACCATCAACCTCTGATTATAGGGTTTACACAGCCACACTTGACACATGTTGTTTGATCTCGCTTAGCAACTCAGCCATGTTTTCAAAGTCATGACATGGATAGGCCGCATTAACCACGAGGTCCATAGTTTGTAGGTAGTGTTTCAAAAACATCTCGTTGTAGTGACCAACATTGATCCCTTCAATCCATCCATTTGCCAAGGGGTAGAAGAACTTGTCTGCAATTCTGGAAAAATTGTTAGGCTTTTCCCTGGATACGGCCTTCGTGAGTTTGGAGGAAATTCTCATAACCGTGCCTTGTCTTAGAGATTTGTTATTGTCATTATCATCAAGTTCAATCTCCTGAATCTTAGGAATTTCCAACTCCTCAACAAGTGGCTTATTTCTTGACTTAATCTGTTTAGTGGGAAATGCAGCTGTTGGCTTTTGAACATACTCATCATCCAGACCACGAAGTTCTCTTGCTGAGAGCGAGATGCAACTCAATATGACCATTCTTTGTTGAATTGAATAATCGCCAGTGAATAGCAATTTAAACACATGGGAAGCAACTGGAGGATGTACCACAATCACACTAACGATGGCATTCAATCTCAACTCTTCAAACTGCTTTTCGTCATACTTGTTGGCTAAACCAACCAGTACACTTATCAGCTCTTCAGAGTAGAATTCAATTTCCAACTTGAAAGTTGCCTTCTGTCTGACAAGTTTAATGGTATGCGACAACAGCATGGACATAGAATGAGGTCTATCACTATTCAACTTCACAATCAGATCTTTCAAGAACACAACCTCACTCTGGGGTTCACCATCACCATCACTATCATCGCTTTCATCATCGCTGTCAATTATTTGGGATTGCTTCTTACTAGACAGTGTCATGTTCCCAAAATCAGCAACGAGAGTCAATTCAGTGAAGTTAATCGGACCACTAAGGTCAAAGTATGGCAATTTGTCAATAATAATCTCATCATCCACTGTAAGTTTAACTTCATTGTTTGTCACAACTCTAGCGATCACAATACCGAAATTTCGTAGTGTGCTGTTATTAGCAGAAAGTCTGGAAGTGATTGCATTGAGAAAGATACGATCTCTCGATATGTCTGATTTCATCTCGTTCGTAAGGTAGTTGGAAAGAACAACCAGCTCTCTTGTCAAATACTCCTGTTTGTTCTCTTCAGTGGATTTAATGTATTGCTCATCTCCCCATATTTCCAAAAGGGAGATAAAATGTGTGTAGTGTGTATGGAAGCTATGAGTGGCTATCCTCTGGAGCTCAACGTTCGGAGTTTCTCCAAGGTATTTGGCAACACTGAGCTCTACGCTCTGGAGGTTCAACTTCTGAAGTATCTTGAGCCCAGTCTGTAAGTTTCGAATGTTGATGAGCAGTCCCATAAAAGGAAGCACCGCTCTTGTGAAGAATAGTTTCTTGTGTGAGTCGCTCATTTGATCAACAGCAGAGCAGAGTAGGGGGAAACTAGACACGGTAAAGAATTCGTTGAGCAGTTTAAACTTCGCCTCAATTGGGTGAATTGATAGGAATGTTATGAAGTAATTACTTCGTAGATTGCCACTCTTGCAAACTTCAACCAGTTGCTTAGCTACCAACTCCAAGTAACTTTCCAATACCAGCTTGCCTTCAAATGCATTGAATATCTTGCTTCCGAAGAACAATGACTGCACTTGAGCCATCTCCATGCTGTTGCCCTTCGTGCAAGCAATGACGGTTGTTAGTAGAGTTGGATCAACCAACAGATCTTTGATTGTCTTTAGGTAAATATCGTTTTTAGTGAGCTTGTACTGGTTGATCAGGTTGGAAACCCCTATACAAGAGTAGAACACTCTCCGTACCTCAAGTTGAAGGTGGTTTTTAAGATTGCAATAGACTGGCAAGATGTGTTGGATGTATGTGGTAACAAACTGAAGGGTCGTCTTCAAATCGTGATCTTCTTCGAGAAACCTTCCTGTAACCTGATGGATTTCCTCGACAGACGGATCGCTTTTCAGTATCTCGAGATCCGCATTGCATTTACTTGTCATGCCCAAGTGTTTTTTGTCATTGAGGTGTTGTGAGATGGACACTTAGTTTCTTTGATCCTTTGTTTTCACTTACCAAAAAAATCTCCGTAGATAAAAAAATCTCTCGGGGGCGATTCGAACGCCCGATATCCAGATGACAGTAACCTTTACAGTCTGGCGCCTTAAACCAACTTGGCCACCGAGAGGATTTATAAGTTGAACAAATATATTGTGCTACTTAATATGTGATAGAAAAAGAATGTTGGTCATATGTCCTCATCGCTTTTCCCAGATCCAACTATACAGAATAGTTCATCCTAATAGAGGAAACAGCTCTATACATTCCATTCTATACCCTTTAATTCGTAGAGACAGTTAACTTCGGCGGAAAGTCGTGCGTGTATTGAAAGATCTTTATGCTGGAGGAACTATTGAAGACAGAGTGGTGCGTCGCTGATCCTCTTAACGCCGGCACAGAGATCAAAAGCTTCCAATAAGGCAGGTATTCTAGTTTTAGATTCTCCTTCTCAATAGCGGAATAGTGGCCAATAGAGATCCGTTTTTTCGGGATGTCTGATTGGGGTGTAATTCAGATTCAACAAAGCTGCTGAGAACCTTAAGGACACTGTTTGATGAATCTGCATACACCCCTGCACACTCCATTCGGAACAACGGAAAATGCCATACTTCTTAGCTGTGAACAATCATGCACATGACGTATGTTTCAATAGCTAATTGATAATACCCATATGTAGACCTTGAAGTACTTCGGAAATCCGATGGAGGCACAATTAAATCATTGGGTGTGACCCAGGTCTTAGTAGGGAATCAAATCAGGAGATTTCTTCATGAGTTCAAGCCGTTCTTCTTGTATACTTGCACCGTTTTTTGGAACTGTAAATGCGAGACGCTCCCTGGATCCCGAAGCCCAATAATTCACCAACGTTTGAAAGAGGGGAGAACGAAAGAAGATATACCATATTTGGATCCAAATTACAGCTGTCACTGAGTAGAACGTTTACCACAATGTTCTGGTGTGACTGGGGAGGTCAAGTTGTGACCCGACCTAACCTTAGAAAAAAATAGAATTGCGCAGTATTATGTTCGGGTCAAGACATGCTTCACGTCGCATGAGAAAAGTGCCTTTACATGAAAGAAGGAAGAAGGTGGAGAGAAATGTTACAGAGAGGTGCATTTGTTCCAAAAAAGCGCATCTTGGCTCCACTTTGAATTAACACAAAGGATCCTGTAAAACTTGATTCTAAAAGTGGTGGAAAGGGTTAGATCAGATTACTAGGTGATTTTGTACCTGGATAACGGAATTACTAGTATCTACTAAAATCTTCTGTTGTGTTAAGTCAGGATGTTGATCATATTGGGATCGACAAATACATGGAGAAATAGTTTCCAATTAAGGGGACAGTTAGATCTTCCCGACATCGAACTTAAAAGAAGACTTGCATACCACAGCGCATACGTTGTGCAATTCTAAAATCGTAAGCTGCAAATGTGATGTAGTGCAGAAAAAGTTAACAACTCCAACAAGTTTGAGACTAAAACACAAACACGCACCAGAAAATAAGGGCTAATATGTGCTGTCCACTTTTCAATGGGCACTCCTGCCCGCAGCTGTAAATAATCAGTCATGTAATTGCAAAATTCTGCATCTATGTATTTCACAACAAATGCACAAGTTCCCAACGAAATACCACACCTACATGCTCTTAAGCCATGACTCAACACCCGCCGCGTCTCTCTCCACCCAAGCAGCATTGGTTTTGATGCCATCAAGTACTTGTTCCAACGATCTCTCAAACCCATAGATGTCTTTGTTCTTGAAGAAGCTCTTTATTTCCTCATACACTTGCACAGAGGCAAAGTGGCCAAGGGTGAACTTGATGAATCTGTCGAACACC
Organism: Barnettozyma sucrosica; assembly: GCA_030558145.1. Lineage (NCBI taxonomy): Eukaryota > Fungi > Ascomycota > Saccharomycetes > Phaffomycetales > Phaffomycetaceae > Barnettozyma > Barnettozyma sucrosica. The sequence goes on from JAJMRY010000004.1 coordinate 358,590, forward strand.
ACTCCGTTCACGTTCAATCTTTCATACACATCGTCATAGTTGTCTTTCAAGAACTTCCAGAATGCATGTTTAGCCTTTCCATTTTTCGATAGGGCAACAGCAACAAATTGGATGTCCATGATTGGAATATCTGGAGACAAAATCAAACTCAAAGACTTTTGGATCAACTTGTCATTAGTCACAGAGCCCAAAGCGGTCAAGACCAATTCTCTGGCCTCAATTGCTTTAGAGGTCTTGATAATATCATATACCGAGTCGTAATCAGCTTGAGTGGCATCAGCTCCAGAAACCATCGATTGGTAGACAACAGACTTCAAGGATGGATCAATATCATCACCTTTCTTGAACAGCTGTTGAGCTTGTTCGATACTATCAGGAATACCAACATTAACAGCAGTTTTCAATATCTCAGATCTCAACTGAAGAGTCAAGAAGTCATCACTTTCAGCCACTGTGAAACCCAAAGAGAGTGCAGTTGGTTCAATCAAATCCTTGATGAATTCGGTCAATCCAGCTTGAGACTCTTCAGATTGCTCAAACCAAGTGGACTTGATCAAACTCAAACTTGACAAGATTGTGGACCAGACAACAAAATCAGTGTCACCCTTGAACAATTGAATTAACTCTAGGGCATCCACAGTTTCAGACAAGCCTGCAACAGCAGTGATGACTGCATCGGAGATAATACCAACTTTATCTGTAGGGGATAGTTTGTCAATATTTTGTTTAATCACATCTCTGGACTTCTCATCGTAGACAACTCTGTAAAATCCTATTGAATTCTTGTTGAGCTTGAAGAAGGAGTTCCCGATACTTTCAACGATAGTTGATCTTTCAGTTAGGACAGCCTCGATTCTGTCAGATGGCTCCCTTCCAGTCGAAATATTCAAAGGAATGTACCAGAGGGTATGGTTCTCGTCCTCAGTAGCGTCACCACTAGAAAGAAATCTATTCTGGACGAATTTCACACTCCCATTCTCTTGAACTTCAACAGAAATATAAGGGAAACCAATCTTTCTGATCCAATCATCAGCCTGAGCAACAACATCAGCACCAGAAACGTCAGATATAGATGATAGAAGATCTTCAGTGGTGCCGTTAGAGAACTTGTTCTTCTTGAGATATGAGGAAACACCTTTCAAGAAAGTCTCTACACCAAGGGATTGGGCAATTTGGTTAATGACACTACCACCCTTCAGGTAAGATATATGGTCAAAAACTTGGTCAATATCAGCAGAAGATTGAATTGGAACTTCAACAGGATGTGAGCTTCTCAAAGAATCTGCACCCAAAGCCGCCTGCAAGTCAGTAGCAGTAGTGTTGTCGAAAGTTCTCCATTCAGGGAATAGGTGCTCGACAGCATAGTTACCCACCCAGGTTGCAAAGCCTTCATTCAACCATAGCTCATCCCACCAGTCCATTGTGACCAGGTTCCCAAACCATTGGTGTGCCAGCTCATGGGCAACTACGTAAGCAACCTTTCTCTTGTACTTTGGATCTGAAGTTTTTCCGTCAAACAACAAAGCCGTTGGTCTGAATGTGATCAAACCCCAATTCTCCATAGCGTTATGAGAATAGGCTGGAACATTAATCAAGTCCAACTTCGGTAACGCATAGTCAATATCAAACACTTCAGAGAAGAAATCCACAACCTTGGTGGCTACCTCCAGACCAAATTGGCCCTGAGAAGCGAGACCTTCTTCGGTGTAGATTCTAACAGGAACCTTTCTCCCATTGTAAGACTTTTCAGTGAATGCCTCGATAAAGTCTAATTTACCAACAACCCAAGCTAGCAGGTAAGTTGACATAATTGGAGTTGGGTGGAACTGAACAACTTTTAGACCTGCAGCTTCAACTGCACCCTTTTTCTTACCATCAGCTTGAACTTTAGATGTGAGGACTGGAGTGTTGGAGAGGGCGGTGAAGTCCTCTGCCATAGTCAACGTCAATTGGAAAGACGCTTTCAAGTTTGGCTCATCGAAACATGGGAGGGCCCTCCGGGCATCTGTGGCTTCAAATTGGGTAGAAAGTAGCACTTGATCCTTGCTGTTCTTGTCCTTGTAGTCGGATCTATAGAAACCGCTCATGTTTTGAGCAATTTTGGCAACGTAGGAGATTACCAACAAAATTTTTGCTGATGGGGCAGCTTGCAGCTCTTCCGTTAGGAGGATGGTGGCAGTTTGTTCTTCAGCATTCAATTCAGTAGACTTGATACCAACCTGGGACTCAGTTTTGGTGACAGAGTAAACAACAGTTACGTCTTTAAAAATAATGTCAGAGGCGTGCAGAACAATGCTGTTAGTGTTTTCGCTAAGATCAAGGTCAATCTTGACAGTTCCTTCGAAAGTGTTGTTGATGACATCAATGTTAAAAACAGAAAGGTCATAGTGAAGCGGCTTCACGTTCTTTGGCAAGATATCACGCTTAACTCCGGTCATTGTTATCAATAGCAGAGTGTGAACTGGTATAGAGCAATCAAATTGAAAGAAGTGAATATGTCTTTTAACAGCCTTTTGCCGTTCCTAGACAGAAGTGTGGCCTTACCAAGGACTGAAAAACCTGATCACGTGAGAACTGTGTTCCAAGAGTATGAACCAACCTCATATAGACAAGTGATCTTTGTGATCTTTTCTTCTTCATTTTGAAGTCTTACCTTCTGTCCAGGAACAATATTGAGATGACCAAGTACTATTCAGATACTTTAGGAATAACCAAAACGGACCCATCCAGATGGCGTCTTACGACTACGGATCTGGGAGCCACACGTTGGGAGTACATTGACGAAGCATTGGTGGACACTATCCCGCAGACCGAGCATACGAGATACCTTCTCAAATCTAAGGACTTCAAACCAGAATCTCTTCCACCGCCACAGACGGCTTTTGATGCAGCTAGAAACGGTGCCACTTTCTTCAAGGCTATTCAGGATCCGAATGGTACCTTCCCCAATCAGTACAAGGGCCCGATGTTCATGACCATTGGATACATTACAGACTGCTACTTCACCAAGACTCCAATCCCAGAGCACCAGAGAATTGAAATGATTCGATACATTGTGAACACAGCACATCCAGTTGATGGTGGCTGGGGACTGCACTCAGTTGACAAGTCAACGTGTTTTGGCACATCCATCAACTATGTGAATCTGAGGCTGCTCGGTCTGCCAGCAGACCATCCCGTGTGTGTCAGAGCAAGGAGAACTTTGCATAGACTTGGTGGTGCCATTGGTAATCCACATTGGGGGAAAGCCTGGCTGTCGTTGTTGAATCTCTATGAATGGGAAGGCGTTAATCCCGCACCGCCTGAACTGTGGGCTCTTCCTTACGCATTGCCTGTTCATCCAGGTAGATGGTGGGTTCATACTCGTGCGATTTATTTGCCATTGGGATATCTGACAGCGTCACGTGTGAAGTGCACGTTGGATCCATTGTTGGAGGAGATTCGCTCTGAGATTTACACCAAGCCTTACAACCAGATTGATTTCAGCAAGCACAGAGACAATGTCTGTGGTGTTGATTTATATTACCCACATTCGTCAGTTTTGAACTTTGCAAATAAATTACTTGTTGCATATGAGAAGTATATCAGGCCTACATGGTTGTTGAACTATTCCAAAAAGTACTCTTATGAGTTGATCAAGAAGGAGCTTGACAACACGAAGAATTTGTCCATAGCACCAGTGAATTCAGCCTTCAACTCCATCGTTGTGTATATCGAGGAAGGAAAGGACTCTGAGCGATTCAAGCAGTCAATGGACCGAATGCAAGAGTGTCTGTTCCTGGGGGCTCAAGGCCTCACCGTCATGGGAACAAATGGCTCTCAAGTCTGGGACACTGCTTTTGCAGTCCAATACTTCTATATGGCAGGGCTTGCAGAGTTCTCAGAGTACCGTGAGCTTATTGAACGTGGATATAAGTTCCTGGTGAGATCGCAGTTCACTGAGGAATGTACCGAAGGAAGTTTTCGTGACAAGCGTAAAGGTGGGTTCCCTTTCAGTACCAAAGAACAAGGATATGTTGTTAGTGACTGTACTGCTGAGGCAATAAAGGCTATTATAATGGTTAGAAATGATCCAAACTTTGCGCATTTAAAGAATTTGATTGAGGATCATAATTTGTTTGATGGGATCGATAGACTTCTTGATTTACAGAACGTCGGTTCTTTTGAATTTGGATCTTTCGCCTCATACGAGCGGATCAAGGCCACTCCACTACTGGAGAAGCTGAACCCTGCTGAAGTTTTCGGTAACATTATGGTGGAGTATCCTTATGTTGAATGTACCGACTCTACTGTTCTTGGGTTGACCTATTTCAGAAACTTCCACAGCTATAGACGTGATGAGATAGATCTAGCGATCACAAGAGCTATAGAGTATATCAAGAATGCCCAAGAGAAAGATGGCTCATGGTATGGTTCTTGGGGGATTTGTTACACCTACGCTGCCATGTTTGCTTTAGAGGCTTTTAACACTGTTGGTGCAAGTTACTCAAACTCTGAGCATGTCAAGAAAGGTTGCGATTTCCTTGTGAAGAGACAACGAGAGGATGGTGGTTGGAGCGAGAGCATGAAAGGTTCAGAGACACACTCGTACATTGAGACCGAACAAAGTCTCGTGATTCAAACAGCTTGGGTGTTGATTGGGCTGGTTTTGGCTGACTATCCAGATAAGGAGGTAATTGACCGTGGTATAAATCTTTTGATTTCTCGCCAAAAGGATACCGGTGAATGGGAGTATGAGGATATGGAAGGTGTGTTTAATCATTCATGTGCCATTGAGTATCCAAACTACCGATTTTTGTTTCCTATCAAGGCATTGGGGTTGTACAGCAAGAAGTATGAGGAGAATCCACTATAAGGCGTGGCATACATATAGCTATCTGACAATAAATCATTCGGAATCTAGAGCGCTTGAAAGGATGTTCTGTTCTGAGGTTAGAATCTCACTTGTTGGTTGCAGCTTTTGTCTCTTGTTGGGAAAGTTGTCATCATAAAAAACTGTCGTATCATCAGAGCTTGTATGTAGTATTGGATCGCTTGTTTCCAGATCACCAAAAGAGGATAACGTGGGTTCATTAGGTGATTTCATTGATTCATCTTCTGAATTTTGGATCTGTAGATAGAGTTTCTTCTTTTGGTCAAACTCATCTCTATCAATAAGCCGGACATCATTGAACTTAGCCATGTCGATCCCATGAAGGAGCAGACTGCGATGACTTATTCCTTGAAAATCAAGCACTTTCTTGAGATCAACAATTTCAGCCTCCATCGTCCTAGTGACAGCCATTGAAATAGTAACTTGGCGATGTGTCAGTTTCTTGGGTCCCCAGTGGCAAAAAAGTGCCAAAAAAATGATAACCCTGAGGCACAATATAACAACACTTGTGTCTTTATCACTACAATAATCCAGAGAGCGGCAATTTGGGAATGTACAAGCCCGTTAACTAGTGCTATGGAAACTAGTGAACGATAACTATAAGTTACAAGCTCTTTTAATGCGATTTCTCAAAACGCCTAATAAAAATCCAACTGATTAACACTAATGTGCCACCAATATTGAATAGTGTACTCAACAAATCTCAAGAGTTTCTGTGATTTTGTGAATACAGGCAGCCCATATTATAGCTAAGCCATCAAGGACAGGATCCAGGTGCCTTCAGGCTTCTACCCTCTTGTGCTGGAGACTGGATCGTGCCTTCTCTAAGTCAGAAAAGAGGTAATGATGTAGTACGGCTAATCCCTCTCCAGGCAGGATTTCGCTCTGGCCTGGTGGGCCCCAATTACAAGCGATAATTGAAGGAAAAAAAAAACATCGATCCTTCTTCTCATTTGCCCAACCAAAGCCTATCATCCACGTCAAAGGGTTATTATGTTTCCTCGCGGACATATTACGCGAGGGGCCCTTCAAAGGGTCCAATACTCTCTGATATACACTCAAGTATCCAGACTACCAACCAAAAGAGCCTACTCCTTTTACAGTGCCCCTTCTTCCAAAGCCCAAAGACCCAAAACCGAGGAGGAGCTGGCTGCTCAGAAACTGGAACATGATCTCAAGTCTACCAACTGGTTTATTCGCTGGGGTGCCATCTTCCGTACCAAGTCCTTCCAGAAGAAGATGACCTGGTACTATATCGGCGCATACGCTCTCTTTATTGTGTTTGGATACAAGTACATGAATGGTGTCTGGCAGCGTGACCAGGAGATTGACCGGATCACCAAAAAGCAGGCGGAACTCGGCGAACTTACGGAGTATGAGGAAGTAAGATTGAAGGAACTTACGGGCAAACTTAGAAGACGAGACGAGCTCAAACTGGAGGAGTATACCAAGTTGAAAGAAGAAGGGGTGGAAGATTTCAAAGGGATCCAGGTGAACATAAAGAATGAGAACGAATCAAATGAGAAGATCTTGCCTGCCAGAGATACAACCCCGTTCTATGACTCTAAGGCAGAGGATTACGATTCTGAAATTGACTGGGAAGAAAAGATGGTTTTTATGGGTCGTAGAAGAAAATGGCTGATGAACCACTGTAAAGGTGACGTTTTGGAGGTGTCATCTGGTACTGGGAGAAACATTAAGTATATGGATATGACCAAGATTCATTCGATCACATTCTTAGACTCCTCGAGTAAAATGATGGAGGTTGCCAATGAGAAATTCAGAAAACTTTTCCCTACTTACAAGAATGCGGCATTTGTTGTTGGACGTGCTGAAGATTTGGTTGATTTGGCCACCAACAAGAATAGTGATGCAAAAATCATCGTTCAAGACACTGATTCCAATCCAGTTGCTATCACGGAGAAGTCTAAGACCATCAAATATGATACCATCGTTGAGGCATTTGGTTTATGCTCACATGAGGATCCAGTTAAGGCATTGGCGAACTTTGAAAAATTATTGAAACCGGGTGGTCGAATTGTTCTACTAGAGCATGGCCGAGGTGAATATGATTTCATCAACAAGGTGCTGGATAACAGATCTGAGAAGAGACTGGCCACTTGGGGTTGTAGATGGAACCTGGATATCGGCGAGATTCTGGATGACTCTGGATTGATGATTACAGAGGAGAAGAGAACGCATTTGGGTACCACTTGGTGTATTGTTGCTAAGAAGAAGAGCGACAGAAAGAGAAAAGAAGAGATGGGCTTTGTTGAAAAGTACATCTCTCCTGGTATCCAGCAGCGTATCAAGCAGCTGAATGAGGAGGATTTACAAAACAAACAAACACAACAGCAACTACAAGAGACGAAGTAAATAGATTTTGTACATAGGAAGTAAACTCTATTGACCCCTGTACTTTTCAGCGTTAATGACATCTTGACCAATGTTCTCCATCACCTCTCTGTCAATCAGTTTCCCAATATCCTCAACTGCCATACTTGCCTCATAAGCAGCGACAATTCTCAACTCATTGATACCAATCTCACAATGAGCTAAAGCCTTGATACAATTAGAGTATCTCGTTATCGTGCTTCTGATACTTGGGGAAATGTATTCATTCTTATCACTGTAAATCTCCCAAGATGACTCCTCTTCTAATCTGGTGATGGAAATCGAACCTGAACCAGGAGCATATTGGCCCTTGGATTGGATGGCAGTTGCATTTTTGCCAATCGTGGTTGAATTTTGTTGCTGCAGCTGTTGGAGACTCTCCTCTGTAGTCTTGCGGAGCCAAATGTAACCGTTTACACCAATAATAATACTGACACTTCCAGGTAGGTCATGTGAATGGTTCTTTGCCCGAATGACTAAGGAAGAGGGCACTTTCAAGAACACTCCGTTTCTCAATTTCCCATACTTTAAAGATCTTGTATGCAACGATGCAGAGCCATCCTGGTATAGAGACTGCACTTCAGCATTCAGCAAGTCGCCTTCTTTCAAGAAATTTCGCATTTGCAACTCATCACTCTCGGACTTTCTTCTAAGGACACCACCAGGTAAGTTCACCGAGCCCAGCATAAGCACAGCATCCTGTTTCCCACCAATATCGACCTTCCAGCGTCTCTGCCCGACTTCAGTAATGCGGCCAACAACATGATCACCTGTCTCGGGTTCATAGCGGCCCCTGATGGGCGTGACCGAGAGCAGGCGGTTCACACGAGTGATGGTGCCCGCGACAGAGGAATAAGTGTCGTTCTTAAGATAGAACGTTCCGTGGCCTTTCATCCAGACTGGGTCGTCGGTAACGAGCTCGCCTGGCGTCACTACTGAGCGTTTCAGAGCAGCAGCTCCATCTGCCCCTGTGGTGGTATCGTTGGAATTGTGGGAGCCCTCCATCACAGCATCGACATCTGAACCACTGTCACTGTCGAAGTCATTGTCGTCGTAAGAACGTGTCGCAAAAGTCGAAGCACGCGTGATACTGAGAATATCGGACATTGAATACTGATCTTTCTCTCAAAGAATTCAAGTACTGTAAGTATTCGTTCGGATTCTTCTTGTTTAGTGTACCATTCAAATTTTCTGAGAGTAACTACCGTTGAGTTAAGAGTGGCCCGACCGATTATCCGCGAAGTCGTTTTAAGAAAAAAAGAATCCCTATGCCTCATCACCAAGAAAGGATGATTCATGCTGCAGTTTGTCAGACGACTCTCCTTGACCAGTAGATCTTCCTTGCGCGAAATGGAACTTGACTTGACTCCACCAATTAACCGCACAATGACGGTACTGGACCGCTCCTTCTTTGAACGTCGGGTGCCTTTGGTCTACGCTCACTTCAACGACCCGAAACTTGTTGGTCAATTTACAAAGACATGCTCTGAAGACATCCTTGCGATCAAGAAAGTCAAAAATGTTCTTAAATTTGGTAATTACCGGGGTGTTCTCCTCACTGAACGTCTCGCTGATCCTAATGATGCTGAATCTGTGTTGTCTGCAGAGACACTGGAGTTCTTACTGAAACATAATGTGCCACTCAATTCACACGAGCTGGTCATTGACTATGGTTTTTGGCGCAGCGATGAGATACTCAGTGCTATTTTACCTGAAGAGTTCATTGATGAGGTACCATCTGGCTTTACCATTACTGGCCACATTGCGCATTTGAACCTGAGGGAGGAGTTCAAACCCTTTGGGAGATTGATTGGGCAAGTTATTCTGGACAAGAACCCCAATATTCGTACAGTTGTGGATAAATTGGACTCAATTCATACAGTTTACCGTACTTTTGCCATGGAGATTCTTGCTGGAGATGATAACATGGTTGTGGAACAAAGAGAATCGAATTGCGTATTTAAGTTCGACTTTTCCAAAGTGTATTGGAACTCGAGATTGCACACAGAGCACGAGAGGTTGGTGCAACAGTTTTCAGAGGGAAGCCTTGTATGTGATGTGATGGCTGGTGTCGGGCCATTTAGTGTTCCCGCTGGTAAGAAGCGAGTATTTGTGATGTCGAATGATTTGAACCCAGAAAGTGTGAAGTACATGAAGGAGAATATCGACAAAAACAAGGTTGGTGAGTTTGTCGATGCATTGCATGTCGATGGGAGAGTTTTAATTCAAGATGTAATGAAGTACGCCAAGGAGTTTAGTGCACTGAGGGGTGATGTTGTGAAAGTGAGCAAGAGGAGAAAAGTGGGTAAAGACCAACCAGCTATTATGGAGACTAAGGAGTTCCCTGTTCCACAGTTTGTGAGCCATTTTGTTATGAATCTGCCAGATTCTGCTCTTGATTTCGTACAGGAATATGTGGGTCTCTACTCTATGTGCCCAGAGATTCAAGATTTTCCTGGTTTCCAACTTCCATTTGTTCATGTTTACTGCTTTGAGAAGTTTAGCCATGATGAATCACCAGAGCCAACAGAAGAGCAGCTACACCGCAGAGTATTTAAAAAAGTTGTGGCTTCTTTACAAACAACTGACCTTAAATTTGAAGATGTGCATTTCCACACGGTCCGTAAAGTGGCCCCAACAAAGCCAATGTTTAGAGTGAGTTTCCAGCTACCTCACGAAGTGGCCTTTAGAAGATAAAAAGATGGACTAATACTTCAACTCCCCCGTAATATTGCTCCAGAACTCTTCAACGTAGGCGGTCTGCTCCTGTTGAGGCGCACCTCTTACAAATAAATACACTCTAGAATCCACTGGCGTCTCCCAACCACCTTGAGGTATACCACTGACAATAATCCCACCAGTCTCTTCCAAAATGACCCATCCCGCTGCAACATCCCAGATCTGGCATCCCCCTTCCCAGTAGGCGTCCAATTGGCCAGTAGCGACATGGGAGATGTTCATCGCCGCAGAACCAAAGGAACGATACCCATGAATAAATCCCTTGTCTTTACTCAGCAAGTTTTTGAAAGTTTCAATCTTGATATCGAACAACTCTCCAGATCGATCGGACCCACCTTCGAGTGCAACAATAGACGATTGGAGGGACAATGGCCGAGAGGACAATTTTGGGAGTTTGGCATCGTTGAGGTACGCACCGTGGCCCTTGATGGCATGGAAGAGTAGTTTCAAATGTGGGTTGTAGATCACACCAACCACAGGCTGTTTGTTCAATGTGAAGCCCAGCGAGATGCAACTGTATGGGAACCCATGAATGAAGTTAGTTGTGCCGTCGATTGGGTCAACGACGAAGGTTGGCGCATCGGTTAGCTGCGTCTCGCCCTCAACATAGGTTTCTTCACCAATGAATTGATAGTCTGGGTAAGTATCTTTGACTCTTGCAGACACATTGGACTCAACGAGCTTGTCAATCTTGGTGACGAGGTCCACAGAGTTCTTCTTGTCATCAAAGGCTTCCTTTCCAGAGTGAGCGGATATGATGTCACCTGATTCATGAGCTAGATGAATGAGGAATTCTTTGATAGCAAATAGATCTACCGACATCTTGCTTTCGATCTATTGAGTAGGCAATGTTGAACAAGACTGCTAGCGTTAAAAACTCTCAACATGTGGCCAAAAAGCTCCCCATTCAGTTGTTTATGACATAATAGGAATACATCTCTTACATAATCTCGGGCTTTGAATTTTGACTTGAGCTGTGAACTAGCAGTGTTGTAAATAAGAGACCTTTTCGTCTTATCAGAGATAGATAGATGGTGTAGGCATATCAGATTTTTTTGCCGCCAATAGATCCTCAATGGAAAGCTTCCATAGATGGATCCCCCACCATCGCCATGTGAAAGACCTTGAAATCGAGGACTCCACTGAACTTCTCCCCTCTCCAAAATCTAGCCCTATCTCCCCACTAACTGTGGGAGACTCAATGGAGCCACCATCGTTTGAGCTGCGTGACGAGGCACACCGGAACCCCTGGATATCCTTCTTCAACGAATACGAGTATCGATACCCATCGAAACATCAAACGTCGCCATTTAAGCTTCGATTCTCATCGTGGCTCCAACCTAGCAGTGCAACATCAACACCGGAAGAGAAGCGCCTCGTATTGAAACTGGACATCTTGATTGTATGCTTTGCCGTGGTATCTTACTGGGCGAAGTACGTGGACCAGGCCAATATCGCTAATGCTTATGTATCCGGTATGAAGGAGGACCTTGGAATGTATGGTGACGAGTACGCTGATGTTGTGGCAGCGTACAATGCAGGAACAGTGATTTTCCAAGCTATTTATATGTATCTGTTCCCAAGGGTTTCTATGCACTGGATGTTTGCAATATGCGATGTTACGTGGAGTCTGATCACTGTGCTTTGTGGATTTGTTGGGAATAGCAAGGAGTTGATGTACGCTCGGTTTGCAACAGGTGCTGCTGAGGCTGGATATTTCATGATGATGCACTATTTACTTGGGTGCTGGTATAAACCTGATGAGCTGGCGAGGAGAGGTGGATTATACTATTGTGGATCCATGCTAGGGACACTTTCTGCTGGATTGTTGCAGGCTGGTATTTTTGAGCATTTTGATGGCGTTAGAGGGAGAGCTGGCTGGCGATGGGCATTTATTGTTGATGGACTTATCACGTTCCCTGTCGGGATACTTGCTTTTTACATGGTTCCAGGCACTCCTTATAATTGCTACTCTTTGTTTCTTTCAGATGATGAGATCAGGCTTGCGAGGAAAAGATTGAGAGATGCCAATATCAAGATGCCTTCAAGGCAACCGCCGCCATTTTTCGATGTTGCTTTATGGAAGAGGGTGCTTGGATCATGGCGAATATACGTGTTATCTGTGTTGACTTCATTATACTGGAACTCAACCAACATCACGTCTGGCGGATTTGTCCTTTGGTTGAAGTCAATGGACTACAGTGTACCTCAGATCAACAGATTGAGTGTTGTCCCGGCATTAGTGGGGATCCCTTTGATTCTCATTGTTACATTTTCAGCAGATGTTTTGCACTCGCGCTCACAGGCGATTTTTGTTGCTGAAGCAGTGAACCTGTCAGCACAGTTGTCATTGGCGATATGGGACATTCCGAAATGGTTAAAATGGTATAGCTTCCTGGTGCAATATGTCGGGATAACCATATCTTCTGTGGTTTATGGGTGGCTCAATGACATTATGCGACATGATGCCCAGGAGAGGGCTATTGTGCTGTGTTGGTGCAATTTGTTTGCAGGTCAACTGAGTGCTATCATGGGCCGGTGGGCTTTCCCCACATCTCAAGGGCCGCAGTTTCATAAAGGATATGTCTTTACTGTGTGTGTTGCCATCGGATTGATGTTGTGGGTGTGGGTAACACTGTGGTGGTACAAGAGAGCGGAGCGGAGTGTGGTGAGGGAGAATGGGATTGTGATTTTTGACTCTAGGAAGTCCGGTGCATATGGAGAAGCAAGTCCCTACGAGGGATTATTAGATCGATGATATTGCATCATTGCGCATTGTAAAGTTGGTGTCAGAAAGCTATAATTAATATTATCCGTGTTGTGTGGCTGTAAAACTCTTGAGAAAAAACTCGGCTTGTCGCAAGAACTCACAGGGCCACATCACTAAAAATTGAGAGTAAGAGTTGTACCTCTCCTAAGGAACGTATATATGAAGTCGAATATATAATACATATCGGGTAATATATATTGTACGTCTAGTGGTTTTTAATTTCCACTGGCTGCGTAGCTTTCTTGTCAGCGGGAGTCAACTTTGGAAACAAAGCCAGACAAATTTAGTTAAACTGGCTTCTTCACATACACCCAGACCCACCAGCAGCCAGATCCACCAGAGGGCTATAAATGCACACCCAGAGCTGCCAGATCTGATTGGACACAATAATCGATATCCCCAACTCACACATGACGGCTAATGTTTCTCAAAGAGGTTAGATACCGAGCCTTTGGTGGACCAGATGTGGTTCTAAGTCGGCACCCACACTTTAAGCGAATTCTCCACAGTTCACAACAATTTAAGTACAAAAGGCATGAAGATTAGAGATTTATCATTTAGGGTCTCAAAATGACAACCAACTGTAAAGAAATGGTTCGCTTTAACAGCAAGCCTTCTGAGCTCAAAAGGGACTACTCGTAGTGGTACTGGAAGCTAATTCCACATCTCAGAGAGATTGAAGACCACCCTGAAAACACCAGAGTCACCGAACACCCAGAATTGGAATCGACTACAGTCTCTGATGTCCTAGAACTAGGTACAGAACATGTCGATGAAGAGCACGTTGTGGAAATCACTGAGAATGAAACTGTCTCACCTATAAAATACGAGCTCCGCGCGAGGCAGATCGGAGATTGTAGAAGTTCTTTGACGAGTATGAGTACCGTTATCCGAAATCAGTCACGCAGAACAAAAGCTGGTGGAGATGGTACAACAAGGGAACTTCCAGTCGTGAAAAGAAACTCATCCTCAAACTTGACATTATGATTGTCACTTTTGCAATCATCTCATTTTGGGCCAAATACCTTGATCAAGCTAATCGGAAATGCCTATGTGTCTGGTATGAAAGAGGATTTGAAAATGTGGGGTGACGAGTACTCAAACGCGGTGGCGATGTACATTGCTGGAAGTGTCATCTTTCAAGTCTTCTATATGTATTTGTTCCCAAGAGTTTCAATGCACTGGATGTTTGCCATCGCAGACGTGGTATGGTCCTTGATAACAATCGCTGCTTTTTTCATTGGAGCAGCTGAAGCGGGTTACTTCATGATGATTCATTATCTCTTAGGTTCATGGTATAAGCCGGACGAGTTGGGTCGTCGAGGTGGACTTTATTATTGTGGACAGATGCTGGGTGGACTCCTCCAAGCTAAGATATTTGAGACAATGAATGGATTCATGGGTCGAGCAGGTTGGCGTTGGGCATTTATTATCGATGGGCTCATCACTTTGCCAATTGGACTCGTTGCATTTTACATGGTGCCAGGAACCCCAAACAAGTGTTATAGTCTTTTTCTGGCAGATGATGACATTAGACTTTCCCGCTCAAGGCTCATTGCTGCAAACATCAAAACTCCTTCGAGGCAACCACCGCAGTTCTTCAACTGGTCTCTTTGGGAAAAAATATGACCTCGTAGCAGATATACACCTTGTTCATCCTGGACTGCTTGTTCTGGAACTCTTCTAACAATGGTTTCAATGGGTTTGCTCTCTGGCTGAAATCTATCGGTCGATACAACATCCCACAAGTGAATCGCTGGACTACGATTCCACCAGCCATTGGGGTGGCCCTGATTCTTGCAGTATGCTTCTCTGCTGATTTCCTTCGCTCCCGATCAAAGGCTATCTTCTGGGCCGAGGCAGTAGACTTCTCTGGATCGTTGATCCTTGCATTGTGGTATGTACCAGAGAGTTCCAAATGGTATGCATTCATGATTGGATATATGGGAATCACGATCTCTTCTGTCGTTTATGGCTGGTTGAACGACATTATGCGCCATGATCCACAAGCGCGCGCCATCTGCTTTGTTTTGCCAATATGTCCTCGAATCAGTCTACCGCGTGGGTTGGAAGGTTGGTTTTCCCAACCTCGCAGTCACCACGGTAAAGGACTGGTTATATCTATGCTGCGTCTGTCGATGCAGCATTAATGGTTTGGGTGTGGTTTACAGCTTTTATGTATAAGCGACAAGAGAGGAAAGATGCCAGAGGAAACGGGATTGTGTTGTACAATTCAAGGACCAGTGATATTCCTTCCGATGTTTAGCCGTGGCTGGATGAGTTTGGAAAATTGAAGAAGGTAGAAAGTGAGAATGATTTGGAGAGTGATGAGTTGTCTGAGTGAAACCTTCTCTAACGAGCTTTACATAAGGAAACTTCCCCCTGTCATGTACCATAAATACAGCGATCCCTGAGTCAGCTCCTAATAACTCTAGAAAATACTCCTTGGAAGTTCATATCTCAGTAGTATGCGATGATTCAGCACAAGATCGTCAACCTCTTAGGTTCAGTCGTTTCACTTTGAATGACCCCACTCGCAGCACAGATTACAGAGATTCTCCTTTTAGGTAAAACTCAAAGTTTCGTCTCCTTGAAAGGGTGAACCAAGTGCCGAGATTCAAGTGTTTGCAATTGTGCAGTGTTTCAATTTATCGTAAAGCTCCGATTAGCCCCGATGGGAAATGCGTCCTAGACCATGGTGATCTCTAGTGAAAGGCAAACGCTGGTTCACATCAGATCACTTTTGAACACAGAATTTTGAAATACTGAGATTTGCTCCTCATAACAACAGTTTCCATAACTGCTCTGACAATCCCTTGAAAGCAAGGGTCCATTCGAAACAGTAAATTCACAATCAGGGTTGAATTTAAGTAATGCTGTTGTCGTTCAGAACTGAAGGGTTTTCCTTTTAAGATAACCAACCGCCCACGGGTCATCCCAAACTATCAAACTATACATATCTGTCTCATAGACGCCCAACAACACAGAATTAATCAATTAACCATAAATGGTGCTGCACAGGGTTGAGTGATCAAACTGATATTTAACCTCTCGATGCAGAATATAGTACGTATTTCACGCAAATCACCAGGTTGGTAGACCAGAGTTGGTCCATTGATGATGTATTCAATTTTGAAATCTTGCCTCTGATGGCATAGTAGGTTTTTCTATAGGTGAACCCAGCTGCTGCCAACCTCCAAATTCCTCAATTCTTCAAACTCAGTCAGGGAGGTATATCAGGATGCTTCATTTGCAGTCCCTGGAGCTTTGAAATCCTTTAATGCTGCTATCGAGGTGGACCCTTTGTTTCAGGTGAGGGTATGCATACTGTCATGGAGATCGGAGTCATCAAAAACCAGATACTTATTCACAGGTTTTGAAGGACTGATGAGTGTATATACGGCAATTAGTGAGACAGGTTCTTTGCCTTCGAACTGCGAGGAACTTGCTCCTAAGAAAGTGGAATAGTGCATATCAAGTCTCAAGTCCTAACTGAGAAAGCTCCAAGGGTCCCACCGCTATAGGCCATCCTATGACTTTCCAAAAGGATTGAGCTGTGAGATGTGCGAAGAACATTGAGACAATAAGAAAAAAAAAAAAGGAAACAAACCGTTGATATAGACGGATAAGCACCAGAAAACGCGACTTAAACCCCAACTCTAGTAATAATTTCCTCCACCAAACAGCAAGCTGTGACAACTTCAAATCTTAAGTTTCACAATGTCCGACGATGCAGATCGAGAGGCGACCATGGAAGTTCGAGAGGAAGTACCCACCACTGAAGTTGATGTCAACAAGCTCGATGCAGTATGTATATGTATTGTTCAATGATCTTTTTAGACTCTTTGAGGCTAACATAGTTTCAAAGGTTACAAAGCAGATTCTCCAGGCTACCATCAGGACATTTCTCTCCGCAGCACACATGAACATTGCGGTGAATAAGAACCTTCTCCAGCAGAAGGCATGGGGAGACCATTCTTTTGCGCGCGTCAAAGTCAACATGATTCTCAATATGGCTGACAGTATCCTTCAAGACACCCGTGGTCTTAAAATCCAAGCGCTTCCTCCAAAAGAGGGCAAAGCAGCCAAAGGAAAGACTAAAGAATCATCACAGCAACAGCAGTGGATTCTTGTGAGCGCACTCAATGACCCTGAGATGGCCTTCCATTTAGAAACCAAATGGAGAGTTTCCGCTGAGCAGTTGTTTAGAAGTGAGTTGGACGAGGAGAGACATGACTACAGAAACAACCGTGCCCAGATGCCCATTTTAAAGTCTGATGCTGAATTGATGCTCGCCGGTATAATCCTAATTGTCATCACTACGATAATCGTGAACAGCAATCGTATGAGTGAAACTGAGTTGTTGGATGTTCTACAGAATGAGTTTGGTATGAGTAGACATGAACATTTGAACGTTTTGAACCAAACTACTCCGGAGCTGCTCAAAACACTGGATAAGATGGACTATGTGGATCGCACTGTGGTTGCTACGGAGAACACTGAGCAGCTTGTCGAGTACTCCATTGGTAGAAGAGCGCGCTTGGAATTCACAAAGGCGGACTTCATTGAGTTCCTGCGAGTTCTGTATGATATTACTGATACTGATGGCGAGGACCAGATTTTGGATTTTGTTACGCGTATGAACGAGGCCCTAGAACCTGTATACGGGAATTGAGAGGCTTTGTCGTCCAAGTACAGAGTAGCAAACTGTATGGTTGTGTCAGATGTTAAGTGCCTGATATATCAGATTTCGGATTTCGGATTTAAATAGCTGATATAAGCATATTCGGCTTTACGGCATTATGGCTTGATTTTTTTTTTTTTTTTTTTTGGTTTTATTTTGTCCCCAATCAGGAAAGTTTCTCCGAGGTTGAGAATCAATTTGGCGTAGCTCTCCGGTTTGTGTCGTCGTTTGATTAAAACTTTTGGCCGGTTTTTTTTTTTTTTTTTTTTTTTCTGAAAGAAAAAAGGAAAGGAACGAGATCTATCTGTTTTCTTATTTCACCTGTTTTGTTTTTGGAAAGGCCCGATATCCTTCAACAACGTGAAAATAATGAGTTTGGATACTTTGGATTACTCCGTTTTAATTGCTTTGGCCATCGCAGTGGCTGCGTACTACTCTAAGGGTACCGTCTGGGCCGTTCCACCAAGTGATACAACAGTCAATTCCACTTCTAGGGACATCGCTGAGGTTGTACGCGATAATCAGAAGGAGTTCCTGGTTTTCTACGGCTCACAGACAGGGACTGCTGAGGACTACGCTCACAAGTTTGCCAAGGAGCTTAAGTCCAAGTTCAAGTTGAACGTGATGGTTGCCGATTTGGAGGACTATGACTTTGAAACACTAAACGAGCTCGACTGTATCGTTTCATTCTTGATTTCGTCATATGGTGAGGGTGACTTTTCTGACTCTGCTATCGCTTTTGAGTCTTACTTGGAATCCTCAAACGAGGGTGATTTGTCCAACTTGAGATACACCTTGTTTGGTTTAGGTAACTCTACTTATGAGTTCTACAACGGCGCCGCCTCTAAGGCCAATACACTTTTGCTAAACGCAGGTGCCAGCATTATTGGCCAATTTGGCCAAGGTGATGACGGTGCTGGTACGTTGGACGAAGATTACTTGAGTTGGAAAGAGGCGACTTTGGAGACTTTGAAGGACTTGTTGCACTTGGAGGAGCATGACGCTGCGTTCGAGCCTTCTTTGACCCTATTGAAGTTAGAAGAGGGTGACTACGATTCTGAAAAGGTTTTCTTGGGTGAACCGGACAGAAAGTATTTGGATCCAACCCAAAACTTGTCCAAGGGCCCCTTTGATCACGCACACCCTTACATCTCCCAGATCACTCACACCAAGGAGTTGTTTAATGGGGGTGACAGATCTTGTATCCATGCTGAATTCGATCTATCCCAGAGCAACATGCGTTATTCAACTGGTGACCATTTGGCTATCTGGCCTGCCAACTCCAATGAAAAGTTGGAACAGTTCCTCAAGATCACCAACTTGGCTGGCGAAAAGAACGCTGTGTATGACCTGAAGCCAATCGACTCGACTGTGGTCATTCCATTTCCAACACCTGCCACAGTTGATGCTATCTTCCGTCACTACAAGGAGATTTCTGGTCCGGTTTCTAGACAAACACTTGCGAATTTGAAGCAATACGCCCCTACCGAGAAGGCCAAGGCTGAGTCTGATAGATTGAGTAAAGACAAGAAAGCCTTTGCTGATGAGATCCACAGCAACAAGTACGACTTATCTGAAGTCTTGTCCCTACTATCCGATGGTGTGAAGTGGGACCTTCCATTGGACTTCTTGATTGAGACTCTACCACACTTACAGCCACGTTACTACTCTATCTCTTCATCTTCTTTGTCCGAGAAGACTACCATTCATATCACTGCCGTCGTTGAAGCCTCTCCATTTGATGGAAGACTAATAACTGGTGTTGCTACCAACTTGTTAAGAAACATTGAAATTGAGCAGAATAAGGAATCCACCATGCCACACTTGACCTTCAACTTGGATGGCCCAAGAAACATTCTGTCTGGCTTCAAGTTACCAGTTCATGTTCGCCGTTCCACTTTCAGATTGCCATCCAATCCATCTACACCAGTCATCATGATTGGCCCAGGTACCGGTGTTGCTCCTTTCAGAGGTTTCGTTAGAGACCGTGTTCACCAAGTCAAGAATGGTACCAAAAATCTTGGTAAGCATCTTTTGTTCTACGGCTCAAGAAACTCTCAAGAAGATTACCTTTACAAGGAGGAATGGACCGAGTATTCCAAGGTCTTGGGTGAATCCTTTGAATTAGTCACTGCGTTTTCCAGAGAATCCTCCGAGAAGGTCTATGTTCAACACAAGTTGAAGGAGCGCGCTGATCAGATTTTGGAACTTTTGGACCAGAATGCCTTCATCTATGTCTGTGGCGATGCGTCCAATATGGCTAAGGCTGTCAATGAAGCTTTGGTTGAGATTTGGTCCACAGGCAAGGGTGTTCCTCACGAGGAAGCCCATGAGTTCTTGAAGAACTTCAGAACCACCAACAGATACCAAGAAGATGTCTGGTGAATGCAGCGCAGGCAGCCTACTTTTCAATACACTTATAGATACTAATGACTTATTCTTCAGTTCGTTTGATGTACAGATTGTAAGGTTATCGGAGGGTTCATTCATACTGTTTGTCAACACTCCCTGGATGACACTCGAGAACAGTCTATTGGTCACCGAAAAGGTTACCGATGGCTCCATTCTCAACAAACGGATCATTCATGATATCGGATTCAGCTTTCTTCTTCTTACTGATCATTTCCAATTGGGCCTTTCTATTCTTGGAGTAATTTTCATCATCAAACTGAGGACCATTCTTGCAAGTGGTGACAAACTCACTCATCGCATTTCGTTGCTCCTTGGTATTCTTACTTTCTTGCAAACTTGTTTCAAGCCTTTCAATGGCATCTTCAGTGACATATGGCAGAACCGTCTTCAGAACTTCATATATGTAGGTACCTCTAGACCTCATTCTGGTGATCAAAAGCGCTAAGACATAATGACCATCAGGATGCCCTTCAACGTATAGGTTATTGGTCACAAATTTTACAAGGGCCTTTGACAGGTCTTGGCAAATGAATTGGTCAACTTCTTCATCCTTTAGGATCAAGTCCTCCAAAATTGATTTAAAAACCAGAACGACATTAAATGAAGTTTTGGAGTCATTCACCATAAGTAGATGTGTGGTAAGCTGCAAGAAAGGACCAAGAATAGATTTGTTGTTGAAGATGATCTTCTGTGTAGCAAGCTGGTTATCAGTCAAAGTCTTGCTTCCATATTGGCCAACACAGTCAAGTACGACTCTGAGAATAGACTGGGTAGTCTGTCTCAACATGTGCTCTTCCATCATCTCCTCCGACAGCTCCTGATCATCCTCATCTTCTTTGAATTCGGAGATGTACACCTTTTCCCATCTGCTTACAACCAATTCATCAAAAGTCACAAACACCTGTGGAAGCAATGCAGTCATGAAAGAATCAAGGCATTCTGCTGGGCATTGTTTGATAACTGGTCTCAACATTACATTGATCAAATGCTTCCATGAATGCAGAGTAATTCCAACTTTTTCAGTAGTAGCCGCCTTCCAGAAAATAGTGGCAATGTCAGGAATTGAATAGAAAGTGTCACCCAAATTGGCGATAGAAGCGATTGATAGATATACATATTCTCTGGTATATCTAATGACATGACCAACAGAGTCTGCAAAGTCTCTTAAAGTCTGCATTGCCTTCACAGTCTCTTCTAGGAATTCATCTCTTGATTGGAGTGATACACCCATTTGCCAAAATCTTTCCTTGGTAGATTCCCTCACAAATGACTTCACAACATCTGGCAATGTATTCCAGTTCGCGGGGTCATGGTATGCTTGGATCTGATACAACAGCTGAAGAATATGTGGGACAATTGGAATCAACCTTGGCTTCCACAGCTTCTGTAGCCTCTTGAAGTCCTCAGAATCAGTAGAAAGTTTCTCAATCGAGTACTGGATGAGAAGTCGGGTCGTTCTTGTTGGGAAAATTGCAGCCCATCTATCACTTAACTCAGATTTCAGCTTTAAACCCTTTTCATCCATAGGTGTAGTCAGTAGATCTGTATCAGCAGTAATGCCTCTAGATTCGAAATATTCAGCTATCTGGACAACTCCTAATCTTTCCATAAACCAATGCAAGTCAGAGAGACCTTTTATTGTGTCTTCATTTGACCATGCTGCCAATTCATTATCAACAATCTTAACAAACCTCTCATCTTTGTTAGGGTTGTTCGATCTCTGGGAGACGACCAACAAAAACGCCTTGAATGTGACAATTTCAGCTGTCGATAGTTTAGGAGCTAATGTCTGAAAAACTGCCTCTAAATTATCCAAGATATTCATCAAATTCTGTGGCATCATGAAAGCTAATCTGTTCAATTCTACACCACAAGTGTTTCTCAAGTCCTTGATGGAGGTAGATATCACATCAGAGGCATTATCAACGTACTCATACGTACAGACACTCAAGATTTTCTCGATGAGCTTGAAAATTGATTGATCTTTCAGCAGTGGTGCAAATTGGATCAGCGTTTGAATCAACTTTCTTAAAACAACAGGATCCTTGATGAGAACAATCAGCAACTTGTTAAATAATGCCTCCACTTTCAAAAGTAGAGTGTCTAGTTTTTCATTGTAGTCTGCATTCTCATACCATATTTTCCACCTAACAATACCTCTCACTGCAGCTTCTGTGATGTCCAGCTGGGAGATAGCATAAATAAATGGCTCGGCGTGGTAGTCTAGTGTCTGAGACGTCAAAACGGGACTGGCAAGCTCAGAGGAAAAGAAGTTTTCTAACCTTTGATTCAACCAATTCAAACTCTCATCAGCTTTTATACATGTGATTAATCTCACCATATCATACATAAGTCTCTTGTAGTTGCTGACAAGAGAAAAAGAATCTGCCTTTGAATTGAAGTCAACTCGTAGATATTTCAACGAGTTGTGATCTTCTTTTAGGTCTCCGTAGTTGAGCAGCTTCGATGCAGCAACTTCAAGCAAGCTAGGGATAATTGGCTCAATGATTTTGATTCTCTCAGAGTCTCTCAGCATGTATCCCCAAAAGTTGAGGGAAATAGCACTAACAGTTAGACTTTCAGAGCATGTGGTTGACAGCAAGAGCTCCAAGTAACCTTTGACGTCCCACTCACCAGCCTTGTCTGGTTGCAAGTGTTCGCTAAAGCCAACAACCATTTCCGTAAATTTCTTGGTAAAAGCATACATATCGTCGTCAATGTCATCAGGATCATTGGAAATTGAATTCAGGATGTTTTTGAAGAGTGCGATGCCTTGAGGATTGAAAATGATGTTGGCAATTTCGTCAGCTTCAGAATTGTGAACAAATGATCTAGTAAAAACAACATGCAAGCAATCAACCGAGAGCGTCTTGATCTGGGTATTAGATATTAGAATAGTATTGAAAAATGACTTAGTGATTTGTGACTGGATGATCAAGGTGCTATAAGGCCAATTCATACACGTCTTGAATGTCTCCAAGAGTTTGATGATTGATCTCTCATCTCCATTTCTAATGGATTCATTTAAAAATTCTTGCCAGATGGTGAACCAGCCTTCTTTTGTTGCTTTAGCCTCTTCTAAGTTCACGTTAGGTTCATAAACCATGTTCATCAAAGAATCAGGAAATAATACGTTCGAGCAGAGCGAGCACAGAATGTAGTTTCTTTGGACAGTGATTGGATCATCCAAGATGTAAATATCCTCAAAAAGAGTTCTGAAAATAATTAATGATAGCTCTCTGGTCTGTTTGCTGTGGAACCAAAGCTGAGATAAGTCATGATCCATTGATGCCCAACCTTCAGTGAACTCCTGGAAAGACGCCTTGGTGGTGCTTTCTTTGGAAAGGAAGGAGCCCCAGCACTTCTTTGCAATGGAAACCCAGAGAAAAGCCAGCTTCTCTTTTAAGTAATGTGGATCGTCAGGCTGTAGGTTTGATGCAAGATCAATTACCCACTTCCTAATGGCAAGTTTCTTCTCTTGGTCGTAATGACGCCATGATGTGTTGATGGAGTTTTGTAGTAAGGTGAGGCCAAAGTGACGAACAATGAAACTTTGAGATGGCAAGGCAAGCTCGTAACCCCATAATGGAGATTCGTCCTGCTTCTTAACTTGACTCAAAAAGGCTTCAGCATCTTGGCGGTCCGAATTTGCAGATCTCGGAGAGTGAACAAGTTCCAAGGCTGAAACGATCTTAGAGGCTGAAGTTGAATCCATGATGTTGACTCAGTCCACAGTGTTGCTATTGAAGTATAGAAGGAAGACGAGTAGGGATGCTGTAGACAGATTCACCCAAAAAGTTCTCGTACTAAAGGAGATGTCTTCAAGGTCTGTACGATCAAACGGCTCAATCGCAGATCAAGCGAAGAAAATCAAACAACCGAAACACGCTTGAGATAGAGTCAAGCGATAGAGCTGAGCGAACGTCTGCGACCGGTTCCTTTCAGCTTTTTTGGCGGTATCAAACTCCAAATGGCAAAACTGTTTGTTTTTCCTAGCAGTTTTGTTGATTGTTTTTCTTAGGCTGTAATATCGCGAAAATTACCTAATAAAGATCGATGTAAACAAAAAGGGGTTAATCTGATACCATTTAAATACATCTACATTACAGAGAAATGGGATATCCTTCAGAACAATTGATTGTGCGACAAGAGATCCTTTGGATTCTAAAAATCATCCTCAGTGCTGGCTACGGATTCAGTTCTTTGAACCTCTTGAGATCATCGTTGTAGATTTGTGAGAGGCCCCATATACTTGATGAGCCATGAAACTGCCTTCCTTGTGGCTGGGGTATATCTCTACCTTCTCGTTTTCAGTTAGTACCTCAAACACCTCTAAGAAATCGTTGGAAAGGGAAAGGAGGTTCCTGAAGGCTGATTGAGGCGCAGCGTGCACCGAATCCCGAGTCCCTACAAGAAATCTTGTCGCAATCGTGTATAGGAATGAATGTCACACAGAAAAGGAAGATTAAAGCTTCTTTCCTACGAAAGTGTGAGACAAAAGTTCTTTAAAGCCTGATAGTTCTTTCCCTTTGATTCCTCCGCTGACAGTTCAACGCCTACAGGGTAGTGATGGAGTGTGCTGTTTTAGAGTGTTTCTATCCCATTTGCAAGGTACAATACAAAGTTATCTGAATTACAAGTAGAATTTTCTCTTGTCTCTCTCCATATCTGGTCTGTGCTCCCACTCTATCTCTTCCTTGATGCCCTTTTGGACCCTTCTTAACTTAAAAGTAAACTGTGGGCCCAATTCCTGCAAACCAACCTTCTTTTCATCTCTGAAAACATATCTGTGCCTTCTGAAGAAAACAAAATCTCTCTGGTTATGCAATGTAACGACATTTCTGCCTTCTATTTCAGGAGTCTGTGGAAACAGGGATTGAAAGAGTCTACCCACCGTTTGACCTAATCTCGTGGTGAAGTTGTTCAGAATTAATTCTGGAATATGGTCAGTGGCTCGACCATGTCCAGCGATCTTCTTACCGGGCACAAAAGAGCTGATGGAGAAATAAAACGTTGGACCTTCTGGTAAGTGAATGAATGTCATACCTGTAACTTTCTTCTTGTCTTCATTTATCACTATCAGGTCCGTGAAGTTCCTATTGGAACAGTATTTCGCCATCTCCTGCATGCTGTATTCTCTCTTACGTTTAATAAATGTAACGTTTGGAAAGATCTCCATTAGCACATCAGCAAACTCATAAGCTGCTTTTCTTGCGTTTGCATTTGTAGTTAACAGAATCTTAGGCTCGCGTCCATCAAAATATGAGCTGAAATCGTCTTCACCTTCCACGCCCACGCCAACAGTCTCATCAAACACTCTTTTGGATTCAATAGTGTCTGGAACATTGTTCTTCAGTCTTTCCTCTTTCAACTCAGGGTTTTCCTTCTCCTCTTTGGCTCGAGCTGCTCTCATCTTGTGCTTCTGTTTGTTTTTCTGTTGTCTAAGTTTGGTGAAGAGCTCTTGCCTCTTCATCTTGTTCTTTATCTTGGCCTTCTCTTCAGGAGCCACGCGAGCCATCTTGAATGTTTTGTGCTGTGTTTTAGAATATGGTAAATTCTTTTTAGAGGTCTCTAAAGACATACTCAAAAAAAAAATTCCATGCGAAAATCTATCTGATGCCAGAAAGGGTAAGTTCCGGGTGATGAGCCCTCGGTACGTATTGAAATGGCGATTTGATCATGACACTTATGAGCGTCTGAGAACAGTACTGCATGGAGGTCTTAACTGCTGAGGATGACTGGAGGTTTTTCAAGAAAGGAAACGCAAATGCTGTATATGAGTACACTGGCTCAGATAAAAGGCTTATTGGGAGACTGTTAAGGCTTCGATTATTGGGCCAACCTATAACCACATTGCAAGTTCATACATTTATCCAATCCAAAGTTCGGCATTATTTACAAGAGATCGTACCAATGGACCTAGTCGAAGTCAACTTTACGAAGCCTGGCCAACTGAACGATGGCTATGGGCTGTTGATGCCTAACTTACTTCCACAGGGCTCAAAATTGAAGAGGAAGGAGAAGTACTTCCAAGTGTACCAATCTGAAGTCTCGGACACTTTAGAGCTGAAACCTAAGTGGCTTGTCAAAAACAGAAACGGATGTCGAAACTGCGCTAATCACAGGTACAAGCACAATGAGCTTCCGTTCTTTTGTATATTATCACTATTGGATCAAGATTTGGTCAAAGACGCTATTTGTTTCATGTTTCAAGAAAAGAGACTGCAGACTGCATTCATTCAATACTTCAATTCAGAAAAGAGCATTCTACGGAAGTTGCAGAATCTACAAGAAGATATCTCATTAGATTCGTTGACTTCAGAGGATCAGATCACAGAGGCCATCTCACTTCAGATGTCGCTACGAGATGTTACTGTATTCATAACTCTGCCCAAACAATCTAGTAACATGTCAGTCTCGGTAACTGATGTTGACCCCAAACCTACATCTAAATGGCAAAAATGGAGGGATACGGAGGTCGCCTTGAGGGATGGCAGCCACTATCTGGACCACTGAATTAGGTCATTCAATAGTCAAAGATCCTGAGAGATGTACATTCCTGTCCCCACCTTCAATCCATACCAGCCAGTCCTTCTCCGTCTTATGCGATAACCCAAATTTCACGGTGTTGTTTGCAAATATTGGCGATTGGTTCTTGTACTTGAAGTTCTTAACTGTTACATTCTCAAACAATGTAGAAATCCACTCAAGTAACAAAGTCACCGTCAAGGGACCTTGTACCAATACCTCTGGATACCCTTCGGTGAGTGCGTACTCTTTATTGTAATGAATTTTATGAGAGTTGAATGAGAGAGCTGAGTATCTGAACAATAACAATTCAGTTGGTGTCAATGTGTGTGAGAACTCAGCAACCTTTTCTTCCTTTGATATTGGCAATCCAGGCTCATAAAGAGTAGGAGTATAGACCAGGCATCTCTTCTCTTCTAAGCAAACTTCGTCACCCATGACTACTTCTCTGTTGATAGTAACCATCTGACTGCTGTGTGTTTTCCTCACACTCTCAATGCTCTCCACACAGAATGCCATCTTGTTAAACTCAATCGGCTTGATGAAGTTCATCTCACCGCTGGCCCAGAGCCTTCTTTTGAATGTATCATCGGGAGGTTGCTGATGGGCATCATAGCCATCTTTCGACAAGGACTCTTCCTCGTGTTTCGGGTTAAAGTATATTAGATGGTAACCGCATGGTACGTGGTTACCCAGCGGTTTCTGGACGTTGAAGTAGGAGTACAATGATGCCTTCAACTGTAGAGCATGTGATTTAGACAGCGAGTCGGTAAGAATCCAATTGGTCGTGGGCCTGGGCATTTTTCGCTTTAGGTTTCTTTTAAAGAGATGGATACTGTTTTTTAAACCCTTTTTTATTGATTGTGGGCTACATACATGATGACCACACTTAACTTCTCGAAACAACTGAGTCAGCCATACCTACCACAGTATTTTACGGCAAAAGAATGTATCTCACGAGCAACAAATTTAAGAACATAACTCGTCTCAAAGTCTGGCTCTGGCGAAACTTTCTCGGTGAAATGACCACCACAAAATGAACAGGAAGGCCTCATAAAATTAATACCACAGTACAAAAGCTAAGAACAAAAACCAATCATTATTTGAGCACTAGCGTATACATCATACATAACCTTCAAGTTCCAAGTTTGTACAACTCCTTGACAAAGTTCTCACCCCAAAAACCACTGGTGTACTTCGAAATATACGCAAACAACTTTTCATGGTTTGCTTCTCTCTTCTCCTCAGGCATCGTCAAACTTTCATAAATTGCCTCGCTCAGCTCATCAATGTTCCATGGATTAACAACAATAGCTCCATTCAAAGACTGTGCAGCACCGGTGAATTCCGAAAGTATCAACGAACCCTTTAGCTCCTGCTGACAAGCAATATACTCATAGGAAACAAGGTTCATACCATCTCTGGTGGAGCTCACCAAGCAGACATCACTGATGGAGTATAGTGATACCAATTCGTTGAATGGTATGGACTTGTGCATGAAGTGTATAGGAACAAACTCAACGGTGCCAAAAGTACCATTAATTCTACCAACAAGTTCATTAACATTGGCACGAAGAGATTGGTACTCCTCAACATCACCTCTAGATGGAACAGCCAATTGAACAAGGACAACTTTCCCCACCCATTCTGGGTTCTCAGTTAGAAATACCTCAAAAGCATGTAGTTTTTGAGGTACACCTTTGATGTAGTCTAGTCTGTCAACTCCAACTATGATTTTGACATCTTTAAATTTCTTCTTTAGTGCCTTGACTCTCTCTATCACAGAGTCTTTTTTCAACCCATCTGTAAAGGTATCAACATCGATACCAATCGGGAATGCCCCGATGTTCACATATCTACCATTATATTCCACTCCATTAGGTAGTGCCTTCACGCCAAGAACTCTCTCCACCGATGAAAGAAAATGTCTGGCATAGTCATAAGTATGGAAACCAACCAAGTCGCAACTCAAAACGCCCTTCAGTATCTCTTGCCTAACAGGCAATATTCTATAGATCTCAGAAGAAGGGAATGGGGTGTGAAGGAAAAAGCCTAACTTGATATTTTTGATACCACGCTTGCTAATTGCGATTCTGAGCAACTCTGGCAAAAGCATCAAATGGTAATCATGAACCCAGACAACATCCCCATCCTTCACATGTTTGATGATCTCGTCTGCAAATGCCTGATTAGCCTCTTTATAAGCAGCCCAAGCTTGCTCATCAAAATTCATCTCACCAGGGTGGTAGTGAAACAAAGGCCACAAAATTGAGTTTGAGAAACCATTGTAGTGCAACTCCGCAATCTCATCAGATAAGAAGATAGGTGTTGAGTTAAACTTATCGTTCAAGTCCTTGGTTACCTGGGCTTGTTCCTCCTGAGGAACTTCCCATCCTGGCCAACCAAACCACTGGAATGTTGATGTCTTCTTGAGTCCCTGAAGCGCAGTGACAAGACCTCCACTAGACATGTTGTATTGGTACGATCCATTGGAGGAGCGCTTTAGAGTGACAGGAATTCTGTTAGAGACAACAAGTATGTTCCCGGAAGACATTGGTGCAAGGGGAGCTAATCTAGTTGGAGTCCAATCTGGTTAGAGTCACAATGCAAAGAAGTGAGTGTTTTGAGAGATTTGGTTTCCGATTCCAGAACAGCGGTACGGCCACATGAAATAAGTTCTTATGTCAGTTCTTAGTAATTCAGAAATGGACTGTTTTCTAGGAGACAGAATGTAAACAAAACAGTACAAGCGCCTAATACAAGCATCCCATCACAATACACGCAGTAATGGCATCAATACATGCCAAGGAGCACTCTCTTGACATTCCTCATGTTAGCTGCATTGAGTTTCCATTGAAGGTGAAGAACATTGACAGAGCACTCTCAATGGTTGGGGGCCCCAGCCAAATAACAAGATCAATCCATGACGAGGGCAACAACCCATTGGAACTGCGCTTCACCAAAAGCATCCACGAGCATCCGGTGACTGCCAAATGTTCTTCCAATGAGCAAGTTTTGGTGAGAATATCTGTTCCAAAGAAGCTTTTCCAAGAGAATGGAGGTAATATTCAAAAGACCCTTCATCAAGTGCATCAACGCGACAGGAAACCCGTACATGTTACACCCGTCGCAATTATCAACAAGAGTTTCAGATTCAGAGAGATGTCTGATTTCCAATATCAGGCAACCACTTCCCAGTTTACTCAAAGGATCGACAGTGCCATCCATGGTTTGAGATATGATGAAATTACTAAACTAGATGTGTATGATCAAGATAAAAAGCCGTGGGAATACGACCTGCCAGAGGAAATGCTCTTTGACTTACCTCCACCTCCAAGATTTTCGTCTATTCCTCTTCCCTTCAATTTTAATTACAAGAAAAACGCAGCTACCATCACGAAGGAGGGTAAAATCACCACCAAGAACAGACATATCAAGTTGAACTCAATCATCATCAAGTGGTTAGATAAGCCTCCAGTTGGACCTTCGCAAGAGCTAATAAACCAGCTGGCAATTTTCGAAGCTCAAAGAAGAGAAAATCAGTTCTTCAAAGACATTGTCGAAACGATATCAATCTTAGAACAGCTGTTCAAAAGGAAGCCAATATGGATTAGAAAGCATCTTGAGGCGCTGCTTCCACCTGCTTTAAAATTATGTCTGAAGTACGCATTGCCTCAAGTGGCATATACCTACACCAAGGGCCCTTGGAGGCAAGCGTACATTCGATTTGGTATTGATCCGAAATCTTCTTCAGAATACTCCATTTATCAAACAGAAGGTTTCAGAGTTCCCAATTACTCGAAGAGACTACCGAAAGATTTTGTCTCCGAGACTCCAAATAGTGTTTCAAAAGTGTTCAAATTTGATGGTGAAACTTTGCCATTTTCGCTTCTATTCCAATTAGAAAATATCACTGATTCGTTCGTTAGAAGCGTTCTGCAAAAGGCAGAAATGAGGGACACCGTGGACTTCAACGATGGATGGGTTGATCGTTTAAGCATGATCAAAGTGAGAAGATTGATGAGGTATAAGCTGCGTTCATTGGTTGATGGAGCAGTTGTGGATCCAAACAAAGTAGATTACATTCTTCACAAGTTGCAACTTCATGATGCTGATGCACAGGACACAAACACTTACGAAAATGACGAAGATGTTGACGAAGATGTCGATGAGGATGAGGAGGATTTGGAAGATGACTATGAGCTGGATATCACTGATGCTGACTACCCTCAAATAATGCAATACCTGGAGAAATTCAATCCAAAAGGTGCAGCAGAGTTAGGGAGATTATCTGGCTTGATAAAGCAAGCTAACTTGGATCTGGAGTGAAGATGCCTACTTTCTCGAGATTCCTGACATATGCATGCCAACACCCATGTTCAAACCCATTCAGCTAAAACCGAATAGTGAATTGAAGCAGCCTCCGGATAGAACAATCGATTTACATCAAACTGTTCCATCTGCATCTCGGTTCTGGCACGGTGTTACTCGAAGATCTTGATAATTAATACACAAACGAGCGCAGCACCCTGGAGTCTTGAGTGTGACCCAGATGCAACTTTTCGTCGTCAATGTCTATGTGGGCAATACACTTTCTACTTTCATCAGCAAATCCAGTGCAGTGTGAAGTGTAATTTATTCCCGTACTATCTTAGGGGATTTGAACCAATATGAAGAACTTATCTCATTCAAGTGGTGGCCTCCACTGCCAAAATCTTTGTAGGCACCTAGTTCCAATAAAAAAAATGAAAAAAGAAACATGGTGGTGGAAAAAAAAAAAGCTCTCCTCACCAGTCATTTCAAGCTCAGAAACTCTTCAACATGTTCAGACCAACGCTGAAGTCAACGCAGTCACTCACACAATTGGGAAGACGCCTCGCAAGTGGACACCAGCTCGATGGTCCCCTTCCAAAGAGACCTCTAAAGAAGATCCAACTGGGCAAGGCAAGACCTGCAATCTATCACAAGTTCAACACCAAAACTGAGAACAGTGATGGGAGTGTTGTAATCAGAAGAAGTGTGTTCCCAAAAGACGAAGTCAGACTAATCCAGGACCAGAGAAACACTCCTCTGTGGAATCAGAACAGAGCTGATTTGGAAGTTGTGGATGCCAATGCTGGTGGCAGAATGGAGAAGTTCAAGCAAAAGTTCTCACAGTTCTCTGTTGAGGAGGAACAAACCTCCGGTGACGCCGAGAAGGACACTAAGAAAGATGAGTCTGCTGCTATCAACATGGATGACTACTTGAGCTTGCTAGGTGAGAATGTCCAGGAGGTCCAGAAAGGTGGTAAGCTTGCCACGAAGCAGAAAAGAGGGAAAAAGTAGCCTGTTCTTGAACATAAACATGAAACAGCCGTCTTGTACATATAAAAAATCAACAACGGTGCTGGAGATGGAAGCAGAATGTGGATACGTAGAGCTTTTTCCAGTTCAGGTTAAGCGGATGCTTCTCTCTGTTGCTGTAAGCATTTAGTATACTTTCGTGGCCTAACCATTTTAACTACGAAATCAAAACAAAAGAGACCTTGCCACTTCAAAAAACACGTTCAAACCTGGTAGAGAGTAGTCTTGAACTCGCTGGCATCATGGGTTCAGTTTTCCTTCCACATCTACGTTCAGGATGGTAAGCTTCCTCACATTTGGTTAGACTTTGCTTTGGTTCACACTAAATACTAACCTACTTCCAGGCATGTTGACCAGGCAATCCTAGCTGGTATGTTTTCCCACCAACCACACTGTAAAGATCGAAAGTGTACTAACCGGTAACAGAGGACGAAAGACTTGTCGTTATACGATTTGGTCGTGATTGGGTATGTTTGTTGAAACCCATTAGGACGCTGCAGACTTTAGTACTAACGGAGACTCCAGGATAAAGACTGCATGGTGATGGACGAGCTGTTATATGGCATTGCAGAGAAGGTTGCTAGCTTCGCAGCCATCTACCTGTGTGATATTGACCAAGTTCCTGATTTTAATGAGATGTATGAGCTCTATGATCCCATGACGATAATGTTCTTCTATAGAAACAAACATATGATGTGTGATTTTGGAACTGGTGATAACAATAAGATGAACTTTATGATTCACGACCACCAGGAGATGATTGATGTGATAGAGACAATATTCAGAGGTGCAACTAAAGGCCGTGGTTTAGTTACATCGCCAGTGCAACACACGCGGAGGGGTGAATAGTAGAGATATGTCTTTGAGTTCTCTTAGTTTATACCATGTTACCCTGCGTAGATGCTGTCTTTACCGTTTCTTTTTCCATCAAAACGGTGAAAAAGCCAAATCATCGACAAATCTGAAAATTTACTATCTTGAAAAAAGCCCTAAGCAAACAGGTTTTTAACGCTGTCAAGTTGTTCACCTCACTGATCCGAAGTTCACGTGCGGCGTTCTACAGAGCAAATTCCACCAGCACTCGAAAACTACGCAAGAAACCAACCAAAATGTCTGGCGCTGCCTCATCCCAAGAATTCTCCAGAGAGACCCTTGAGGGTGTTTTGAAGAGACGCTTCTTCTTTGCCCCATCTTTTGAGATTTATGGTGGTGTCTCTGGTCTTTATGACTATGGTCCACCAGGTTGTGCATTCCAGGCGAACGTTGTGGACACCTGGAGAAAGCACTTTATTTTAGAGGAGGATATGCTGGAAGTTGACACCACCATGTTGACCCCATACGAAGTCTTGAAGACCTCTGGACATGTTGACAAGTTCTCTGACTGGATGTGTCGTGACTTGAAGACCGGTGAAATCTTCAGAGCTGACCACTTGGTTGAAGAGGTTTTGGAGAGCAGATTGAAGGGAGACCAAGAGGCTCGTGGTCTAGTTAGTGATGCCAACGCAGATGCTGAGGCTGATGCTGACAAAAAGAAGAGAAAGAAGAAAGTCAAGGAAATCAAGGCAGTCAAACTTGATGACGAGGTTGTCAAGGAGTACGAGAACGTCTTAGCCCAAATTGACGGCTTTTCTGGTGAAGAATTGGGTCAACTGATGGTCAAGTACAGCATCAACAACCCAGTCACCAACGAACCACTAGAGGCTCCTAAGGCCTTCAACTTGATGTTCGAGACTGCCATTGGCCCTTCTGGTCAGATGAGGGGTTACCTAAGACCAGAAACGGCCCAAGGTCAATTCTTGAACTTCAACAAATTGTATGACTATAACAACTTGAAGATGCCATTCGCCTCTGCTGCCATTGGTAAATCTTTCAGAAACGAGATTTCTCCAAGATCTGGTCTACTGAGAGTGCGTGAGTTTTTGATGGCTGAGATTGAGCACTTCGTGGATCCAAACGACAAGAGACATCCAAACTTCCTTGACGTTAAAGATATTGAGTTGTCCTTCCTATCTGCCGCTACCCAAAAGCAAGGTTTGACTAATCCAACTGTCGCCAGTGTTGGTGAGGCTGTTGCCACTGGTCTGGTTGACAACGAGACTTTGGGTTACTTCATCGCCAGAATCTATCAATTCTTGATCAAAATTGGTGTTGACCCAAAGAGATTGAGATTCAGACAACATATGGCCAACGAGATGGCTCACTACGCCACTGACTGTTGGGATGCTGAGTTGCAAACCTCTTATGGTTGGATTGAATGTGTTGGTTGTGCAGACAGATCTGCCTACGATTTGACTGTCCACGCCAACAAGACCAAGGAAAAGTTAGTTGTCAGACAAAAGCTGGATGAACCAGTCATCGTCACCCAATACGAGATTGACATTGAAAAAAAGAAGTTTGGTCCAAAGTTCAGAAAGGATGCCGGTGCCGTCCAGGACTGGTTGACCTCTCAAGACCAAGAGTCCCTAATCAAGTTACAAAAGGAGCTAGAAGCTAACGGTAAGATTGTCTTCAAGATTGGTTCCATTGCGGATGAGATTGAGCTAGACAGCACTTTCATTAAGATTGAGCAAAGAACTAGAACTGAGCATGTTCGTGAATACACTCCAAACGTCATTGAGCCATCATTCGGTATCGGCCGTATCATCTACTCCGTCTTTGAGCACTGCTTCTGGACTCGTGCTGAATCTGCCGATAGAGGTGTCTTGTCTTTCCCACCAATTGTGGCACCAACCAAGGTTCTTCTAGTTCCATTGTCCAACAATGAGGATCTGCAGCCAATCACCAAGGAAATCTCCAAGATTTTGAGAAAGGAACAAATTCCTTTCAAGGTTGATGATTCCGGTGCCTCTATTGGTAAGAGATATGCTCGTAATGATGAGTTGGGTACTCCATTCGGTATCACCATTGATTTTGAGTCTGTCAAGGATGGATCCGTCACTTTGAGAGAGAGAGATTCCACAAAGCAAGTTAGAGGTTCTGTTAAAGACATCATCAAGGCCATCAAAGAGGTAACCTATGAGGGCATCTCCTGGGAGGAAGGTACCAAGGAATTGACCCCATTTGAGACCAAGGCTGAGGATGCCGAGTAGATTATTGCTTGTATAATTATGAGTTGATTTTTTCGTCACAGTCTCTGGTCCCTGTAGTAGCCAGCTTTGGAAATCTGGAAGAAAAAAAATGAGTCGTGTTCTTTCGATCTCTCACGACGAGGCCACTCACCACAACAACTAACCAGCGAAATGGTTCAACAAGGCCTTCCAAGTCCATACAACCTCAAGCCAAAGTCCAGATCTCCACTGGGTCCACTGGGCAAGTTACATCTCACAACGCCCATGAAGAAGTTACTCGGTTACCTCATTGCGCTCTTCCTATTAGGCTTCGTCATTTACACAACCATACCGGACAAGAATATCAAGATACAAACATCCATTGACAAAGAGCTGACCAAGCAGAGAATGGAGAAGGTAAAAGATGTGCACAAGCAATTTGCTGAAGCTGAAGGTGGTACGTTCAAGGGTCTAGAGCAGAAAAAGGTTGTGGCTGAACTGGACAAAGTGAGAGCTGAAAGGGAGAAAAAGGCTGGTGATGAGACAGAAGATGTAGCCAACCCAGAAAATCACGGCTACATCGCAATTGACTAGTCACTGCGAGCTACAACCGCCAAAAGAAAAATAATGTATGTCATTCATGAGAATTAGATCTTTAGTCCATGCTGGTGTGCATCAGTACGCTCCTGCCAGATAGTCTTCCCACTACAACTGCACACCTGCTTATCGTTCTCCCAAGCACCAGCACTTCTGGCAATGACACCGACTAAAGATTCCTTGTTGACTGTCTTGTTCTCGTTGCTAATGGCAAACGACCGCCCAATAAGGTCCTGGACCTTAAAGTCAATTAAAGTGAACAACTGACCCGAATACGTACTCCCTTCTTTCTCACTGACATCAATTACTGGGAGGTCCAGTATTGACTCACCAGCCGAGATCGCCCCTTTGGAAATATCACCACTTCTTCTAATCGAAGGATAATATAGACCTTTCTTCAACAAACCACTTATCGTCAAGTCAACCAGCAATTTCGAATCATTGACGGCCACAATGCGTGCAAGACCATTGACTGTCTTGAGATCACCTGTCTTGAGGTTAAAATTCTCAAGGATGGCAACAGCAGCAGAGTTTGGCTTCCCTGTGCCTCTAATAATGGCATCACGGCCAGTCATCTGTATAGACTTTATTATTTGTGATGGTGGAGCACAACCAGTTACAGATACACGCTTTTCAGCTAAGTTAATGTCGAATTCTGAGACTCCGTTGACCCCAGACAGAGCATTCTTGACACTATCAACACAGTTCTGGCAGGTCAACTCAACGTTGTAGACAGTCTAATGAAGAAGCTGTTAGTATGAAACCTGGTTGAAACAAGATGGAGAAAAAGCGTACCTCAAACTCACTCATTGTTTCGTTCCCTCTCTCCCTCTTGCTGGATCTCTCGATCGTTTGTAGATATTGGTCTTTCACAGAATTTGTCATCCCATGTCAGTTTACCCGGACTAAAAGGTTGTTCAAGCCACACTACAACCAACCTTACACCTATTAAATGAAACATATTCACTAAATACCAGTCATTCTCTTTGCATAACTGTAACAGCAGAAAGCAAATAAAAACATCGCCAATGCAATTCCCCAAAACCAAAGTAAACCATGCTCCTCCTGGCCAGGAACAATCACATTCATTCCCCATAACCCAGTAACGATATTCATTGGCAACACAACAGTACCTAAAATCGTAATCTTACCCAAAACATCATTCATGTCATTGTTCACCTTTGTCATATCAATGTTGATCTGAGCAAGGTAGTTTGAGTGTGAACGGGCAAGTAGCTTCTCATAGTGGTTTAGTGACTGTACCATCGTGACAATATGATCCTGAATATCTCCCAGATACATCCCAATCTCAGAGCTGCTAGGTGTTATAGCGGATTCCTCATTGCAACGCTTAGCAAAACCCTTGATGACATCAACTTTTGAACCCAAAAGTCTCACCAAAGACATGACACGTTTTCTCGTTTCACCAATTCTCTTCATCATATCACCTTTCTTCTTCCATTCAATCTCGTTTGAGGATGTTGACCTTGTAGATGCTGTTGTACTTGAAATCCCCGAACGGATGGATCTCTTGTCATCATCGAAAATTGAACTTCTGTCAAAAATGCTCTTCTTTCTAGAAATGAAACTCTTGCTTTTGTGGTGGAAATCAGAATCATCATCATCCGAATCATCATCTGAATCATCATCCGAATCATTATTCATATTCAAGATGGCATCTTCAATGGCATTCACTTCATCCTCAATGCTCTCAATCATTGGGCCAAACGCATCAGTCACATCATCAACCAAGGCATAGGCAATCCAATCTGGTGTCACAGTGACATACTCATGCAATAGACGGGCTCTCCTTCTCACATTCACCATGTGTGGCGTTGGTGCAAAATGGAAAGTCAAAACAGCATTCTTGAACACTAGAATGTAGACATTTAAAGGTTCAAGCTCATTGTTCTTTGGCTTGTGTCTATCACCACTCTTTCTTTGAAACTTCTCCAACTCAATATCACGTTGTCTTCTCTTCATTGAGCTGGAAATACTGGCAGAGTCGTGAGCACTCTGTCCAGATGACTTCACTGACGATTGTCTTCTTTTACCTCTGAATAATTTGGAAAAGAGTCCAGGCTCCTGGTCCTTATGAATGTCATTGAGACTCAACTTGAGATTGGAAGATGAGATCTTTCCTTTCTTACCGCCACTCCTCTTAATCTTTTCCTGAACGATATCAAAGGATCTGAAACACACGAAGTAATAATCCTTGAATAATTCAACCTTCTCTCTGATTTCTCCCAAAAATATATCCTCAGTGGTTAAAGGGTGAATTCCAAATGCTTTGGATAGAACCTTCATCTCTTCTTCTGTTGGGTTCAATACATCTAGCCAAAATGGCGATACTTCTCCCACTTCGGTAGGTACACTGGAGGGTTCGGTACGTACCTCCTCCAATGGCTTCAGTTCAGGGTTCGGTATATCAATAGAGACTGACGATGAGTGGATGGGTTGCTTTCTCACCGAAGGAGTCTTGGAAGGCGCAGCTGATCCTTTGTATTCTTTAGAATACTCCTCACAGTTAAACAAGTCGTTGAAAGTTTGGCCGGGTTGAAGCAAACCAGAGATGGTTGGTGAATGCACAGTGGAGTTGAGGTCCTCTCTAAAGTAAGTGTATCTGAAATGTTCAGGGTTGTTGCTAATGATCTGGGGAGGATAGTTAATGTTCTTCAAAAATTCAAAGTTGTTGATCTTGATGTTCTTCTTATCAAATGGATTGATCTTTGGGGGTCTTAGTCTCCCATTTAGCGTTTCAGTCTCATTGATGCGCTGGTTTCCCAACAGCTTTGTAGCATATTGCTGGGCAGTCAATGGAGCAGAAATCCTTGATACAGACCCTTCATTCATTTCCTGGTTAGCATCAACTTTGGTAATGATTGGGTAACTGAACCCGACCGCCTCATGAGGTTCATCGTCGATGCTGTCATTGCAGTCACCGCCATTGCGCAGTTCAAAGTTGAAGTTAGCCTCATCAGTCTCTCTCAATGCATCAGTCTTCAGTCTCTCAGTTTCCTCTTGGTAAAACTCCTCTAATACTTGGATATCTGGCCACACCCTATTTTGCTCATCCTGTTGATCCAAGGGGAAACAAACATCATCCAGAGATGAGCTAGCCGATGACCG
Organism: Barnettozyma sucrosica; assembly: GCA_030558145.1. Taxonomy (NCBI): domain Eukaryota; kingdom Fungi; phylum Ascomycota; class Saccharomycetes; order Phaffomycetales; family Phaffomycetaceae; genus Barnettozyma; species Barnettozyma sucrosica. The sequence goes on from JAJMRY010000004.1 coordinate 397,106, forward strand.
TCTTGAAGAGGGTTTCGAATGGAAATCCAAATTAGATACATCACTATCTTCATCACGGTTGCGAATCAGGTGTGTGTCGTCATGATAGCGGCGGTTGTGCTGGTGTTGGTGTTGTTCTTCTTCAAAAGCAGACATGTCCACAGCGACGGAGCCATAAGTTCTGTGCTGATAACTGTTAGTGAAAGGATTTTCCTGGCTTAAAGACATTGCTCTGTTCTGTCTGCGATCATTTACCCTCTGTGATTTGCCGGTCGGTGCACCACCTGCACTAAGAGAGCAACGCCTGTTCCCCTTGTTGCGGTTGAGCGCCTCCTCAAAACTGCGCAGATCCCGAACATTTCGCATTGATGATGGCCGAGATCCTTCGCGAGAGCCTAGGTAATGACTGTCTTCTCCAAGCAGTGGGGTGCTCGCTGGTGATTCGGACATTGTGGCACTTGAACTTGATGCTTTTCCTTCCTTTCAACAAGAGTTAGCGTTGATTAGTTTTGTGATAAAAGGAAAAGCTCCTAACCATTCTACTTTTATATCGTTCACACTATATCTCTCGACAAGTTCTCAAGAAAAGAGGTGGGCACCATTTGCTACCTATCAAAAGTTCTCTTCGTCCTTTACCTCCGTTTTCACTTTCGTCTCCTTGGCATTAGTTTCATTTTCAACTTTGTTCTTCTTTATCGCTTCACTGGTCTTAGTTTTCTTGGTTGGGCCCTCGCCTTCTTCAATCGCCACAATCGCCTCCTCGATTTCATCCTTGTGATCCAGCAGTACGTCCCATTGCTCTCTCGTCAGTGAGATACCCTTTTTACCAGGTTTCTGTGTGCCCTGTGCATCGTAATACTCTCTGATATCCAGTAGGACCATGTTCTTAAACTTCCGCACAGTGGCGCGTTTGTTCTTAGATAGCTAGATATCGTGAGTTAGTATCAATGTTGTAGGTAGCGATCGTTTGATTAAGGCACCTACCTCAAGGAACTTCTCTTTCTGATCGTTCGTTTCCAGAGGCATCTCAGTGGTGGTTATGACGAAGGAAGTTAATTATGATAATGTGTGTTTTTTTTTTTGGCTGACCGAATGCTTTCGTTGTAGCTGGATCTGTGGCTCACACTTACTCACAGTTCACAGCTGATACCTTGCGGTGATGACAATGGGTGTACCAAACGAGCAGCGACCATGTTGTCACTGGCACTCGTACTAACAACAGTTCCCTATTCACCCATGATTCACAATTGCTGTCACACACTTCGTAAATCTCCACATCTCCAACTATCACTGAATTTGAACGTAGTTTGCCTCTGCTAGAGACACCACGCTAAACGGCTAGTCCATCAACTTCCCTGTTTCCATTGCCATATTCTGCCACGGCGCTCTCAGCTCACGCTGATGAGGTTTTGGGATCAATATCTGTGACTGGAAGATATATATATAGCTTATGATATTTGAAGAACAATATACCTGCGCCTATATTCAAGAAGTGCTTCTGGAGGAATTATGGTTTACTGTTGCCTTGACCCTTGCGCACTATCAGAGATTCAATGAGGTCATTGAAGCTTGTACACTATAGGAGGAAAGTATTTGAAGTGATCTGTACCCTTTCTGTAGCTTCCTCCTACGGTTGTTGTCCTACAGGGATTTTCAATGGCATCGTTGGAGATGTGCAAATGGGAGGCGTCAGCAACATATCATGAAATGTGGCCAAGAGCCCTGGAGTCAGTAGCATCTCGTTTGCAGGTTCCTGGAAAGAATATTGAGAGTTTTCGACCATTAGCCAAGATACAAATCCCAGCAATCGGATCACTTTTGAACAGCTTTGCAGTTCGACCCACACCCTTGCTATGCCAGATGGTTCTAAGGGTGAGGAACAACGTACGGTCTCCCAACACATCCCCATCTTACTATCGAGAGGTTCAGCCTTGATTAAGAGATATAAAGCACCTGCCTATCTATCTCATCACATGCCCCTTCCTCAATAAAGGATGCTTTGACAGACAGAACATCTGCATAGAAAGCGTATTTTTGTAGCTGAAAAGAGGGAAGATAGGCCGTTGAAGATCTTGGATTATTTGCGCGGTGTAAGTTTTCAATCTGCCAAAGACCTCGATTAACTGATTTAGGCCCACAGCAGTTTATAATCATGGAGGGCGTGTATGAGCCCCCCCCCCCCCCCCCCCAGGAATTGCCGACCAGGAAAAGGTCGGCTTCAGGGGAAACATCGAAAGAAGTGGGGTTGGATAGGTCCTCTTTAATTTCAAGTTGCTTCTTGGGTATAATCAATGAGAAATCCTTGTCGTGATGCTTAATCCTAAAAAGGTGATTAGATTTCCTCGAGAAATTAATGCCCCTCTGGTTCTCGAACTGTATCTCGCTGCCATGCTTGCTGACAGTTATTAGTTCCTCCTCTACTTTCCCATCTTCAAGGTGATCAAATAGGAGAAAATTACCCAGAACCTCTCATTGGTTATCTCACCAGCTTCCACATCAGATATCACGTCATGGAATGAGGATTGGATGCACACCGCAGTCATGCGAGAAAATGTTGGTACAACATAACTATGAAGCCAAATTGGATGGAGCGATTCCTTAAACTCCAGTATCGGCAAAACATCCACACACCGATATAACGCGAAATTGCACGCGTTTCTCCCAAAAATCAAACACGAAAACAAAACAGATATTGGTGGCAAACAGAGTCTATACAACGAATTCCGCAAACATGGCTCAATTGGATAATGGTATGTTAAAGCGCATCTTCTCAGAGTCAGTGTTCTGGAACTGCTCCACTCCTGTTACTGTTCAAATCTTGAATATCAAGCCAATCCCTAATGAAGGCGGTAAGAGACTTCGTCTACTATTGAGTGATGGTGCTTTCAGTGCCCACGCCGTGGTTAGGCCTGAGTGTGTGGTTTACTGTGAAGACAAAGGACTGGGTAAGTCGGGAATTGTCACAATGACCGAGTATGAGCTTGAAAGAATGGGCGCCAGCAACAAACATGTCTTCATCATCAGCAAGTTGGAGATTAAGGCCATCGAAGCACCAAAGGTTGGTGGGTCTCTTGAAGCTATCGATGAATACTTCAAGGCACATCCAACTGATGATACATTTACAGGTAATGCTGTGTCTGAAAATGGCACTCCAGGTCCACATGAACAAGGTAACCCGCCTGTCCAAGACGCCCCAAAGTCTACTACTCCTATTTCTGCTGTTCAGAAAGCTTCTACACCAGCCTCCACGTCATCTAGTAAACCTACCAATATTTATGCCATTGATCAATTGTCCCCTTATCAGACAACGTGGACCATCAAGGCAAGGGTCTCATACAAGGGTGACTTGAGAACTTGGTCAAACCAGAGAGGGGAAGGCAAACTGTTCAATGTGAACTTCTTGGATGAGACTGACGAAATAAGAGCCACTGCATTCAATGAGAATGCTGAAAAGTATTATCACTTCTTGCAAGAAGGTAAAGTCTATTATGTGTCAAAGGCTAGAATTCAACAGGCGAAGCCACAGTTTTCCAACTTGAAACACCCATACGAAATCTCTCTGGATAGAGATACCATTATTGAGGAGTGTGTCGATACTTCAAGTGTTCCAAAGATAACCTACAACTTTGTCAAGTTAAGCAAGATCCAGAGTTTAGAAAAGGACTCCATAATTGATGTCGTTGGGGTTTTAAAGGAGGTCAGCCCTCAGTTCCAAATCACTTCCAAGGCAGGTAAGGCTTACGACCGCCGTGACATTACCATCGTTGATGATTCTCAGTTTGCAATTGCCGTGGGATTGTGGAACAAGATGGCTATTGACTTTGATATCCCAGAGGGTAGTGTGATTGCTGTCAAGGGTGCCAAGGTCTCTGACTTCAATGGTAAGTCATTATCATTGACACCATCTGCCACTGTGACTCCAAACCCAGACAACGAAGTTGCTTATGCTGTCAAGGGCTGGTATGACGCCCAAGGTAGAAACGAAAGTTTCCAGTCTTTGAAGACAGAGCTTGGTTCTAGGAAGACTCCAATCGCTGAGCGCAAGTTGATTGAGGAAGTTCAACAACTGGCTGAAGTTGGTTTGGATGACAAGGGCCAGTTCTTCAGTATCAAGGCCTCAGTCAATTATGTGAAGACTGATAGTTTCAGTTATCCAGCATGTTTGTCAGAAGGTTGTAATAGGAAAGTAATTGAGGGTCATGATGGTACTTGGAGATGTGAAAAGTGTGACCTCAACCACACTGTTCCTAAACATAGATATATTCTGCGTTGTTCTGTTATGGATAAGTCGGGCCAAATGTGGTTGACTTTGTTTGATGATCAAGCCACTGGCATGCTCGAGATTACAGCAAACGATTTGTTTAAACTAAACCAGGAGGATAAGGCTCAGTTTGATGCGGTGGTCAGTAAAGTTCAGATGAAGGAATTCAATTTCAGAGTGAGAGCCAAACCAGAGAACTACAATGGCTCAGTCACAATTAGATACAATGCCCAGAACATCAACAACGTTGATTTCAATGAAGAAAACGAGTTTTTAATTAAGAAGTTTGACAGCCAATTGAAGATATGATAGTGGTTTGTTTTTAAATGTTTGTTTTATTATGGTTTCTTTTCAACTTACAATGACAATTTTCGTAGTGATCTTAGCGATCAAAACTCAGTTCCATGCGTTCGTGTATGTATTTTCACTGCCTAGTTTTGTAAGACACCAACCCATTCACTGATATCCAGAAGTTTTTGATGAGATCAATACACTTTCTCACTGAACCTCTGGTAACTCCCAATTTTTTCACGAAGATTTCACGATCTTGAATCCCGCTAGCACCAGAGTTGATTCTCTCTAAATTGATTTTTTCCAATGCATCTCTAGCCCAAGTGCTGAATTTCAGAGGGTGCTTCACCAGCAGAAGAACAACAATGTTACCATACGACTCGATATCAGACCTTGAAGCGTCAATTAACGTGTTGAAAACAGTGTAGGTTAAGAACGCACCAATATCACCCTCAATAAACGATCTCAGGGTATCTGACTCCTGAGCCGTCACTTTCTTTGCAGAAAGTAAACTGGTCCAGAACTTTGAGACGGCTTTGATAATAAACTTCTCTTTGCTGTAGAGGAGAGAAATGGATGTCTTAACAACAAACTGAAAAGAATCTGTATCGTTTATGAAAAAAGCCGGTTTGCTCGAGACCAATGAGGAGAATAATGACATGGAGTGTTGAACTAGATCCGGATCCTCTCGAATAACACCCCATTTGCCGATGATGAAAGTATTCAACACATTAGAGACATCGCTATCAAGGATCTGTTGATGAGCTGGAGATTTCTGACGAAGACCAACATTAAACATGGTTGTTAGCAGCTCCAAAAGGAAAGCATACGTGCTTGTAGTGCACTTCTGGAGTTTTCTCAAGCAGTACTGAAGAACCGTCGCTGAGCTGAACGAAAAGACACCAAAATCCTCCAATAAGCCGACTTTGTAAATCTGAGCAGCAGTTTCGTTTATCTGGGAATTCCCAGATAGGGAGTCTATGTCAATAGCAAAAATATTCACTATCTTGCTTAACCTCCCCTGGATCTGTACCAATTCAGTAGGCCTCCGCAAGTAGAACAGTCTGAACTCATTGAGCAATGGCCCATGATCATTCTCAAAATCCTCTGGAACCTGAAGACCCTTGGCAACCTCCAGTACAGAGTTGAACAACGATAAAAGATAATTGAACCCTTCCTCATTCAAGGTGTTGTGGGAGGCTTGGACAAGGTACGCTTGTGATGAAGCTTCTATCAGTTCAATGATCTGTGATACGCGCTCAAGTTGCACTGAAGGGTTTGGAATAGATTGGATGATACAACTGACGGAATTGATCAATTTCTCTCTTGTGTAAGGGTTCATCGATTGATCTTTGATGATATCAACCAGGATTGGTTCAAACTTGGTGATAATTGGAGTCAATTGTTGTCTGCAGTCATCACAAAGTTGCATAATGACTTTGGACGCACTTGATTGTTGAGTTGGAAAAACTTTCAAACAGCCAAAAAGGTAGTCAATAACTAGATCCAAAATATCAGCAACAGGTTTCAGTTGGTAAAAGAAGCCAATAGATCCTAAAAATCTAATGGCAGTTTTGGCGTAAACCTCTCGATTGGCTTCTGAGACATCATTGACTATCAAACTGTTATAATTATTTAGAAAGCCGGAGTTGAATAGTACATCCAAGGCATTTAGCATTGGGTTGGCTGATGTTATGTTGGAAAAATTGTAAGAAATCGAGGTCAAAAGGAACAATGAAGTCTCCATTTGGTTCAAATTCTGACTATTAATGACATTGTTCACCAAGTTCTCATAGAGAGATGAACCTATGTTGGAATAGATAGAATCGAACAGCTCAGTCAGGTCTTCTCTGAAACTGAAAAACTCACGAGCATTGGCTTTAAATTCAGCATCATTCATAATACTAAGAGAAATCTTATTGAAAAAAATTTTGGAAATTTCGCCAAAAGCATTCTTCGAACTTGTAGTAATCTCTTGGACCAGTTGTTCATCCTCCTTCAGTAAAAGTTTCAAAGAATCGAACTCATCATTGAATGTTTCAGAGAGCTTGCACCAAAATTCTATAAACTTCTTTGAGATAGATTCTTCAATTATTGGTTTCAATGGCAAATTAGTTAAATTCAACAAAAATGTCATCAATTTGGAGCTCTCCTTCTTGAAAATGGTAGAAGCAAACTTAATCTGATCAATATCCAAAAACGCCAATATAACAGTAACAAAAGACTCTAAGTTATCAAACTCTCCACTTTGAAAATATTCATTAATCTTCATCGTTGGCCAATCACTAGAAATCAACTCGGAATACTGATTCCTCAACTCAATGCTAAACAGATTTGGATCATTCTCAAACACGTCAGTCAAAATCACTAAAACGTTTTGAAAAATTTCTGAGTCAGTGGGGTTGTTAGTCAAAAGAATGATCAAAAACTGTAGGATTTCACTGAAGTCATTGAATCTAAGTGTGGTGGCATGCGAAGTGAATGAAATATACTGAATCCAGAACCCAAGGCATTCAAGAGCAGATTTTTTGAGAATCTCGTTATTAGATTGGAAGCAAGAAATCAGCAACGCCTTGGTTGGCTTATAGACAAAGAGTTGAGTAGTTTCATGTAAAACGACATCCTGTTTATCTGTGCCGATCCTGGTCAAATCTTCAACGATAATGGAAGAAAAGGTTAACAGGAGCTGACTGGATGCATTATCGGAAAATGTGTTTGGTAGATATTGGTCAATCTCCAATGGTTGAAGAATATTTTCTGGTTGTTTGTTTGTCAACAAAATCTGTAAAAGGCATGAAATTGGTGTCTTCCATTGTTCATGTTCAACAGGGTAAGAATTATAAATCAGGGACAAACTTTGGAATAATTTCTTGATAATCAAAATGTTACTGACATTATTGAAACGATAGTCATTGATGAACGATCTGAGGTGGAACAGCAACTTTGGAAGTATTAAGTTGATATCCAGTTTAGAATGGTCAGACTTGTACAAAGTCAAGTTCACAGTGTATGTAAGCGCACCAAAGAACTTACAATTGAGTGAAAACTCTGGTGTAGACAGCAAAATGTCGGCTAATTTGATTCCATCATCGGATTTCTGGATGTTTTGAAGGTAGGTTTGGATTGAGGCAATTTTGGTGGTGTCTCTCTCAGTATAGAGAGAATCAATCAACTGGATATTTGTTAATACCAAGTTTCTCAGAGAAAAAAAGTGCCAAACAATGGTTTACAAGCTTAAACTCACGTTGACTAGCTCCACTATCTGCTGACCGCCACTGCTCATGGTTGCAAGCTTTGACAACAGTTGAAAGCTTCAATGTCACTTAGTTGATAGTTTTTTTTCTGTGCATCATCCTCAGAGAATTTCGCGCCTACTCCAGAAACGATCAATTCACTGTCGTTTTGTGGATAGTTTATTCGTCACGTGATATGTGTGATTGGAGCTTTAATTGCACTGTCATGACACTGTCTTCTAGTATCAGACTGCTAGCGGTGATTCTGATAACAACGCCATATTCTGACTTGATATGTGGCGGTATAATGTCCGCAAATTTGAGATAGAGAACTTGGCGAAGAGATTTTCTCCTATGGGCATTTTTGCGCAAATAGATCTCTTTATCAGGCCATCTGAAATATTTTGTGCCAATTAAGATAGTGTTAAGCAGCATGTGTTTCGATATGGTTCAGAACCTACCTGAAGGGCATCAATGGATACCCGGATTTAAAAGGTGAAAGATATGATTCCGTGATCTGCTGTATGATTGACAGACCTTTGGATTGATCTAAGGTTTGATTGTCCTCTAGCCCATTAAGGTTTTGTACATCTCTACGAATGCATTCCCCAAGTCAATTTACAAAAACTAACTGAAGAAGGCACACTATTAAGCTCACAGTCAGTAGCTTGTCATCCGCTCTAGCTTCCCCTAATAAGCAACGCAACCACGTGTTAAAGCAGCTACAGCGAGGTTTAAACAACGTCAAGCACTTATATTGGTAAATCGCGTCTTATAAACCACTGTTAAAAAAAGTTAAAAAAAGCAAAAAGGATGTAGCTCTGGGAAAAGTAGCTGAATTTTGTGAATTTGTCATTATAAGGTCGTTAAAGGATTTTTTTTCTTTTGAGGGGGAGCCAGCCAGTAATGGAGCTAAAGGTTAAAGAACAACATTCAACCACTTCTTGTAGTTGTTAGAAGAAGCCGCCAAAAGCTGAGCGTGGTGTTCATCCATATACTCTCTAGGCACTAAATCATTGAGGTTGAGTCCAGCAATTGGCTGCTGCTCCTTGACATTGGAAGTCAAAAGTAAAGGGCTCTTGATCAAATACTCAGGTTTGTGAGATTCCTCTTCATGCTCTTCATCAGTCTCTATGCTAGATGTTGACAGAGTAGATGCAATAGAGTCCGATCTAGGTTGCAAAGCAGGTGATATCAATTGTGGAGCGTTGTTGAAATCAAAATGCGAGTCGGTGTCTTTGAGCTTACACTCATCGGAGCAGTAAGCAGATTGTGAGACACAAAGCATCTCGCAGACAATGCAGTAGTCGTTGAATGCAGACATGTTGTTACGGATTGGATGGTTATGTATAAGGAACTGTAAATGATCTAGAACTCCTGTTGAGTATTTATAAGTGAAAAAAACTTTCCAGTGAAGTTGCACGTGGATGCAACTGGTGGCAAAGGCTGGGGCAAAAATATATGAACGAAGTGAGTGTAGGAAGTAGCACGCTATGTGAAGTGACGGTGCTATGAATGAACTGTTACACAAAAGCGATATGCTTCTGTTTGTGATTTGTTGTATAGCTTTTGGTTAATTTAGTAGCTCGCGGTGGCGCAGGTAACAAGAGGGGGATCAAAAACCTTTAAATACTTTTCGAGGTGTTTTTTGTGCAAGCGCCAGTCATTTTTTTTTTGCCCAATGCACCACGGTGTCAAGCTCGAGCAAAATATGCGGGTATACGTGTGCCTAAAATGGCGCAATCGTGTGGTCTATGGTTGCTCCTTTGGGCCTGATAGCGAAAAATGGCGGTTCCCCTCAACTTAACCTGTTTTGGCAGGCAAGGTCTTGTTGGGGTGCCCAACCAAAAGTACACAATAGTCATGTTTTTCAAGGGACGTTTTCTGGTCCTCCCAGTGTGAATTTTGAGTTCTCAAATCAGGGAATACGCCCTTGAATCTAGTTGTAGAAGGGAAATTTGTGCTGAATATCCTACGTGGTCTAGACTCTACCATGGTCTTTCTTCTTTGCTCAAATATTTCATTGTGTCACCTACCAGAAGTCTCGTTTCATATACTTTGTCTCCCAGGAAAAAGCCCTACAGTGACAACAACAGGTGTCAGATCTGTTTTCTGCTAGTACTTTAGAGTTTCAAACGTCTAATCCTAGAGTCCCAAACAATCATACTCTTTTTTATTCCAGACTTACTTGCAGCTAAAAGCTAAAAGGTGATGTGCAAGAAACCCTACACAGATCATCATCATTAAAAACTGGAGTGATACCATAACCTGAAATGGCATTCAGAATGAAATCATACAGAGTTCATTAAATATCTCACTATCTCACTGTGCTCAGTTCAAACGCCACTATCTCGAACTTCACTTCTTCACACCTATTAGAACGTTCGAGATAAAATTTTCTTTCGCCACTTTCGTTTCAGGGCCAGATTAGGAAAACGATAGTGCCCGCAATCATGTCAAAAAAATTCGTGTTTTCGCCACAGTTTCACTATGGCCACTAAAAACAGAAGCACCTTTCAAAGCAATAGTAAATGGAGCATCATACAGTTTGTACTAAATACATGTCAACCTGCAAAGGGTAGGTGTTAGATCTCGATTCTCAGAGCAAAGGCTAATAAAACAAAAGGAAACCGCACAAACTACTCCGTCCTAAAAGAGTAGGCCACAATCCAATTAGCCACCATTGAACACCTTTTTGCCTAATTTATGTCCTGGGCTAGCCCATGTGATTTCTCTCTGTTGGTCCATGTTGTTCCTTCCCAGCACCCTGAAACAAAGAAAAACGTTTCTGATCAAAAACGTGGTTAGCACATGTGTTTGAAAAATCTGTAGGCCTCTTAAGTAAGCAAGTTTTTTAGGTACAAAGCGGTAAGATGCAGCGGTTGTTGACCAAGTTAAGAATTGAAGCACCAATGATGACCCCAATGAACAACTACCTGCGTATCTCATTAGTGCCCATTACCGCTTTGTTTGGGGGTACCTGGTCCGAGCTGCCAAGCCTCGAACTCTTGAACTACGTGGTACATATCCTATTAGCTGTAGACCTAAGCAGTCCGATTCAAAAAGTCAGGTATGACAAAGACAGATGTCCAATGGACTTCTCGTGTTGATTATGGCAAAATGAGCAGCAATTGTCCAAACTGTATTAATTGAATAGATTTGGACAATCGCAGTCATGTTGTAGATCATAAACCAACGGAAAACAGAGGGAAATCCCCCTTTTCATTCGAAATTGACTCCAACTAGACGAGGTTTCTCTTAGGAACATTTTCTCGAGTTTCTTTGCCTTCATTTTCTCTATCAAGAAGTTACAAAGCTCTTTGTTTAATCTTTGACTAGCCGAAATCCAATTTCCCAATAACTGCAAGAGAAGCCTTTCAAATGTGGAATATGCAAGTTTGAACTCAAATCGAGAGTTAGAGCTTCCATCTGACTTTTCGCGAAGAGGGCATTTAGCGAAAATTTGAAACAATAAATTAACCATTTATTCATTTGGGAGCAAAAGGCTGTAACGATGGCTCAAATTGAATCGAAAGCTGAATATGGCATGAGAAGTACATTAACGTACTATCCCTATAACTGGATCCTTAAACTTTAAGTCACCTGCCGGTCTATGTAAACAGCCTCGGATTACCGTGCTAAAAATAAATCATTGATCATGAAACCAATTAGATGCATAAACAGGATCAACCGAGTTCAGCTTGTTGACTTCAATCCTGCGAATGATGTCAATATTCTAACATGATAAACTCGAAAATTGCTCGCCTCACATTGCTGCCCTGAACTCAGGTCACAATAGAACCTAGCTACAGCTCAAAGAAATTTGGGGTGAGATAATGCTGCTCAACAATAAAGTTCGTAGATAACCATGATAAAAAAAAACATGCTTGACCTTTTAAAATCAGCCCTTGGTTTTGGATTCTCACATCGGCTACCGTAGCACCTACTGTCAAAACCGGGCGGCATATGTAGTCTCAAGAACAGCTGAAAATGAAGTAGATTAAGTTAACTTTGTAAGTCTTCTGTAGGTAGTTTTCAAGTAAAAAAATATATTACCCGGTTTGATGGGGGAAATGGACGAGACCGGAGTCGAACCGATGACCTCTTCCTTGCAAGGGAAGCGCGCTACCAACTGCGCTACACGCCCGACTGGTGTCCTTTTAAGGATTCCGGAATATTAGATTACGAAAGGAATAACGTAATCAACCCAGAAGGAGCGCAGAAGAGGTAACAATGTGAATAGGGGTAACAATGTGAAGAGGGGAAAGGATGTGAATAGGGGAAAGAATGTGAATAGGGGTAAGAATGTGAAGAGGGGAAAGGATGTGAATAAGGGAAAGAACGTGTGGATCGAGGAGTAGTATTTAAAGAAGAGAGGAACGAAGATTGAAGGAGGCATTGATAGAAAGCACAGAGAACAAAGAGAAGAAATAACACCAGACAAGGAAACCAATAAGGATTAAACAAAAGACAATAGAAGAATCTATTCGAACAACGCACCACAGACATAGAATACTATTAGCCACTCTCTCCGTCAAGCTATAGTACTAGTGAAACGCCAGAATCCCAAGCAAGCATACACAAGTCTAACAAGGATCATAACCTAGTTAGATAAGTCAAACACCATTCGGTTAGATCTTTACAGTCTTTGAGAGAACTCCGAAATGTTAGATTGCGAAAAACGTAATCAATTCCGAAGGCAGCGAGAGAAGGTTGCTCGGAAGGAACGTGACATGAATGAAAGCGTGAGTAAGGGAAAGAATGTGTAAATAGGGAAAAGAACCTGAGACAAGACAACGTGGATGACAACGCGTGAGGAGAGAGAAAGGAGGGATCGAAGAGCAGTATTTAAAGAAGTAGTGAACGAAGACGGAACGAGAGATTGATAGAAAGCACGGAGAACAAGGAGAAGAAATAACACAGACAAAGAAACGAATAAGGATTAACAGAAGACAATAGAAGAAGCAATTCGAGCAAACGTACCACTGACATATAATACTACTGGCCACTCTCCGTCACGCTATAGTACTAGTGAATACAATACAAAAGAGGACGATTGTTCCGTCGGAAACCCATCGGACATAAGGTTTGGAATTTAATTGAAAGTGTAGATCTAATTTCTAACGATCTAGCATAATTTGAGATTCAACATACAGTAGTCTATTATTTTAAATGGAATGTGTATAGAATATCCCAGTTTCTGTCATCTGACTTGAGACTCCAGAAACTTGTTGTTAAAAGTCTTCTGCATATCGATTGGGTCAATCTCACTTAACAGGTAATCTTACAGGTGATTTATTTTCATCCCATCTGATCTCTGATCTAGCGCATGTGTACAACGGAGAATAGGAGTTTATCTCAGGTGCTCGTAAAACGTAATGTAGATCAACCTAAATACATTGGAGCATGACAAAGACTACGCCTTTGCTTCTGTTTTAATATAGGGAGATCACAAAAATGCAAACTATTCAAAGAGTGGCTGTCCTTCCCAGAGCGCCCGATTTCTTGCTACCAAATCCTTTGAGGCTGGAAAAAAAACATTAAACCATGATACGAAAGTCGTGTAACTTCGGACGAAAGCATGGTCACAATCTTTCAAAGGATAGGGCAGTTCAGCTATAGTCAAAATGGAATTAAAGTCTAACCAAAGCCGGCCCATTCCACACTAAAGCAAACAGCTTCAGTTTCTTGATCTTGACGTTGTTCTTCGCTACCTATCAGCCAGATTTTCTTAACTCCAGTTGCCAACCTTCCACCACTTACAATATTCATTACACCGATATCCTGATTCCAACCAACAGTGTTGACAATTAGATGGGCGTGATAACGAAGTGGGTCACCAGGGTACGCGATAAATTTCCCACCGAATCTCAATCCTGGTGCCAAGAAATAATTCAACTTTTTAAGATACTCGAAAATTTTGTAGTTTAGTGGATCATAATCAAGTGAGTCCAGTAGTACTTGCTGAAGTTTTTTGTTCTGTTCAAAAATTGACTTAAAAAGATTGTAGTTTGGAAGACGCGAGGGTGTGTTCAAAACATTCACAAAAAGACTCTGTGAAATAGCAGCGTCATCAGAGGACGCAGTAATCTTCCCTTCGATGTTTTTGGTCTCATTTTTGGACCGTACAAGCTCTTCTTTCAGCTTTATCTTCACTTGTTTTTGGTGTTGGAAATCCTCAAATTTTGCCCGCTGGATTATCTTGATGTCTTCTGGAGACAGGTCCTTCACTAAACCCTCTATAAACTGCTTCTCATGAAATAACACTGCATGGTGATTCTTTACTAGCCACACAACCTCCTCTGGCATCAACTGCAGTGGAAGGCCGAGAAAGATGTTTTGTTGTGGAGCTGTCGGCAGTGTTCCTGATAACACACCACCAACACCAAGGTCACGAACCCTGCGGGCGTGACTGAGATCAAAAACTAGAGGCCGACCAGCAATAATGCTGATATGGACCGCATTATCCATGACGTAGACGTGTGGGGCCGTAGATACTTTGCCTTGACTTTCAAGACTTTTCCAGTAAGTTTGATAATCTTAGAAAGTAGAAAGAATTGGTGATAACAATTCGCGACGAGCTCATCGGTCGGGGCAGCATAAAGAGGCACAGTACTTTACTCACACGCAGTTCGCAGCAGCCGTCGACTCACAACACTTTTGACTTGACCCTCTGACTCCAGAGCCAAAATACACTCTAGACATTCTTTCTTACAAATACATCATGATGATCACTAAGAACAATGCGTCATTGATGCTGCATCCTTGTGCTTGTTCAGGCGCCCCAGTGATGAACGGGATTTCGCGGAAGGAGCCATAGGGCACAGCCCCGAAGCAACGAAAGGCTCGTGTGTTTCTTGAAACGAAAAGATTTCTGTGTGGTCACTGTCTACTTGGATTTCAAACGGTTAGCAGATTGAACTACTTCACGAATAAGGAAAGCATACTCAAACACATCAGTACCATAGTTAGATCCAAGATTATCTGCTTTGGCCAGGAATACGATTTGGTCCCCACCCTTTTGAACCTTGGACACACACAGATTATAACCAACTCTATTGCAATGGAGATAAATACTACCACTGGTGTCGACGAAACAACTACTACACCATTTACTATCACAACAGATGAGCTCAGTCTAATCCATGAGCCCAAATCTATTAGATATTTCAGAGAGAAATTCTCCAACAATGTTGACAATTTCCTCCATGACCTGAAAACTTCATTTACAGGTGGTTTAGACGCATCTTTGGCTGACTATGATGAGAGAACAGCAATGTATGGAGTCAATCAGCTTCCAGAGCGCAAATCCAAATCGTTTCTCCGATTGGCCTGGGAGGCAATGCATGATAAGGTGTTGATACTATTATCTGTGGCAGCCGTGATCTCTTTGGCGTTGGGGCTGTACGAGACTTTTGGACATCCTGCTAAGAAGGATGCCCTAGGGAACGATATCCCTAAAGTTGACTGGGTTGAAGGCGTTGCCATCATGGTTGCTGTCTTAATCGTGGTGCTTGTTGGTGCTGGCAATGATTACCAGAAAGAGTTGCAGTTTGCCAAGTTGAATGCAAAGAAGAATGATAGAGACATTATTGTTATTAGAAGTGGCAAAGAAACAGTTATTTCTATCTTCGATTTGCTGGTTGGCGATATCATTACTCTACAAACGGGCGATGTTGTCCCTGGTGACGCTGTGCTGATCCAGGGTAGTTGCGAGTGTGACGAGTCTTCTTTGACTGGTGAAACGAACAGTATCCACAAGGTTCAGATCAACTCTGCTTTGAAGATTTATAATGAGAAGTTTTCTGATCAGAATGTTGATATTGGCACAAAAGGTGTTCCTGATTCTTTTCTGATTTCTGGATCTAGAGTCATTTCAGGGTTGGGTAAAGCCATTGTCACTGCTATCGGACCACATTCCATTCATGGCCGTACTATGGAGTCCTTGAAGGTTGAACCACAGGCGACTCCACTTCAAGTGAGATTGAACAATCTTGCCGATGGTATTACCAAGTATGGTATCCTGATTGCTGTCGTTCTTCTCCTTATCCTGACATTCAAGTTTGCAGCTAAACTACCACCAGGGGAAGAGTACTCCTTTCTTTCCCCATCTGAGCGTGGCTCTAAGTTCTTGGACATTGTAATCACTGCTATTACGGTCATTGTTGTCGCTGTGCCTGAAGGTTTGCCATTGGCTGTCACATTAGCTCTGGCTTTTGCAACCACTAGAATGGCGAAAGATGCTAATTTGGTGAGAATTCTGAGAGCCTGTGAGATTATGGGCGGTGCTACAGCTGTCTGCTCTGATAAGACTGGTACACTCACTGAAAATAAGATGAAGGTGGTGAGTGGGTTTGTGTCTGATGTGGAGTTTGACGACAACCATGAGAAGTTGAAACCTGATAGCCCTAGTTCCAAAAGCATGAATATGAGCAATGAGGTAAAACTCGATCTCTTGAGAAATATTGCCTTGAACTCCACAGCGTTTGAGAATGAGGAAGCTCTGCTAGGTAGTGTTGATTATAATCCAATGAAGCCTATGAAGACCAAATCATGGAAAATCAAGCAGACAAATTTTGATAGTTTGAAATCTCCAGAGCCGTTTGTTGGAAACAAGACCGAAACAGCTTTGTTGGAGCTAGCAACCAAATCATTGGGTCTCATTAGCTCTGAGCTGACTGATTTGAGATCGAACCCAAAGTCATTGAAAGTTGATTCCTTTGTCCAAGTGATTCCATTTGAATCGTCAAGAAAATGGGGTGGCTTAGTTGTAAGATTGTCAGATAATATCTACAGATTTTATGTCAAGGGAGCTCCAGAACTTGTCCTGGAATGCTGTGGATACAAGAGAACCCAAATAGGAAGCATTGAAAAGTTGATAGATGATACGAGGGCTGAACTTGACGACAAGGTTAACTCTTTTGCTAGAATCGCGCTTAGAACAATTGCCCTTGCCCACAAAGACTTCGAAGTGTCCGAGTGGCCCCCTTCTGGTACTGCTAGTGAAAAGGTTCCTGAGGAGGCCGAGCCTGACCTCCTTCTATCTGGAGAGGATGGACCTGAACTGCTTCTTGACGGTATTCTGGGTATCAAGGATCCCTTGAGACCAGGTGTCAAAGAAGCAGTTGCACAGTGTAAGAGAGCTGGTGTTACTGTGCGTATGGTCACTGGTGATAATCTTGTGACTGCCAAGGCGATTAGTTTGAACTGTGGTATTTTGTCTCCTGAGGATGATGACTCTGTTGCGTGTATTGAAGGTCCTGTTTTCAGAAAGTTATCAAGAGCTGACAGATTTGAAGCTGTGAAAACACTCAAGACCCTTGCCAGATCTTCTCCAGAAGATAAGAGAGTCCTTGTGGAGACTTTAAAAGAACAAGGTGAAGTTGTTGCTGTTACAGGTGATGGTACTAATGATGCCCCTGCTCTGAAGCTTGCCGATGTCGGATTTTCTATGGGTATTTCCGGTACTGAAGTTGCTCGGGAGGCTTCTGATATCATCTTGATGACTGATGACTTCAGCGCAATTGTGAACGCTATCAAATGGGGTAGATGCGTCTCATCATCAATTAAAAAATTCATTCAGTTCCAGCTAACTGTCAATGTGACAGCTGTTGTCTTGACATTTGTCTCCTCAGTTGCGTCAGATGAGAATAAGTCTGTTTTAACCGCAGTGCAACTTCTATGGGTCAACTTGATTATGGATACTCTTGCTGCTTTGGCCTTGGCAACAGATAAACCGGATGAGTATGCTTTGGACAAGAAGCCTGAAGGTCGAGCAACTTCATTGATTTCAGTATCAATGTGGAAGATGATTCTTGGCCAGAGTAGTCTGCAATTGGTTATAACTTTCACACTACACTTTGCAGGACCCGATATCTTCTTTCCTGATGGTATTATGAATGAGCATGATTATGCACAACTCAATGCGCTCACTTTTAACACATTTGTCTGGCTGCAATTCTTCAAGTTGTGGGTGACAAGAAAGTTGGATGAGGCTGATGGTATCTCCAATTTCAAGGACAGAATGACTGCGAAGAATCTCAATTTCTTTCAGCATTTATTCAGGAATTGGTATTTCTTGGGAATCGCTGCTATTATTGGGGGGTTCCAGGTCCTCATTATGTTTGTGGGTGGTACTGCATTCTCTGTCGTTAGGCAAACTGGAGTTCAATGGGCCGTTGCTCTTTTGTGTGGTATGCTTTCGTTGCCATGGGGTGTTGTGATAAGAATTATTCCTGACGAATGGGCTATCAAGATTTTCCCGACGAGAGCTTATAACCTGATGGCTCATCTCATGTTCTTCGGTTGTTTGAAGAGAAAGAACAAGAACCGTCATTCCGATCCTGACCTTCACGAAGAAGAGAGAAACTTGTTGTATGAGAAATATCCAATGCTCAAAAAGACTGAAGATGAGATCCTCTATTTCAAGGAACACGGCGATAGTTGGGAAAATTCCTCTAATGTAACTTCCTCCACAGGTTTCAATCCCTTTAAGATGTACCAGAGATGGAGGAACCCTGGTACTACAGATGATGATTTGGAGGCAGTTTCTGATGGTAAATACCAGCATACTATCGCTGCATTGACCATGGTTCCAACAGTCGTGGGTGGTGCAGTTGGTGCCTGGTCTCCTCTGGGGATGGTTGGCGATAGAAAAACTGATTAAGGCATGGCCTGTTATCCTTAAGTTGTTTGTTTTGTTTCTTTGTTGTTTATTGTTTTCAATAGTTCTTCTTTTTGATACTTTGGTAGGTTTTAAGTTACTGCTAATCTAAAACAGAGTTCCTCATTTTAAAACCTCTTTAAATAGCTCATCATTAGTGTCCACCTCTAATTGCTTCCCATTCAAATAGTTTCTTTTCTCTGTTTTCAAAAAGCTAGAGAATTGATTGTAGATAGATGAAAACTTTCCAAAGTTTCTCAAGACTTCGGACATCTTGATTAAATCATTGATCTTCTTCAGAAATTCCAAATCCACTGCATCCTTTGATTCACTATTCAATTTACTGTTGAATTGATCAATGATTGTTTCTTTCAAAACGTTAATTGCTAATTGGAACTCATTGGGTTTAATAATTTTGATCATTTCATCGTTCTTGTTCTTTGTTGACGTAGGCGCACCTCTGGTTTTAGATCGTGGTTCATCCACGTTTGAGTCTTCCAGTGTCTCCGCAATATCAATAATAGACTTGATTGTATTCAGCGACTTCACAACTTCTAGTAAATCTTCCTTCGATTTTGCTAACTCTAATAGTCTCTCGATCTTTGAAGGTGGAAAGGTCTCATCATCAGTTTTCGACTTCCATTCCTCAGGTAGTTTCATGCTATTTCCTACGATGGCATTGACTTCCTCATTTAACGAATTAATCCCAAGGCCAAGCGAATCAATGTAATACTCTAACCGGCTCGTCGGTTTCAATTTAGAGTCAACTGAATGACCAACAGAGGAGTGGTAAGAGTATGAAATAACAGAGTTGGTACTCTCCAGAGCCTTGAAATTCTCTTCCAATTCGGCAGTGACACTACTGGATAATGAATCAAGTTGACTGAGTAAAGAGAGCATTGTGGATTGAACTAAATGCAGATCTCTTGTTGATGATAGATCCATGCTGCCTGATGTACCTTGTCGATGGGCCAGCTGTTGGAAAATTGAATCAAGGTATACATGAGGAACAAACTCCTCATCTTGAAAAATGGGAAGGAGAGCACTCATTGCTTTTAATTGGTAGTGTTACAGAGGTTTATTTATGGTTGGATTATATTTCTGGGGATAGCAAATAGTCCGATTTTACCCTGTCGCTTACTATCACGTGACACAAGGAGTTGGTTTTTTTACTTCTTCTATCAAGAACATATGATGTCCAAGTGAATACAGCATAAGATGAAAGGTATCTTAACTGCACCGAAAAAAAGAACCTCAAATGAGAAATAGAAAACTTTTTGGGAACAAAGCGCCTGTTTGGAAAGAGTAATAGTTTCCCTATCAGGACAGAATATCCCGAGGTTAGAAAGGAAGAAATAATTGATGGTAAAGATGAGAAATCATGGCCTATAAAACGGCAAGAGAGAACCATCAACAAGAGTGGTCTTGGCCGAGTGGTCTAAGGCGTTAGATTTAGGTTCTATAGAACATAAACCCTCTAATATCTTCGGATGCGCGAGTTCAAATCTCGTAGGCCACATTTTTTTTCTTTTCTCTATTGGCGACGACTTTCCAAACTAAATATTGAAATTTGAGATGACACTTCCGCTGAAGGAACCCTATAATAATTAATCAAATGGTATGTTATATGAGCCCTTTTTCACAGGAATAGCAACTAACTATCGTTAGCTGAAACTTAGACAATTACAAAAGAAGAAGCAAGAGGAGCTTGAAGCTGCAGGAAAGGGGCAAGTTCCTGTGGTACTGCAAACTCCATCTCAAATCAGAATCCAGAAGGATATCACGGAGCTCCAGCTACCATCAACTATCAAACTCACAATCCAGGAGCCCGTGGCAGCTATGAAAGATTTTGTGATTACTATCACGCCAGATGATGGGTACTATTCCCGTGGTGTTTTCAGATTCACTTTGACGGTGAACAACAACTTTCCAATCGAACCACCGAAGGTGAAGTGTATACAGAAGATTTATCATCCAAACATAGATCTAGAGGGCAATGTCTGTTTGAATATACTGAGAGAAGATTGGTCGCCAGTGTGGAGCTTGAATGCGATTTTGTTTGGGTTGTTGCACTTGTTCCTTGAACCTAATCCAAACGATCCATTGAATAAGGAAAGTGCAAACATGCTAATTAAAGACAAGAATTTGTTCAAGAGGTACGTCAAGTCGAGTATGAATGGGAGTGCGATTGATGGAGTAAGATATGATTACGTTATGCAGTGATGGAACGCTCGCTGTTAAGATCTACAAATTGTTTAAGTATCCAAATGAATATTTGAACGCAAAGGATCAAACTGTATAGCAACGAACTGAAGTCAAAACAAAACACCAATCAAAAAACCAGGCCACATACCAGTGACACCAACCAGAAGTGAAGAAAATTTAAAGTCAGTTAGACTCTGATAGAAGGACCAGCAGTCTCTACCTCACCCTCAGAGTAGACAGTTGGAGTGTGTGGCTTGGTTGGCTCCTTGTTGTACAGCTGGAACTTTGAAGAAGAAGCACAAGTCAGAGATCTGGAACCAAATAAAGGTCTTAGCTGGGTAGCCTTTGGCTGAAGGAAGCATCTGGCTGAGGTTTGGAAGTTCTTTAGGGCTAGGGTTCTAGACATTGTTCTGTAATGTTGTAGTAGAGTGAAGTTGTTGATATCGATACTAGAACGTGGGGGAGGTAATGGGGCAGATTGAGAGCGTTATATAGGTGACAGGACCACACTGGTCCATGATTCCAGGAGTCAAGTGGTCTACGGCTGATCGGAGACACATTATCATGAAGTGTTGCTGCTCCGGGACCAGCGGCCAGTTTTCTCCTGAGAATCCTTCTTCGCCTAGATCTCCGGGAGGCTCTGTCTAGCTCTGTCTGGCCCAGCCTAGAGTTTTTGCCCAGCCGGAGCAACGGTCCCTCCACGTTTCCAGAAACGCTGAGAAAACTCTCCTCGGTGTTCCAGACATTCTCCAGATTAGCCGGTCCACTTCCCCGGATTTCACGCAACCTACCTGAACGACTCAAAATATTTTCCTCTTATGGAAGACGAATGAGCTGTTCCTTCCTAATCACCGGACAACTTTCACGCCACTTGAACTTGTTTTCTCTGGCGTGATGATAAAAACCCAAGTGGCTCCACCAGCAACTTCGGCCCCAAGGTCATACCCCGGACTGCTCGAAGTCATGAGAACTTTCTTTGATTTGCCTCAGAATGAGATAGGCTGAAGCAAGACTACTAACTATAATTCAGTGAGTCAACATGTACACCCACACATCAAAAGTGCGATTGAAAAGTTTTCCTGTCATTGGGACTCATAACCCGTGGGGTCGTGTGAAAAAATATCAACAACCCTCATAACGAATCTGGAGGTGTTTGGAACACAACATCTTGAATATTCCCCAAACCGTCAGTCTTATTCACTTGATGCTCTCTTCAGCCACCCCTAATGAGCTCGTTCAGTGGTTGAGACAGGATTCAACCGCATCTTTCATCTCTGGTGGTATTGCGGGTGCAATTTCACGAACAGTGGTGTCCCCTTTTGAAAGGGCTAAGATTTTGTTCCAGGTACAGGGCCCTGGTGCTGGGCACTACAAGGGTATGTTTCATACAATCTCTCAAATGTATAGAGAGGAAGGCATCAAAGGGTTGTTTCGCGGCAATGGGCTGAATTGCGTTAGAATCTTCCCATACAGCGCAGTCCAGTTTTATGTCTTTCAGAAGATTAAGGTGAACTGGCTTGGCCCCGATCGAAAGGAGCTAACTAACTTCCAGAGGTTGGTAAGTGGGGCTGCTTGTGGTACTGCATCTGTGCTGGTGACATATCCTTTGGATTTGGTGAGAACAAGACTTTCAATCCAAACAGCGAACCTTTCCAGGCTATCGAAGTCTAAGGCAGTACCGACTGAGAAACCTCCTGGGTTTGTGGATCTATTGATCAAGATTTACAAGACTGAGGGTGGCTTCCTATCACTTTACAGAGGTATTTGGCCAACAACTCTTGGTGTAGCTCCATACGTGGCGATCAACTTTGCTGTTTATGAACAACTGAAGGAATTGGCGGAGGACTCATCAACCTGGACTAAACTGTTAATGGGTGCAGTGGCCGGTGGTGTGGCACAGACATTGACATACCCATTTGATTTACTGAGAAGAAGATTCCAGGTTCTATCAATGGGCCAGAATGAACTGGGATTCAAGTACAAGTCGGTGGGTGATGCTTTGATAACCATATTCAGGACTGAGGGCTTTTCGGGAGCCTACAAAGGCCTAACGGCGAACCTGTTCAAAGTGATACCTTCCATGGCAGTAAGCTGGCTGAGTTATGAGGTGGTGAAGGATTGGTTGATGGAACTGTAGGGAGCTCCAACACATAGAAAATAGACACATAACGAAAATCCTCTCTACATTTGTATTTCCACATTAGGCAGTCAAGGTCACCCGTACACCACTGGTTTTCAGCCAACCAAAACCCACCAAATTTCTCTTTTCGTGATCCAAAAAGTAAAAATCGTTACATTTTTTGTAAACTTCAACACATCATCGCAAACATCAGTATACCATTATGAGACCATCACAATACTTGTTCAACGCTGCTAAGAAGTCTTCTTCCGGTGGTATTCCATTGGAACTAACCCCGCTGTTCGTTGCCATGGGTGTCGCTTGTTGCTCTGCCGTTTTCTTCACTTACAAGAAGTTTGCTTACGATGACTCCTTGAGAGTTGGTAGAACCAACCCACACCAATCTCACGAGGATGTTAAGAAATACGTCAAGGAGGCTACTGAGAAGTCCGAGTAAATTGGATAACCTAATCCAATTGTTTTGATTTTTCATGATCGGTGATGGCGGAGTTCTTTGAGTTTTAGATTTTTTGACGAATTTGGGACTCAATCGTTTGGGTTTTGGAGGAAACACAACCACACATACTGGTATTGGTAATTAGGTGTTTATTTCAGCTGTTGCCATTGAAAATTAATGGCGTTTTTTCGATATATTTATTGTTATGTTATTTTTTCTTTTTTGGACCCATTATTCACCATGTAGGCCCTACGGTATTCATTCTAAGGTAACGTTTGATACTTATCTCTATATACATGTCATCAATAACCTTACTCTATAGTTTCTTTCAAGTTGGTGTAATAGTCAACAAGATCATCCACATCATCCAATGCATTAATGAACTTGTTGTATTTTCCCTGAACATCCTCATCAGTTATTTCCACAATATTCTCAGGTTTTGGAATGTAGATGATACCGATTTCCTTGATCTTATGCTCAGCTTCTTTCAAAGAGTTAGCAACCTTCCCTAGGTCAGTTGGATCAGTCATGATCTCAATCAACTTAACATCTTCATCTTCACTTTCGACTTCCTCGATGTCTTCAACTCCTTCGAACTCACTGAATGTCTCAAAAACTTCATCAAATGTCCTTTCCTGTTGTATTTCGACCACAACAAACCCCATCTTATCAAATAAAAACAATGCTGGACGACTCAAGTTACCGCCGTATTTCCCAAACACGCCTCTGATATCGCTGAAGGTTCTGTTACGGTTATCTGTCAGCGCTTCAACCACAATACTAACGTTACCAGGACCTATACCCTCATAAACAACAGACTCAACATTGCTTTTAGATCCACCGTCATCCAGCCCAGAACCTCTCTTAATGGCATTCTCGATGACCTTTTTCCCCACATTGTTTTTATTAGCAAGATCGACAGCTGCTTGTAATCTGATATTTTTTACAGGATCAGGACCACCCAGTTTTGCAGCAACAGCAATTGCCTGTGAGATCTTGTTAGAGATTTTGTTCTTCTGTGCATCGTTTTTGGCCTTATCATGCTTGATGTTAGCCCATTTTGAATGGCCTGCAAGGACGACCCGCGATGTGCTGAAATGCCTTGTGCTGATCAGCACTGGTCCCCTTAGAAACATTTTTAGAGTAGATGTGGCAACTTTTTCGCAGATAGCCAGGCCACTGTAGAGGAGATGTTTTTAGTGAAGGAGTTCGTTCATCAGGAAGACATGTCATCAGCATTTTTTGGTATGTACCGCAGAGGATCACGTGCTCATTTAAACCGGGTAACATTCAATATCTCTCTTTTGCAGCCACTCTGGGAAAACAACACTGGTCTATCTTTTGATGGTTTCGAAGGCATCACACAGAACCCTGGGAATTGCCTACTCAGACGTTCTTCTGAGCCAAGATCCATCATAACCATCACAGAAGTATATAAAGCATGTCAGAAGCAAACAAGAATCGCTCTCTAATTGCTGTAATCGGTGACGAAGACACTATAACAGGAATGTTGTTGGCAGGTGTTGGACAGGTCAATGATGACTCCAAAAAAAACTTCTTCACCGTGGACGGGAAGACATCGTTTGACCAGATTGATGAGGCATTCACAGAGTATGTCGAAACAAGAGACGATATTGCTATCTTGTTGATCAATCAGCATATTGCGGAACAGATTAGACTAAGAGTTGACGGGTTTACTAACGCATTTCCTGCCATATTGGAGATACCTTCAAAGGAACACCCATACGACCCAGAAAAGGACTCTGTATTAAGAAGAGTCAGAAGACTATTTGGGGAATAATTGAGGAACACGTGTACATTTTAGATTCAGGTAATCAGTACTATTGTTTGAGAGAGGTCAGCTAATAGAAGTTTCACTTTCAATATTTTATAAAATTCTATTCTTCGTTGTACAATCATTTCTTTTTGCTTTTCTTTTTGCTCTTCTTCTTGTTCTTGCTGACAGATACCGGCTGGGTTGCCGCTTCAGCTTGTTCTGATTCATCAGCACCACCATCTTCCTCTTCTGTTTCAAAGTCCTTCTTGATTTCCGTTTGTACTTCTGTCTCCGTTGGTTCAGCCACAGTTTCAGCAGACCTCTCTGCATCTTCAACAGGCTCCTGGATAACACCCACGGGTTCTTCGGCAACACCATCTTTCGTTTCTTCCACAGCAGCGACAGATTCCCCGATTTCTGGCTCAACCGGGGCATCCTCTGAAGACGGTTGCATCTCAGGCTCTCCTCTACTCTGCTCATCCACTCTCTTAACATTCATAGTTTCCTCAGCTGGCGCGTCGTGAACTTGTGTAGCTTTAAATGGTATTTGTGGTTCAGACTCAACTTCTTCAAAAGCTTCTGTCGTAGCGGCAGATTGTATCGGTGGCACCTCATTTGTTTCATTGATGTTCACCTCCTCTAGCTCGTTTTGAACCTCAGCAATTGGGTCAGATTCGGCTCTTTCAACCTCAGTATTGTTTACATCCGGAGGCGTTGGCTCATTTTCTGTCTTCACCCCTTCGACTTGTGGCGTTGCCACATCAGAATGAGGCTGAGCATATCTGTGAGCTTCCAAAAATTTCGGATCAGCATCCAAGTAAAAGTCTCTGACGCCAACAATTCTTCTCTCCAGTTCACAAGCCTTTAGCCATTCTGGTCTCACGATCGGGATATTGGTATCCAGGGCCTTCTTGTACTGATCTCCAGAACTCTTGGTCGTGATGAAATGTGTCGTGTCAACTCTGACTTCATCCTGGACAGGTCTGGCACCAATGTGCTGCAATGCTCCAGTAATTTGCTCTAAGGTGATGCCATCCTCCAAATCACCAACACAAACTGTTATACCAGACAAATCGGTCATCTTGTGGGTCTTCAAATGTAATTCATTGGATTTGTAGACGCCTGCGGTAGTCTCGAGTTTCAAAAAGAAAGAATACTCAGTATCGATTGAAAGACCTGATAGTTTGGTTGTCTTAGTGATCAAAGGTTTTGGGATATGGCCCAATTTTTCGCTGTTCTTGAATAAAGTCAAGGACTTGATGGTTGATGATCCTAATTCTAGCTGGTCCCACTCCAAAATGATACTCGTCTGGGTCACATTTTTCACAGAAAGTAGCGGTGCTACTGGCTCTTTCGTACCAAAAATTTCAAGAATCTCATTCTGGACAGCCTGAAACTTCGCAGTTTCCTCTTGTTCTTGTTTCACGTCGCGTTCACACTTGATGGTGACCACAGAACCAGCAGAGATGCCATCAGGGAGTAAAATTGTAGGAAACTCAATCAAGTGGTGTTCCTTGGTCAATAGAAGAGCCAGGGAGGCATCCAATTTACCCACAGTTAAAGAAACTTCCACCATTTTGTGTTGAGGTTGAATTATTTCATCAATCTGCGAAATCACAATATCTTTTGGATTCTTTCAAAATCAAAACAGTGAGAAGTTGAGATTTTCGGGGGCTTTAAAGGGTTACCCGGAAGGAACGCTTAAACTGGCAGTTCTTTCTACACTAGCATATTTTTAGACTTCAAGCAGCGAAGAGAGGGCCTTCCACATGAGCGAATTGGAACTGGGTTCTAAATCGAGACCTATATGAGCATAATTGAAATAGACTTGGAGCTTCTTATGAGTTTCTAAACAGTATATCCAATAGCAGCAAGGTGATCTGTCTCTCTGAAAGCCACTCCATTTGAAGAGAGTTTCACCTGGGTTGACGATCTCTCTCTCGTTATCTCTCTCATAGATCACACCTTTTCCCTCACCGGCTGTGTAAAGGCACTCCAGGCAATCACCAAACAGGGCCCCGTTGAAGCCCTCCCAGCTATACTGTTTTTTTCACTGCATTCTGGAACTCTACTGCGTCCCTATATGTTCTCTCTAATTTGACTCCATGGTTCTTTTCGTATATTTCCAGAAGATCACCTATAGTGACTGTGTCAGAGTAGATTCTTATCTTGTCTGGCAAGGTTGAATGATTAACTGAAGTGGCGACAGATGCACTTGGAAGACCAATGTCTCTGTAATAAGAAGGATTAGCCTTTACAGATTCTTCACCGACAACCTCCACAGATCCATCGGTCAGCTTGAGGGGCAGCTCAAACCCAAAGAAACCGTCATCTCCATAAAAAAAGCGGTGGATATATCGACGGTCTTAATATCAGCTTCCCTGGCTTCCTTAGACTGCTGAGCCTTGAGGTCCAAGAATCCTGGCAGCACCTTGCTGGCAGCTTCGATGTCGACTCCAAATTGAGAAGGAATGTACAACTTGACATTGTTGGCAATCACCCCTTCAAGGATGTCCTTGTGCGGCGCCTGAGGAAAATTACCCAGGTTATATCCAGGTTAATAACAACATCAACGCCCTCAAATACATCAGTGTAAGGTGCGCCTTTGGAGGAGATGTATGTGACCTTCTCAGAGTCAATTGGCCTCTTGTCTTGGTTAGAAGTAACTAATCTGATAGGGGCCTTGATGTTGGAAATAAACAGGTCTGAAAGAAGACCCTGAACAACAGGTCTTCCTACGGCGCCGTTGATACCAACAACTGCAATGGTTGTCATATTGGTTTCGTTTCCACGTTCTCATTAATTCGTTTTATTGAAGACCCTGCGCCTTTTTGTAGTCTTGCCACTATGGATCGATTGGTGTTGGAATGCCTCCCAAAAGAGAGCCACACCAAACCAGATACAAAGCCACATGGGGAGCCTATAATGGATATCATGATGCGATAGCCCACAAATTGCGCTCTACAGGATTGATCAATAATAATAAAGGCCACAAAATGGTTAGAGTCAATCATGGAAGATACAGATTACGTACCTTTTTAAGAGAATTCACCCCATTTGAACAAAGCCTCACCTGGATTGACAATCTCTCTCTCATTGAGACTTTCAAAGTTAGCCCCCTTACCATCACCACCATTAAAAATAGCAACCAAATAACCGAAGAAGTTACTCCAGTCCATGCCTTCCTTGTGGTGTTTTTCCTTCAAGTCTGCGCGGAACTTCTGGCCATCAACAAACTTTTTAGTTAGTTTAACTCCATTTCTGTTTTCGTAAGCAGATAGTACCTCCCCAATTGTGACGTTAAAAGATAAGATTCTGATCTGGTCCGGGAATTGGGCAAAGTCAGCAGCAGTGGAAACTGAGGCGACAGTTAGACCAATATCTCTGAGCAATGAAACAGACAATCTAACGTTCTCATCACCAACAACCTCAATAGAGTTATTCTCCTTGTCAACCTTGGCAAATGGAACGTCAAAGCCCATAAATGTTTCTCCATCATAGAAGAAGGCGGTATCAATATCAACAGTTTTGATACCAGCAGCTCTAGCAGCCTTAGAGTGCTGAACCTTGATGTCTAAAAAACCGGGAAAGTCCTTTTGGGAAGTCTCAAGGTCCACACCGAACTGGGATGGGATGTACAGCTTAACCTTGCTGGCAATAACAGCATCTAACACCTCTTGTAATGGCGAATTCGGAACGTTAGACAAGTTGATAACAACGTCGAAGCCCCTGAACGCCTCGGTATAGGTTGTCTCCTTGATATTAATGTACTCAACCTTGTCGGAGTCAACTACTTTCCTATCTGGACTGGAAGTGACAAGCCTGATAGGAGCCTTGATCTTGGAGATGAAAGGTTCTGACAATAGAGCATCAATCACTGGCTTACCCACAAGCCCGTTGACACCAACAATAGCAATAGAAGTAGAAGTAGACATATTTTTGGAATTGGAAAAGAGCTGATGAAACTGATGGTGATGAACTATTGGAAAGAGTTGGAGGGCATCTTCGGGGGGTATTTATATACCCATAGCGCTTTAACAGTTAAGTATAATTTCTTACTAATGATGGTAGATGGTTGTCAGTTGATAAAAAGACATTTGTAATTAACAGAGTTTCAAACTTCCCGAAGTGTGTGGCTCTCCAAAGCAAAAAAACGAAAACACAATAGACGACAGTCCGCGAAACCAAAAATTTGTCAGCTTCAAAGCCCGTTGCCCCTATCTAGTTTGACAGAACATCTGGTACTGGAGGATGCGGTGGGACAGTGAAGCTTCATAGAAAACAGACGCACTTGCTATTTATTACGACCTTCCGCTAAAGCTGCGTATGATTGGATGACGATAACCAGTGCACCAGCGCATTTGCCTGTGCAAATGTTGAACCAGTGGAATGTGCCCTCTTGTAAAAGCAGGTGGCAATCACTTATTCACCGACGTGCTGAAGATTTATGCCTACTCCTGAGCTACTACGAGACATCAGGATGATGCTAAGAATAGAATCCACACAATTGTCAAAACTGCGGTGAACCTCTAGGTCTCTTGTCACAGTTTCTCCTCAAGCTGAGCAGAGGGTTTTGTTGGGCAACGCATCTGCCACTTGGTCATGGCAGCACCCCAGTTTTTCTTTTGATTGCCCAGGGGTAACACTAAATACGAAAACTCCACCAGGTAAAGAAGCATTCCTAAAAAATGTTCCAATAAGTAACAACACAGCACCATTCAAATGATAACAGTTGCCGTTGTTTGCATCAACGGTGTTCTGGGTAAGCCAGTGATCCACGGTCTGCTCACAGAGCCATTCTTGTCCAAGATTCAGAAACCCGTCAGACTGGTCACCTCTAATCCCGACAAGAAACCCGTTGAGTCAGATCACGTCCAATATATCAACTACCGCGAGTCTTCACTAACTGAGGCTTTTAAGGGCGTTGATGTTGTCGTTTGTCTTGGAAATGTCATGCGTGCCCCACTTGGAGCCATCCTGGACGCTGTTGTGGAGAACAAGGTAAAACTGTACATTCCATCGCAGTTTGGTGTGGATATCAGTGCTGCACATAAGGTTCTTCCTGGGTTCTTCAAGCAGTTGGATGCTCACTCTCAAGCTGCAAGAGAGCGTGGAATTAAAACTGTGGATGTTATCACCGCGTTCTTTTACGATGACCACGTCTTCACGAGATCGGAGTTACCTCTGACCCAGGTTAATGAGGACAACTCTGTGAAGATTGTAGGAGATGAGAACACCAAAGTGAACCCATCCTATTTCAAGGATATTGGTCTCTCTGTGGCGGCTTTGGTGACATCTGACGATTTCTCTGCGTTGCCTAATAAGGTCAGGATCTTCTCTGACAAAATAAATATGGGAGAGCTTATCAACAAGTACGAGAAGAAGCACAACGTTAAGCTAGAGAAGACTTTTGAAGATGCTCCAAAGTTTGTGAAGGATGTGAGGGAAGATTTCATCGAAAATGGCATCCAATTTCCCCGTTTTGGGGACTACCTGAAGGCGCTTATGGTTTCAGGAGAGGGGAACGGTGTGATTTTCGAAGAGGACAATGAGAGAGAAGTGGTCAACCCTGGTGAGTCCTTGTTCAAGTGGACAAAACTCAACAGAGACTAATGTCGTTTCTATCTTATTAAATATGTAGACCACTCCCCAAAAATGGAGTATATACATATGAAGGCATACAAAAAATCTTTGATAGAGTCCATAAGATAGCAAAAAAGTACGTATTGTCTAAAACAGGGCAAAAACAGCAGTGGGAGGTTAAAAAGTTCTGAGAGCATTGTTCTTCGAGTAAAAATAATATGAAGTGATGGGGATTCAATAGTAAGTTTTGAAATTTGACTAAAGTCGCTGAAGGTTCAATTCCCATAGTATTGATCCAAATTGTAAGGAGGCGAGACACTCGATGCCTGCGGTTGAGCCAAAATGCTTTTGAGGTCATTATGAACAAATCCATCTGAAGTGTTTAAGTTCAAACTAAGGTTCAAATCAGTAGTGGAATAGGTACCATTTTGACTCTTAATTGCACTATTGCTCCTTTTAGTGGTAATAGGAATATTGTTGTAATAGGATTGACCGTTACTGGGATAGTACGGCTGTGAAGTTCGGGCATTCAACTGTCTTGAATGGTAACCATCAGAGAAAGTGGCGTTGTTGTAGCTGTCCTGTATACTATTGTTTTTGATATTGTTCAGGGAACTGAATGTCTTTTTGTTGTCACCATTGAGCAGATAGGACGGGGTATATCCAGTATTGTTGGCATTAGCATTGTTGCTAGTGCTGCTGTATTTATAGCCAGATGACCCTGCACCAGAGTAGGAGTAGAACTGGTTAGTATACTTGCTATTCACTTGGCCATACAGCGCATTCTGAACAGAGCTGACAGTGGTATTACCGGATGAATAGTTTTTGGTTTCAACAGGAATATTGCTTGGGTAATGAGAAGCCATACTGGAGTTGGCAATGGAGTTACCTGAACTAGCACTTGAAGCTGGCGAAACAATATTTAACATGTTGTTCACCTGTGTCTGAGAGTACAGCTGATCAACGTCAATGTAGCCCAGGTCTTTCAAAACTTTTGACTTATCCAAATTGTTCTCACCCTCCAACTTCGCCAGAACGTTTGAACGGAACTTGAACAGCCTGTTAAAGTCCTTGTACTGCGCAGAAGATGGCTCATTCCAAGTCAAAATATAGTTCTTCAACAAATCATTTATGAGTGCATTCTCCTGAACCATAGACTGTAATTTGGTGTTCATCTCCTCATCACCATGGAAAAACATGTGGTTGAGTAGCATAATTGAAATCTTCTGCAAATTCAAGTCCAGGTTACTAATTTCAACAACAAACTTCAAAAAGCAGTATACCCCAAAAGTGTCATAAAGAGCAAACAGCTTTTGGAATACTCCAAAAGTCTTCAGCTTCAATACATTCCCAATAGAATTGTAGTCAAAAAAAATAGATGAAAGCTTGTTTGCTTGATATCCGTATGCCTTCCATTTCAGTTCTTCGACAATAATAAAGTTAGTAATTAGAGAAACGAATGTTTGCTTAAGTAGAAGATCTGTTGCCTTGAAGCTGGAGTTTAGATCTCTGGCATCAAGACCCTGAATAAAGCTCAAATGATCCTGGTTTGCAATTTGAGCATCAAAAGCCCTCTCAATGATAGAAGTGTTCATCTGTAAGCAATCTAACAGCCTTGGGAGGTTTTTGAGGTTAAGCTCTCCTTCTGAAGGAACATCATCTATACGGAAACCCAAGAATTCAGATCTAGGAAGTGGTGGGAACTTTCTGAAATTGATGATTTTGGAAAAGAAAGTTGGAAGATATCTCTTTGGATTGATCACTTTAAGCAAAGAATTTTGCAAGATGAAGCTAACATTATTTTGGATAGCTTCAAGAGAGAAACTAGAACCCAGTTCAACAAGTGAGTCGACGTGCTGAGTAAAGTCAAAATGGTTCATTTGGTAGTATAAGGCAATCTCCAAGGCAAAAAGCAAATGAAAGTCATATCTGAAATCAGTCTTGAGATTATGATCAATAACTTCAAATAGGATCTTATATCGGGCAAAATCTGAAGTCTCAATAATCTCAATTATGTCAGTGGTAAATATGCTCTTCGTCAAAATGGAGATCTCATTAGAGTCAAACCTGAAAGTGAGAGAAATCTTGAATAGAAGGTAGTTAATGATAGGCTGGAAAGCGCAGTTTTGGAAGATTTTCAGTTCAAGCAGGATACTTTCAAGGCCAAGATTTGTAACCAGAGTCTGTATCAGTTCGCAACCCAGCTCAGTAGATAGATAACCTAGAACCTCATTTAAGCAATTTGAAATAGTAATCATATCATACCGGCCAGTCTTCAGTTGGTTCAAATTGGTGTAAAGTACGGTGACATCTTTTGATAGTTTCAAAAGAAACTCGTTTGAGTCGTAGGGCATCACTTGATCAATCAATTCCGCAGAAATTGGGATACCGTTGAGCGACTCAAGTCTGTTAATAATCGATACAGGCCCTGGCAAATATCTAACATTCAAATTCTTTTGTCCAGGAGCATTCTCCAGAGTTTTAGACCAAAGCTTGTTGAAGACATCAAACACTTCCATATTGGTGGTCTCAGTAGCCAAGAACAATTTAATGAATTCATCAAACAGGACAGTCTTTGTGTTTAAGTGGTAGATGACGACAAGTGAAAGAATCTTGATCAACCTCTTGGATTTAGAGTAGTTCATTTTGAACGAGAATGAAACTGTGATTAATAGAGGGCTGATTAGCGAACTGTTCACAAGCAACGCGTTTGGAGTACCATGCTCGTCTGGTTTCAAGTTTCTCAACACTTCAAGGGTTTGAATGTATTGATCGGAGATGTATTCAATCAAATCGATGGTCATCTCGGTCTTGATCATCTGATTAATCTTCTCATTAGAAATCCAGAGGGAGAGCACCTGCATGAACTTCACATCGCTGTATTCTTGAATGTTACTGAAGTCACAACTATGAAACAAGTTCACAACAGTATGACGAAATTGAGACGGTTCAATATCACTGAGGCCGTCATTGAACAGCCTCAGCTTATTCAACGCGACAGCAAACTCTCTGAACTTCGGGTCATCACTAGCGCAGGCAAACTCATTGTTGACAGCAGTGATACTGACAGCAGTCACACCACCAAAGAGAGCCAAAGAATCAAACTCTTCGCGGACTTCAATGACGCTCATTGCTCGATAAATAAGTGCACTCTAGGATGGCAAATCCGCTAAAAGGACAACGCGGCAAAAATAAGTGGGAAAGACAAGGAAAAGATCAGCTAAGGATTTCTGATCAGACGTGCAATCAAGGGAAGAGAATCAAAGTCTTCTAAGAGGATTCAGTGAGATTATCAAGGGACGAATTTAGAGAAGGCGCTAATGGAGAGACCAGAGTTTGAGTTTTGAGCTGTGCAAAAAAACTATTTTGGTCTGGAATCGCGTTGAAACTTCAATGAAACATGGCCTTTGAAACCAGGATATACCTAAAACGTTACTCAGAGAGCTGAAAAACTATCCAAGAAAGTTCCTGAAGCATATAACAAGTAGTATGATCAACATTTGGGTGGGTTGCTTAATGCTTTGTGTTGGCGGTTTCGTTTAGACTGAATCAAACCCTTGAAAAAATGTTGATGTATCTCTGTATTTTCCTATTACAGAGCTGTTCCTCATTTGTAGTTTTATCTCTTTTTCTTGTTTAAAATGACATAATCTGCGCTTTCGCGGAAAAGTCGAAGCAATGATGAAAACCCCTAGAAATTTCCTCACAGTCATTCGATACCTATGCTCCTTACTCTCCCTCTTGGAATTGACCAGGATAATGACTAGGGTTGCCCTCATTCTTATTGATATCCAAAACGATTTTCTCCCAGAGGGAGCACTTGCTGTGAAGAATGGCGATACCATAATTCCTGGTTGTGTCAAACTCTTGCACGATTACTTGTGGGATACTGTTGTTTTTAGCCAAGACTGGCACCCAAAAGACCACACCTCATTTGCTTCGAATCACGATAAGGTAGAACCATTTGAGCAGATTGAATTCCAATCGACGAAGGACTCGAATGTCAAGGCATTCCAGACAGTTTGGCCAACTCATTGTGTCCAACACACTTCAGGAGCTAATTTCCCACAAGTTCTGATTGATGCCTTCAGAGATGTTCATGATATACCAAAGACAATTGTCCAGAAGGGCCAATTACAAGATCGTGACTATTACAGTGCATTCAACGATGTTTGGGGCGACAACCACACCGAGTTGGATGGTTTCTTGAAGAAGAATGACATTGATACTGTTGTGCTAGCTGGCCTAGCCTACGATTACTGTGTCAAATTCAGCTCTGAGTCAGCAGCTAAACTGGGTTACAAGACATATGTCCTCAAGCCGTTGAGCAAAGCCATTAGCGTTGACCAAATCAGAGAAATTGATGACTATTATAGAAATGCTGGCGTGACAATACTTGAGGACATTGGGGCACTCTCATTTGTGCAAAGAAAAGACTGACTTATTAATAAATTAACGAAATAAGGAAATATCATTAACTCCTATGATGGATGTTGAATTTGAGATATTAATGAATGCCTATGATCAAAACTCCGCTGTAAACTCTTAGATATTATGCTCTGATATTCAACGGAGTGGTATAAAAGAATGAGAAAAGATTCTACATCTCAATAAGTTCAAAAAGGTATCAAAATTTCTTTCATTGTCAATGATAGTTTTCATAAATTGAGGTAACCATAAAAAAATCAAGATCTCAACTGGTACTTCAATCTTTTTGAACAGGCCTCAATGTGATCATCAGCAAACAAGTTGAAATACTCAAAGTATTCACCACAAACTCTACAATTACCCAGCCCTTGGTTGGAGTCCACATCAGGGATGAATTCAAAATGGAAAGTTCTTAAATGTCTTTTCCAAACATCCATACGATTGAAAATATGTTTGCCCTTGTGCTTAGGCATAGAGTAATGGTATGGGCATTGAAATGTCAAGGTGCTGTGAGTTCTCAAGTGCTTCTTGTAATCATTCTTTGATGAGAATGTCTTGTTGCAACTCTTCTGATTGCAGACAATGGGCTGGTTTGGTTGATATGTCGGGGTAGAGATCCTCTTCAAAGGCTTCTTTATTCCAGTGACCTCCGAATGATTCCTTGTAGAAAAAGCCGAAGCTGAGGAAGTGGTTGAGATACTAGTACCATTGTGTTGGATAAATGTGAACATGTTTGGAGGAGCTGACAACAGGGGTGTGGTATGATGATGATATGCAGCCTCTTCAACTTCGAAGTCAAAGTGAAACTTGTCCTCTTCAGAGGGTGAAACGCTTGAGGTTTCATCATTAATTCCAGTATCACCGTCACTATCTGACTCACTCTCACCATTGTAGTCGGGGTTGTAGTACGATGCTTGGTTGGCATCATCATTTTCGGCATCAATACCTTCATCTTCTCTTATAATGTCAATCCCAGTCAAATTTTCATTACGAAACTGCATCAGCAACAACTGGGGATCAAAGTCTGGGAACACCTCACAAGTGTTCATGAGTAAAGCAGTGTCTAGCGTGTCTTCAATCAAGGGGAGTTCAGTGAAGCAGGTGCTCAAATGTGATGGAGTCCCATACGAGAACCCAAGAGAGGGTGGATTGGAGTAAACATCATCATACCCTGATTCAACTTGTCTTGCAATTAAGCTTGCGTGTTTCTCATCCCCATCTAGCCTAATGTTGAAGTAGGGGTCAAAAGAGTGAATGAGGGGATATAATGGTGATTCGTTGTTAAGGGACTTGTGGTTGATTGGAGAGGAGCACATATTGATTTACAATCCAC
This sequence comes from Barnettozyma sucrosica, assembly GCA_030558145.1. Lineage (NCBI taxonomy): Eukaryota > Fungi > Ascomycota > Saccharomycetes > Phaffomycetales > Phaffomycetaceae > Barnettozyma > Barnettozyma sucrosica. The sequence continues at coordinate 433,435 of JAJMRY010000004.1, forward strand.
AGTTTCAGCCTATAAGCCTTTCGTGACTTTAACTCAAAGTAGCGCCCACAATTTATACACCACATTTCTGGACCCTAAGCTCAAGTCACAAAAACTGGGGAATGACATCCAAAACAAAAACAAAAGACACAAAAGCATAAACACAAATTGAAGACTATCCCATACCCATAATCCTATAAATTAGGATGGCCTAGATAATATTATCAATATAAATGCAGTGTTGTAGCCGTGTAGACAGTGTAGTGCCACTTATCGAGTACTTGTACTTTGTTGCTTGCTGCTCCTAACATTTCCTGCCCAAAGTATTCATTAACTTTAAACTTGCTGAAATCATTCACTTTGGAGGCCAGAGTGACCAAAGCAGAGAAGCGAAAGAGTCACACTATGGCCCATTCGAGAGTGATTGGTAAGTATCTGTCAGTGCATGTTCTTTTGCTGACTCTTCATTTTGTTTAATATATTTTAGTAATATCTTACAGATAAGGAGACCCGGTCCTCGGATCTCGTAGTTTCTTTTGATTGCGGATTGCGGTTCTGCGTTTATAAAAGAACTGTCTATCCTCTTCTTGGAGTTCGAGTCAGAGCAACCAATTCTATCAGCCAATAACTTTAATAGAAACAATGTCTCAAACTTCCGTAAGTAGTCCCAAAATTTCTGCCATTGACCATTCACACTGACACAAAAGGCCCAGAAAGCTGGCTTAAAGATCCTCCAGTTCGCAGGCAACGATGGTGCCTTCAAGAGAAAAGCATCCGTCTTCAGAAACTTTGTTTCCTCTAAGCCAGGTTCTAAGTTCACTGCAGAGGCGGGGAGATACCATGTCTACGTCTCGTTGGCATGCCCATGGGCGTGTCGTGTGTTGATATACCTTGCCACCAAGGGGCTCATCAAGGGTTTTGATCCAAAGACGTCCGCTGTTGCCAAGGACTCCATCGTTGGTTTGAGTGTCGTGCACTGGCACATGGATGAAAACGGATGGAGATTCCCTGATGCTCAGGATCCTTGTGAAGGTGCCACTGAGGATCACAATTATGGTGTGAAAAGAATTAAGGAATTGTACTACAAAGCTGATCCTAATTATGATGGAAGATTTACTGTTCCTGTTTTCTGGGACAAAAAGTTAGAGACCATTGTCAGTAATGAGAGCTCTGAGATTATTAGATTCTTGAACACTGAGTTTAACGAGTTCATCGAAGACCCAAAGCTCAAGGCTTTGAACTACTATCCATCTGACTTACAATCAAAGATTGATGAGATCAATGAGCTCGTTTATGAGAACATCAACAATGGTGTTTACAAGGCTGGTTTCTCCACGAAGCAAGATGTCTATGAGAAGGAGGTTGTGAACTTATTTGAACATCTCGACAAGGTCGAGAAGATTTTGAAGGATAACAAGGCCAAAGGAATCAACTACTTACTTTCCAATGATCTCACCGAGGCTGATATTAGACTTTTCACCACCATTATCAGATTTGATCCAGTCTATGTTCAACATTTCAAGTGTAACCTTGGTATGATCCGCTACGATTACCCACACCTCCACGACTGGGTCAGGGAGATATACTGGGGCAATAGCTTGATCAAAGATACTGTAAACTTTGACCATATCAAGTTCCACTACACCAAATCTCATATTGCAATAAACCCACACCATATTACGCCACTGGGCCCGGTTCCTAACATTTTGCCCGTTTAGGGAAAGCAGCTAGTTTTTGTATAGTGTGTGATGTTAATGATTTAAGCTTGATTTGATCCCGTAGAGAAAGAAATAAATAAACGAAAAACTTGACTTTCTCGCTATGTTTCTCTCTTCAGTTGACTACCCAATTGACATGTTGCGGACAAGGCTATATGGATATATTAGAGGCAGCGCATTTTACACTACCTCATCTAGTACGTCATTGTTCCAAATCTTCATTAATCCTCACTCTAACATCTTTACAGAACTTTCATCCCCGGCTCTTATACAGTTGAAAGTCGGTTTAATCCAGGAATGTGAAAGACACCCAGACGCCGACAAGCTTTATGTGAGTAAGGTCGCCACGCATTTGGCTACAGAAGAGTCAGATACAGATGAGATTCTCACAGTTTGCAGTGGTTTAGTTGACTACGTACCGCGCGAGACTCTGCTAAACAAGAGAGTTGTGCTTGTTACTAACTTGAAGCCATCTAAAATGCGGGGTGTGAAGTCCGAGGCAATGCTATTGGCCGCAGATAAAGAGGGCGTTGATGGGACAATAGAAGTGGAGGTTGTGAATGCACCAGAAGACAGTTCAGTTGGAGAAGAACTTTTCTTTGGAGAGAATAGGTTACAAGGAACCAGAACAAGGCTCAAGAGCAGAGTGTGGGAAGAGTTGCAGAAAAAGCTGCGCACTGACGCTAGCGGAAGAATTTCTTTCCATGGTGAAGAAGGCGAGCCACATCTTTTAGCCACTGAGAATGGATCTGTTGCATTTGTCGAGAGATTGGTGAACAGCAGTGTTCGTTAAGTTCAGATATGTAATGAAGCTGATGGCCTTTCCAGTTTTGTTCTGTAGTAGTGGCCAACACAGCGTGCCACTTTTCGCGATTTTTTCGCCGACAGCACGTTTTTTATTTTTTTCACAAAAGAAGCTGGAAAAAAACACAATGCAAGAAAGTAAAAGGTCTGAAGACCGTTTGAACAAAGTTAGCTTTTCCTTCACCCCTATCTCACCTCCACTCGTGTCCTTCTCTGAGGGTTTCTAATCCGTTGTGCGTTGAAAAATAAGAACTCGTTCACCTCACGTCAACAGGCACATAGCGCTTACAATCCACATCCGACTACCCTTGTTGTTGGCACCAGATCACTAAATATTGCCCACCCCTTCATTTTCAATACTATCTACACCACAGTCCCAAACCAAGCTTGATGGTGATGCAATACATGGGTCCTTGGATCCCTTCCTTCACTGCTGCCGTAAATGCGCACCTTGAAACTGCCCCATTTGTTTCATTCTCATTTGCAACAGTCGATGCTGACGGATCCCCTAAAGTTAGAACATGCATTTATCGCGGCTTCCTGTTCGACGACAAGAAGACAAATGTGCTCACATTCACTAGTGACATAAGGATGGAGAAGTTTCAACACCTCTCCAAGAATCCAAAGTTTGAGGCTTGTTTTTGGTTCCCCAGTTCAAATGAACAGTTTAGACTCAGTGGAAATGCGAAAGTGCTAACACATGACAACGTGGACATTATAAACTCTGACATTGGTGAGTACCCTCTCATCTCCCCAAATTTTGTAAAAGAACATAAGTCGTCACTGGATCTGGCAAGCTTACAATTCCAAAATTTTGACAAACCAACAGCAGACGAATGGAATACTGAACTTGATTCGAAATGGGAATCATTATCCAGAAACCTGAAATCGAGCTTTAGAAACCCAGAGCCAGGGTCCAAGATTACCCCAGAAAAACAGAAACTCCTTGACTCAATATCTAGAGGTGTTGATGGATCTAATGAGGGAGATGGGCAGAAGTTTTACTCTCTGGTCCTTCTCTTGGTTGATAAGGTGGATCATGTGAACTTGAATATCCACAACTCAAGAATACTTTACGAAAGATATGATGATGATCAATGGACCGAAGAGGAAGTCTGTCCTTGAACTCTTTTTCTAGCATTACATTGCTCCCTGTTTATAGATAGATGCATTTGTTAGTTCATCAGCAAAGTCCCTTATCCGTTTTTTATGTTCATAGATTGACGCACGTTTGTGTTTTTGTATATTTATTCCTAATGACTGATCATGATACTGTTGAAACTGGTACTATGTATGATTGATTGATTTTTTTAATAGTTGTTCCAGCAATTGGTAGATGATCGGAACGGAAATGTATTTCCAAAAGGTCTATCGATATACGTTAAAGTGGCTACCCTTATCGCATTTTGTAGACTAGTAACGAGACTCGGTTATCAGAGGTGCGTTTCCCGAGATTTTGACATATCGGTTCGGTCTTGGAGTATGAGGCATTACAGTCATCGCGCGCGGAAAATTTGCGATGTGATCACGATTTGAACTTACACCGGCTCGATGGTCTGAGTATACGGTAGAGGACTATGTACGAGAGACGGATCAGGATAGAGAGAGAGAGGGACCAGGAGAATTCGAGTTCTTTGAAGGTGTATTTAAATTCCATCGCATTTTTAAGTAATGTGGTAGATCTTATCGAAGTGACAACAAAAAACGGACCATGGCAAATTAGTGGTAAAATGACTTGGAGGAAACATTACTGAATAAGTTTGAAGGCCTAGATAAGGTGAAGAGTATGTTCGCCCTAGCTGGGGCGGGCAGTCTCCTTTGAGGTGCTAGACGAAAACAAGTTCTGTCGCTGGCTGTCACCCAAAGCATTTTTTCCGCTCTGGTAGTGGCATCCAAAAGGGGAAATCCCGCCAGGATCGTGGGGATGAGCACCCCGCCAAAAGAACTTATGGATATTTAAATGGGCGTGAATTCCTTAAAATTTGGGGAACTGATTTAACAACTTCATCACAGCTTATCATGTCAATCGCTGCTAAGTACTACCCAGACGAGCCAACTGCTCCAATTGTGAAGACTTCTGAGTTCCCAGGTCCAGAGTCCAAGAAAGCGATTGCTTCATTGAACAACGTTTTCGATTCAAGGGCTGTCTACTTTGTTGCTGACTACGAGAAGTCTATCGGTAACTACATTGCTGATGTCGATGGTAACTTCTACTTGGATGTCTACGCACAGATTGCCTCCATTGCTCTTGGATACAACAACCCAAAGCTGATTGAGGCCGCCAAGTCCCCAGAGATGATTAGAGCTCTTGTTGAGAGACCTGCTTTGGGTAACTTTCCTGGTAAGGATACTGAGAGCATCATCAAGAACGTCCTGAAGGTTTCTCCAAAGGGCCAAGATAAGGTCTGGTCTGGTCTATCTGGTGCTGACGCTAACGAGTTGGCCTTCAAGGCCGCCTTTATGTGGTACCAGGCTAAGAAGAGAGGGTTTAACACTCCATTTACCGCCGAGGAGAATGAGTCCACCATGAATAACTCCTCCCCAGGTTCCCCAGACTTGGCTGTTCTTTCGTTCAAGAGAGCATTCCACGGTCGTTTGTTCGCTAGTGCTTCCGTCACGGCATCCAAGCCAATTCACAAGATTGATCTGCCATCTTTCAAGTGGCCAAAGGCTGAGTTCCCATCCTACAAGTACCCATTAGAGGACAACATCCAGTACAACAAGGCTGAAGACGAACGTACCTTGAAGATTGTTGAGGACTTGATCACCTCATGGCACATTCCAGTCGCCGCCTTGATCATTGAGCCTATCCAATCTGAAGGTGGTGACAACCACGCATCTGCTGCTTTCTTCCAAGGTTTGAGAGATATTACCTTGAAGCACGGTGTCGTTTTTATTGTTGATGAAGTCCAAACTGGTGTCGGTGCCACTGGTAAGTTGTGGGCTCACGAGCACTTCAACATTACCCCATCCCCAGACTTGGTTACCTTCTCCAAGAAGTTCCAGTCTGCCGGTTACTTCTTCCATGACCCAGAGTTTGTTCCAAACTTTGCGTACAGACAATTCAACACCTGGTGTGGTGACCCAGCTCGTATGATCATTGCTGGTGCCATTGGCAAGGAGGTTATTGAGAACGATTTGGTTGCCAAAGCGAACCAAGTTGGTGACTATTTGTACGCTAAACTGCAAGCTCTAGCCGCAAAGTTCCCAAAGCACATTCAGAACTTGAGAGGTAAGGACAGAGCGACCTTTATTGCCTGGGACTTGGAGTCGGTTGATGCCAGAAACACTCTGTTAGCCAAGTTGAAGCACGAGGGTATTAACTGTGGTGGCTGTGCTGAGGTTTCTGTCAGATTGAGACCAACCTTGACTTTTGAAGAGAAACATGCTGACATCTTTGTCGCTGCCTTGGAGAAGGTTTTGTCTCAGTTCTAGATTATTTGAATCGGAGAGATCTGTTTTTATTTAGTTCTTTATGGGGTTGTTTTGCATTGAAGATTGCGTTTATTTAGTAAAATCTATATTAATTTGGGCTTGGGGAATTAAATTTGTAGAACCCGTCATTGGTTTGAAGTCTAGTGATCGCTGGCATGGAGCAGCAGATATTACTTGTTCAAGGCAGATGTGATTATGGTGACAAAAGTGGTGTGCGGGTGTCTGCTATATACAAAAAAAATTCCCAAGGTTGGTTCTTGAAAGACATAGTAGCTAGGAGCGCCAGAGAGAATTTCCATCATAATGAGCACCCAGGACAGAAGAAGAATAACTGGCCCGACAAATGTGCAGCCTTTAGTGTTTGGGCCACTTCCCAAAGAGCACGACCAGAGCCAAGTTAGCAAAGAACATGAATCAGACATCAAGGCACAGATTTCCAGAACATTTCTTCAGATAGGTCTAATTACCAATGCTAACGGCTCTGCATACCTTGAATTAGACGGAAACATTGTCTCAGTATCAATATATGGTCCTAGGCCAATACGAGGAACTTTTATCGAAAGACCTATGCTTAATGTGAATATTGATGACGGGACTGGAGTGATGAACGAGCTACTGAACAAGAAATTCACAAATTACATAGAAAACAACTTGGCCAGCGTCATCAATATGACCAGATATCCAAAGTCAGGTATTGATGTTTTCATTAATATCATTTCAATTCAAAATATTCAACAATTATATTTGAAGTTGTTGAGCTTGATTTCTGACACTACTACTTTGGCACTCATAAACTCAGGCATTGAAATTCTTGATATTGTGTCGACCAGTTTTGACATTGAAAACAACACAGTGGCAAGCTTCATAAAGAATGGAGAATTAGTTGGGTTTTTAAGTGAATCAAGCAGTTCTTTGGACAACTTGGAGGCAGTCATTGAGGTGCTCTACAAGAACTCCACTTTTGTCAAGCATTCATTGACAAGTTTCTTGGCCAGCCAGTTTAATAAACAGTAGGTGTGCCACTTTTTATATACATCATAAATCTATTCATCTGCGTTGAGCTCATCTAGGATCGTTTTGGACTTAATCAACCTTGTAGAGATATTGTAGACTGTCTTCAACTTCAACAAAATTTCACTTGCGATATCCAGCCCAGTAGCATCCGATAGCAATCCACTCAAGCTCTTAGCTGAAATTTCTTTGAAATTGATCACATCATCCACCGTCTTTAAATCCGGTTGAAATTTCTTTAGCAATGAGAGTAATTTGAAAGACAGCTCGTCATTGATTGGTAAAGAAGGTGAGATAATCTCAAAAGGTTTGGAAATTGCCAACACTTTGTGAGTTTCATTGTTGTGGTATCTCAACTCGTAAACACCACTCTCAAATGGCAAAAGATCATGATCAAACACAAGAGTACCAGAAACAGACCCATCCATACGTTTCTTGGTTTTAGCATTGGTCATTTCGTGACCAATGAGCCTATCATTGTAACATACTGGGTTGATCGCAATCCACTTACCAGAACTTGAGATGTTCGTAAACTTTCTGGAGTTACCAGTTCTCATTACCTGGTAGATACCAACCCAATCTTTCAACCCATGTGACTGAGGAACAGAGAACTGGAACCTAATAGGGTGTCCAACCTTGACTCTAGAGTGTCTATCCAAGTCCAATAAATGGAGAGAGTAGTCTGTCTCAGGGGATAATTCCTGGGTTTGGGCGAGCTCAAACATTGACAGTCGGACTGCCTGTCTATTCTGGATTTCGGATTGTGTTCTCTTTTTCTTGATGTAGTTGTCAACCCTGTTAAAGGTGCTATTGTACAACGAGTCGAAGGTAGTGTTCAGGCTCTTTGGAATAAACTGCTTCAAGGTTAAACTAACTCCAGATTCAGTTCTCAAAACCTGTTGCTCACCATAAACTTTAATCATGTGGGGCTTCTCAACAAAGGTGATGAACAATGTCACATTGACAGTCCAAATCATGGCTAGAATAAAGACGAATGGGGAATAGGTGATCAAAGTAGCACCCCAGATGCCACTGATACCGAGAAGTCTTTCTGGGTCATTCAAATATCTGTAGATACCAGATTTTGTTAAAGATTTGTTAGACAGGTTTGGCAAAAAGAAGTCACCATAGAACCAGCCAAAATCGCCAATTGATTGATAAATAGAGGAGCTAGTCCATAGTTGAAGTGATATCATGAAGATACCCAAGATGATTCTTAGTAGCAGCCAGTTGCCGACTTTGTATTGTCCATTGAGAATTTCCCGGACACACATGTTAAACAGGGAGGCGTAGGAAAGAACCAGCAGTAAATTGTGAAGAACCTGCCAATTAGCAAAAGCTTGAACTCCGTCAATGCCATACTTTAGGTACAGCTTCGTCCAGGATTTGGATTCACTTTGCTTATGAAGAATGTAAGAGGTCAAGAAAGATTGGATGGACTTGATAATCAAGGCAGTGGCGAAGAAAAACCAGTCCCAATGCTTGGAGTTTACACCAACCACAAATGAACTCAAAACTAATATAAACGTCAAGGTCACAGTCAAGTAATCTGTGATTCTGATAAGGTTGAAGTTCTTGAACACTAGCAGCAAAGGCTTGAGGTATTGCTCATTGGATTCCAACTCATCAACGACAAACTCATTTGGATCAGAGCTGCCATATATCTTTTCAATATGTGGTTCTTCAACCCAAGATAAGAACATAAACTGCAAGCAATGGGCGACAATAGAGACAATCAAAACTAGGTACGACTTGGTAATCAAGGCAAACCCATAGTATCCAATGTATCCGATAGAGTACATTGGGTGCGGGGAGAGATTGAAGACACCATCGAAGATCAATTCATTTTCCTCCAAAAAGAAAAAATCACCCCAGTACCAGGCATAGTCCTTGACGACCCTATGAGCATCAATCTTAACCCATAGGTTGAACAGAACTAGCAGTGATCCCAATGCGATTCGGGCATAAGATAACAACGGGATCTGAGCAAAAGTTGAATTTTGACCCGCTGTGTAAACTAGAAACATGTAGGTCGTGAAATCCTGCATCAAGATCAAATCGACAAACTGTCTAAATATGATCCAGGTATTAAACTCGGCAGGGTAGTCCTCCATCTGATACTCAGAGCCCATTTTAGAGTAGAGCTCCAACTGAGCAAGTCTTTGAACAAGGGATGGAGACTTCGATTTTGTGAAGAGAGAGTGTCTTCTTGAGAACTCAACAAGAGACTTATTGGTGGATTGTTGGTACAGCAAGATACCAATCCCCAAATTGTAGCCTAATCTCCAAAACGCATAGAGTGCAACAAATCCAAAAATCCTCCACTCATGGGAACCAAGCCACTTATAGATCCAGTAGTTACTGACTAGCGAGGCGAAGATAAGAATCTCTGCGTAAGACTTTCTCAAAGTAGGGTCAAACAGGGAACGAACCATGTCGTGAGTCTCAGGGACCTGGAAGGTGACACCACCAGGAGTCTTTCCTACAGGCAACTTCAAATCACCAGGTCTGTCTGCAAGTTCCGATGAAGGTGGCAAATGAAGATCAACATCAGATAATGGACGTTCTTGCTTGTCGTTAGAAGTGAATGTGGAATCTCTTGAGCTTGACATATCGCTATCGTATAAGTCTGGGGAAGATGGGCCGTCGTGTGACCGATTTGAGATGAACTCCATTCTCTTGAAGTTCAGGGTCTATATCCCTTGAAAATGACTGTTATCTAAAGTTGCCGAAAGCTTGAAGTAAACACTTCTATGTATGAGCACCAGCTGAAACTTGTTGAAAGTTACAGTTGTAAGATAAGCAAAGATCGGTCAGTCAAAGCACTGTTGAGAGTTTTGCTCCTTGTGTTGAAAAAAAGCAAGACGTTAAAGATATTTGATCAAATTCCTGAACAGGGGGGCTCAAGTTAGTGGCATGTGACTGTATAACTAAAGGGGAAACTCCCCGAACTGCCCTTTATAGGTGTCTAAATTCGCATGTGACAGTTACTCATACATCAACAGTCCATCCCATTTACGGGTGCGGACCATTCGCGGTTTTGGGGTATGACCAATGACCATGAAAAACTCGTCTGAGCGTGTTGGTACCAGAACTGTCACTCTCGATGTACCTGACTGAATAATCTTTAAACTTACTGTACACCTTTCAAGTTTTCGGGATTAGAGTCGAGAATTTCATAATTTCAAGTACTGTGTACGTTTTCTCAGTCGAGCTGGTAACAGCTGCTTAAGAACAACGTTGTACTGAAAGCAATTTTTCAGTTAATTGATCACAGTAGCAACCGGATTTGCCAATAAAGCAAAAAAAACTATGGTCCCTAGCAGGATCGAACTGCTGATCTTGGCGTTATTAGCACCACGCCTTAACCAACTGGGCCAAGGGACCGCTTTTTATTTGGAAATAGGTTGAGAAAATAGACCCCAACAGGACTCAAGTAAATGCAACAGAAGGATCCTCAGAAGAGCAACTTGTCAAGGCAACGTGAGAGCAGAGATAAGAATGATCGAGAAGCAGTATTCAAAGAAGTGGCGAGCGAAGATCGAACTAGAAGAACGATAGAAAGCTCGGAGAATGGAGAAGAAAGAAGGAAGAACAGAGAAACTAACAAGACTGATAGAAGGTAATAGATTATTTGAAGAAACGTAGCACCAGCTGATAGTATATCAGTCACTCTCTCCATCAAGCTGTAGTATTAGTAGAACGCTCGAATCCTTGACGAAAGGATACAGAAGAATAACAGGGATCAACCTAGTTATATAAGGTCAAACACCATTCAGTTGACTGTTTACATTTGATAGCGCATTAGGGAAGAAGGGTAATACAGAATAGAGTATCACCCAAGATAGAGGATCCACCAGAATCAACTCAGAATTAAAGAGGAAAGGATAGGTTTGGAACGCACGACCAAAGCACATACAGTTCTGTAGAGACAGAGTGATAAGGCACAGGCAATCCAACAAAGAAAGTCAGAAGAAATGTATGAGCAAAGAGAAAACCGAACAACGATGCCCCCTCAGGAGTTCATGAAAAGAACGGATCTAATCGACCAAATGTACTACGAACGAATGGTGGAGAAATCCCAAGGAAGGTTCTTAACCTCATGATATACAGAAGACGCGAAGGAAAGACTGGAGAGATTGTGTCGAACAGGATCCGCCACAACATTTCTCAAGAGGTTCATTGAAATATCTGGCTTGCTCCAGGGTTGATAGAACTCGGAAGATTATCGATTGGATAGGTTCACTATAGGGCCTAATCCGGGAATTCAGGTTATGCTGACCATCGAGAAGCACGCTGAGACTGTACACAACTGGTCCAAGGACCATGGCAAGGAAACCTCATTTGCCGTTCAGATTCCTATAGTAGTTAAATTGCAAAACAAAATTGAAATATCAACGGTAATTGCGTATGTCTTGGAAGAAATTGATGATAAGATTTACCTTGGATTGCCATCTGTTGTCAAGTTTCATGTCCAGCATCTTCATGCAAATTTATCCTGACATAAAGTTTGTCTACAGAGCTGTAGCTTGGACTCTTCATAATCGAGTACTCGAACCACATTATGTTTCAAGGCTTAAATGCGACTAGTCATTTAGACACATTGCATCATTAAGAAAATATACTGATAGCACCAGAATGGCTGTAACTGTTGGTAGTCGACTACTATTCTCCTCTACACACCTATATATGACGTATTCTTTCATTAAATCATTAAAAACCACATGTACGGCACATTTTATCCCCTCAAGGTCTCGAGTTCATTTGATGTCAGGGTAGGAGCGGAAATAGAATGAACACTGGAAGGAGTCGGACTGTGTTCAGGGATGCTATATACCCGTGTGTGTTCATATGGTGAATGAAGTGCCGAGAGAGAGCTGTGCTGAACTGAAGCAGGAGGGAGATATTCAGGTACATAGTCAAACTCAGGAGGGTCGCTCTCCATTTGTTCCAGACGTCTGGTCTCCAATTCCTGCTTGTCTTCATCCACAAGGTGATGGGATGGAAGTATATTGTTCTGTGTCATTAGTGGAGATTGGGGAAAAGATGGTGCAGTTGGAGAGGATGATAAAGCCTCTGAGTCCATTGAACGCGCTGAAGGTGGTGCCGAAGGTGCTGGATCAGAATCATTAGCAATGTAACCTGGGGCTGGGCCTTGGGAGCAGTACGAAGGCTCTGATGGCAGTAGTGCTTCCTCCCTCATGCGTAACACTTCCTTCTCTGAAAGACCTGAAAATTGAACACTTCCTCCCTGAATCTCCTCGCCTGTGGAGACATTCATATTCGGGCCAACCATGACAACATTGTTTGGGTTACCATTAATGCTCAATGGACTGATTGACGTCTGACTGATGGCTTCAAGGATTAACATGTCAGAGCTTGCAACGTATGATGGACTCTCACTATTACCCTGTGTTGCAGCAGTACCATTCTGTAGCATTGCATTGTGAACAACAGTGCGCTTACCAATATTTGTTTTGGCTCTGACCGTGCGTTCAGTACCGACAATGATCTCAGTATTGAGTCCCAGTAGATTTCTTGCACGTTTGAGCTTATCCACATTGATGATACCACCATTCTCCAAAGATTTAGACATCTCTCTGTCCCTCGTTGACTCCAGGTCAAACACAATTGAGTGACTGAACTTCGTAGAGCCGTTTGCACTGGAGCCATTCGCATTGTTTCCACCTGGAAGGAGGTTCTTCGAAGAGACATTAACCAGCACCTCAATGTAATACTGGAAAGAGACAACTTCTGAACCGACAATAGTTGGGAATGCATCAACAGGAATTTTGAGACTTGTGCTGATGCTAGCTGTGAGGGATTCTGGGTCAATGTACAGCGGGGTGATAGTCTGGCCTAAATCCTTTCTAAAAGACTGGATAGAACATTCTGGCCCATTATCCACTCGGCATATACGAATCAGTGTAACAATAATACCATTGGAAGACTGAATCGGCTTGTAGTGCGACACGTTGATCTTGATCGGAATGACTTCACCACGGAGGTATCCAGACTGTGGAATGTCAACAGCAAGTCTAATTGGGGAGCTTTTGGCCGCTTGAGCGACAGACTGTGTAGTGGCAAGCTGTTGTTGGTGGTCGCTTGATGACCCAGTGGAGTGATCAGAGTTGTTGGTAGATTGAGTATAGTTGGAGTTAACTGTAGATGTTGACGAAAGGGTCTTCTTGAGTTTCTTCTCAGAAAGAGAAACGTAGGCCATCTTGGTTTGAGGTTTGGGTATTTTTGCCACATTGATGGGTACGACGATCTGAATGTTCTTATCACAATACTGAATGGAGTTCTTGTTGTGAGAAAGAATGTTCGTAGATGACGATACAGATGATGAAGAGTACAAAGATGCGGGGGACGAAGTGAGCGATGCTTGTGGTGACGTTGGTATGTTGTGGTTGATGGAGGCTCTGAGGAAGTACGTAATGGAGCCTTTCTCAAATGTTATGGATGTGTAAATGTTCTTTCTAGGAAGCTTCATCGAGAATGGAAAGCGATGTTCTCCTTTACTCAGGCCAATCTGAGCGAGACCGTCAATATCACCGGATAGCTCATTCGGGTCATGGCCATAAATGATTGCGGTGTGATTGAAAAGAACAGTTGGCTTGTTCCTAGCTGGAGTGGTGGTGTTACCCTGTTTGACTTTGATGTATCCAGCTAGTGTCAGGGTGATGTTGAAGTTGGTCACATTCTTCTTTAGGTCCAGAGTGGTTGCACCTGTGATGGTCTCTCCAGGAGCCCAAATCTTGTGTGGGTCATCAAGTTCGATGTAAAAGTCCTCAACAAGATTGATGTTGTCCAGTTTGAGGGACTTCTTGATGGAGATGGTGGAGCCATTCACCTGGCTGCGTGAGGGCAGAAACCTCTGCACGGCCTTCTTCATGTTGTGGTTCACTGGCTGGCGTTTAGGCACCAAAGAAAAAGATGTTACGAATCTGGAGTCAAGGGAGCAGTGCCCAGTCAATGTGTGTAACTCTTTTTATGTGGGTGGTAGCGTAAAGGGTGGGGTGGTGTACGCTCTAGACAGTTGTGTGCCAGAGAAAGGTTTCAATGGGGGAGGAACTGGATACTCTCACCAATGACTGGGAGAACGTGACGGAATGAGATTCAAATATGCGTGCACAGTAGAGCTGTTGGAGTGTTCAAAATAAATAAAAGTACGCGCTGGTAATATCTTATATGAAGGGCTTTCTCTCAAGAAGGGTGGAGGGTGTGTCTGTAACTTGAGGAAGAGGAGGGGGAGAGCTGGTGTGGTTAAAGCGTAACGATCTGCCGTTGTTTTTTGGGCAAATAGAGCCACGGAAACAACACCCGCACACCAATGAGTGGCCAAATGGTCTCTCCACCGAGGCCAGAACCATCTACCCACTAGCTGTGGATTTCTGTTCTCGCGTTTGATTTCAACAGGTGTGATTCCTGGTGTTTGTGCTGATGGTTGAGGGTATTATCTGCGCTGCGGAGATATTCTAAGGGGGTCCTGAGCGTTGCCTAGCGTTACTACCAAAAGGCCCAGCAATCTTTCTCGGGGGACTGCCAAAATGAGATCCGATGCGGCTGTTCTCTTTCCACCCCAAAACGTGCTCTTTTGCAATTACGATTAGAGACAGAGACAACGATGAAGTTGCAGACGACGCACACAGACACCAGTAGTGGTCACTGATTGGACTAATTACTGTCGAGGAGGTTTTTTTGAGAAAACGCTTTGTTATCGCTGGGGGTCTCTCCGCCTTTTTGGAATGGTCGTGCAGTGTTTTGCCTAGACTTTTTGGCCAAGGTTTTGATTCTTGACTCGTGTGGTTCCCGGACCGGACTCCTGGATGACAAGTCGATTAAATCGCTACAGCCAGCTGTTTCCATAATGCTCTATAGCCCATTAACTACTGTACATAATAAACACAAAACACAAAAACTTTTTAATCCAACTTTCGTCCTCTTTTTAAGCCAAGATTAGCAGCAAATTTAGTCAAATGTCTTCTTGTTACCCCTAAACTCGGCAGTGGTTGGAGCCCTGTTGGCACCAGTTGGAGTGAAAGATCTCTCACGGCCACCAAAACCACCTCTGGAGCCACCTCTGGCACCACCTCTGGCACCACCTCTGGCACCACCTCTAGCACCACCACGGCCACCGAAGCCACCACGGCCACCAAAACCGCCACGGCCACCACTTGGGGCACCACCTCTGTCTGGTCTTGGGGCAGAGTAATCTAGTCTGACTGGTCTACCCTCAATGTACTCACCATTTAGAGCCTCAAAAGCGGACTTGGCCTCATCAATGGAAGAGAACTGCACATATCCGAAACCCTTTGGTTGCTCAGTGTCTGGGTGGGTTGGCACTCTGACGGACACAATGGAGCCGTACTCGCCAAAAGTGTTGAACAAAACATCTCTATCAGCGTTGAAGGACAAGTTACCCAAGAACAAAGTGTCAGATGGTTCGGAAGGAGTGTCACCAAACTTACTGGCTCTGTCGTTTTGCTTGTTGTTGGCGGTGTGCTGCTTTCCAGTGGAGATATCCAAGTTCATTGCTCTACCGTCCAACTCACGGCCTTGGTACTCAGATAGAGCCTTCTCGGCACCAGCCTTGGTCTCAAAGTCAACGTAGCCGTAACCTCTTGATTTACCAGATTGTCTGTCAGTAATGACACGGGCACTGATAACACCGCCCAATGACTCAAACTCAGACTTCAACCACTCATCATCAATGTTCCAAGACAAAGAACCAACAAACAAAGTGGTTGGCTCCTCGGAAGATGGAGCTGGGGTAGCTTCACCAGCCTCATTCTTGAGCTTCTTGGCTGGAGCTGCATCTTCATCTGCAGAACGCTTCTTGCTGTCCTTCTTCTCTTCTTCCTCATCGGAGGAGTCGGAATCAGAGTTAGAGTCAGAATCTGAACCAGAATCAGAAGAAACCTCTTTCTTGCTCTCTTTCTTCTCTTCTTCTTCCTCAGAATCAGAAGAGTCAGAGTCAGAAGAATCAGACGAGGACTCAGATGAGGACTCCTCAACCTTCTTCTTTTCAACCTTCTTCTCCTTCTTCTCTTCTTCTTCCTCAGACTCAGACTCAGAAGAGGACTCAGAAGAGGATGAAGAGGACTCAGACTCAGAAGAGGACTCAGAAGAAGAGGACTCTTCCTTCTTGGCGGCCTTGGCCTTGGTGCTTGTCTTAGTGACTGACTTCTTTTCTTGTTTGGTAGACTTAGCCATCTTTGATATCTGTAAGTTTGTTGGGGAGTTACAGGTGTATTGGAAAGAAGTGTCTCTTTCCTTATATTTTTTTTTTCACACAGTTTGAAAATTTTCAGAGGCTCATCTCATTTGGTAACCGTAGCAATTAACTATGAGCTTTGGGAAAAAGAAATCCAAGTGACGAAAAAAGAAACTTTCTTAATTTCTGGGCGTTATCTTTTTTTCATTGGTGGGCACACGACTATGAGATCCCTCATCTTCAAGAGCGGGTCTGTGGATATGCGTTTGCTGGTAAACCAGGTGAGTACTAGATTATAAACACTTGCCTGAAGGCAATTACTATCAATTTGTAAATAGAAGCTTGTGGGAGATTTTATGAGATATATATTACCTTGTTTCTTCCTGCCATCAAAGTTGGAGAAAGAAAGTGTTTGGAACCTACACCACAATTAACATAGTGACGATGAACATATCTATATCATGTGTACATGAAGAAAGACAACAAGCAGAGCTAATTGGTTTCGCAGGAGTGAGCACAATGAGCCCTCTCAGTCTCTTGGCTTATCCTTAGAATCAATTGCATAGTCATCTGTGTCTAATGTGATAGTTGTTGGTCCATCGTTGATCAATGCAACATCCATCATGGCACCAAAAACGCCATCTTTAACATTCTCTGAACCTATAGACTCCCTCAACTGGGAGAGGAATAAGTCATATAACTCTCTGGCATGATGGCCTGTGCTTGTAGTTAGTGTATGGCTCTTTGATCAGCTTTAGCTAAAGGACTCACCTTTTGCAGCACAGTGAAAATCGGGCTTTGCACCCTTCCTAGTTCTAGCCAGAAGGGTGAACTGTGAAACTATTGGTTTCTGTTAGTCATCATGATTATGTGTATGGCTTAATTGGATTTAACGCACCAGACAAGATCTGACACCCTTCAGTCTCCTTAATGCTCTTCTTCCAATGCGCTCCGAAGTCATCCTGGAAGAGACGTAGAGTCAGAATTCTCTTGGAGAGCCTCTCTACCTCCTTCTCTGAGTCATCTCTGGAGATCCCTACTAGAAGCATCAATCCTTTGTGGATGCTATGCGCACGTTAGTTCACCTCTTTCAAGTTGGGACGGAAGTGTGCTGCTCTCAAGGATTACTCACGAAGACACCACTTCATTATCCACCGTTACTGATGCTTCTTTGACTTTCTGAATGATGACTCTCATGCCTTGTGTGTGGTTTGTGAAATGCCAAACAATGTAGTTCAAGTTCAAACGCCATTTTTTTCTTGAACATCAACGAAATCATTTTATCATCATCAATGGAATTCGGTTTCCGCTACGGTTAATCAAACAATTAATTAATAATACACATCACACAATGTTCACTTTACCATTCTACTAATTAAATAGTAAATGGTTCCAAGTAGTCTAAACGCAGCCATAAAGGCAACGATCCACAAAATTACAGTCAAGAAGATCTGTGACCTTCCACTCTCAAGAATCTGAGTTGTTGCAGGTGAGGACTTATCATTTGCTAACTGGTTAACGCCACCTGTCTCCAACACCAACGCAATGACAATAAAGTTAGTAGTGATCCACATAAGAACTACCATGGATCTGATGAATGCGTAATAATCTTTCTTCTTCTCCTCATCTTTCTCTTTCCGCCTTTCCGTTTCGGCCTGGGTTGACTCAGGAGTATCTTGAGGCTTTGCCACCGGCATATGCGCCAATATTGCCATCTGTTGCTCATATAAGTCATTGATTTCATCGTTTGTGATCGGGGCATCCACAAATTCAACTTTACCATCCTGTGTTACTTTGGCCTTACCCAATGTAGTGGCTGTCGCACCTTTGGTACCCCAACTGATATCGTGCAAATTGCAAAAGGCGTAGATGTTGAGCACATTCACGTATGAAGGACTCAGAAGCAGATACTGCATGAATGATGTAAACATGTGCATTGGCTTCAAGTGGATGAAAGATGCGATGAAGTAGAGGGCATAGGTGGAGAGCGAAGAAATGATCAAATCTCTGAAAGTTCTGTTCTGGAAGAGTGCGGCAGCTGTCACGGCCTTGCCACTATGGAAGACCTGTTTGATCGCATCAACAGACATAATGATGGCGGCAGCAACCATATACGCCATCAGGACGGCAAAGAAAATCATAATCACGAGGTAAAACCTTGGAGTACCTCTTGGAGTGTTACCAAAGGAAAGAATAAAGGTCGTCACAAGGGAAAGAAGGTATAACCAGAGGAATATCACCGACAAGTATCTGCAGGGCGTGTACAAGTCACCCAGAGAAGTGGTCAATATTCTGAATACCAAGAAGTAGGAACCAAGCGAGAACCAGGAAACCAAAATGGCGATGAGTTGGTAGATGAACTCCACAATCAGGGCAAGCTTTCTTCCCACTGAATGAGAACTGCTCATCAATTTTGGGAAATGCACCATGGAGTAAACAGCAGCAAAGAAGGAACCATTCAGCCAACGTCTTCTCTGTGACACAAAGTCATGCACCTCTTCCGGAACATCAGTTTCTGCGCTAGCACTTCTGCAATACCTCAAGAGCCAAGAGCAGTTTCTCTTAGCCACTAATTCAAAACATAGGATACGATCTTCGGCAAGGTACATATTTGCCTTGAAGATTCCAGAGTCTGCATCATGTAAGGTCTCACCTTCAAAGTATCGCGCCAAGGGACCGTCTCCATTTGGGTGGTTCTGTAATGCAGAGTATCTGTACGCGGAAAAGGCACCCGGTAGGACTGAAATGAAACCAAAAGAAGACTCCATTGGCTTATCCAAAATGTTTGACATCTTGTATTCAAAGTTCTGTGCTGCAACCAATGGATTTAAGAGCTTTTGATAGTGGTTTCCCAACATTGCCTTGATCTCACCGCAGGTACCAGCAACATTAGGATCCTTGTCAAATTCTTTCCAAAGATGGTAGATGGAATCCTTAGAAGGTTGTGTACCAGCATCCAATAATACGACGACTTTTGGCTGCAGGACTTCACCAAATGCCTGCAAGGCCCATCTGTGAGAGTTGATCTTCTTCTGGTTTTCTTCTTTCAAACAAAACAACAACTGTACAGGAACCTTGTTAGTCTGCAGCTTCACCTTGTTCTTCTCAATTGCTGATATGCCAATCCAGGAGGTGTACTCATAGATGTGACTGACAACCTTTTTCTCGTTGACTGCACTTCTGGCAAACCCTTCTTGATAGACACCAAGACCAGCAAGCAATGCCTGAGCTGTCTCATTAATCTTTGAGCGGCCATCAGCAACAATACAGACAACAACTTTCTTCCAGGAATCAGGGCCCCAGGTATTGGATCTATTTCTTCCCTCCAAGTGTTTGATGTTGTCAAATACACCCTTTAAGGTTCTGGCTAAAAGGACATCGGACTCATTGTAAATGGTAATAACGATAAGGATTTCAATCTCTCTTGGACGTTTGTAGTACCTCTGTCTTAAACTAAAATTATCGCCAACGAAACGGCTAGGATCACACGTTGCAGCTTGGTATCTCATAAACTTGAACTCTCTCGAATCATCAATATTCTTAGCGATGTATTTCTCCAAGATCCGATCAGGTACAGGGCAGTCCAGAATCAAATTACCATTCAAAAGACCCACTTCGATCTTTCTTCTCTGTGTCTCCTCTGGAATATCCTCCAACTCACCTTCCTCCCCAAACTGGTAATCTTCTGTAGTTTTCTGTTGTGCAAATGTGTTCAACTCATAACTATCACCGGAAATATTCTGGCCAATACGCATCTCCTCCACTCCTGGATCATACTGCTCAAATTTGTCAACGGAGTATTCAAATGGGCCATTTTGTAGAGGTATATTCGAGTATGAGCCCCTGTCCCCCTCTGCCCCATAGTAATAAGAGTCTACTGGTGGCGGCAATGGGGGCCTGGAATCTATATCAGAAGAATCCACAGGAAATCCATTAAATGATGAGCCTGTAAGCGCCTGCTCATTGTGGTAGATGCGATCTTCCTGGTAGCGTTGGGGACTACTGCTGTAGATTGAGATTGATGGGATTTGAGGCTGCATGGATCCCTCAATAGGGGAGTACTGTCTGGCATACGCGCTATCTTGAAGCTCATCAGCAACAGGATTCCTATAGTATCTTGGATCAACGTCGTCCTGGAATTGTGGGCCAAATGAAGGTGTTGCTGGTTGTGTCCGTTGTTGAATCATATGCGAGTCGTAATTGTCATAAGCAGCCATTTCAGAAGAACGTCTTCGCTGGTTAGAGTATGATTCCCCGGCATATGAAGGCTCTAGCTGCTGAAGTCTATCTGTAGATCTGCTGTTCTGGTACTGCATATTTCTCTGGAAGGGATCATTGTCCTGCTGTTGGTTGTAATAGTTCTCATCATCTTGGGGGTTGTTGTACCCGTACTGGGCGCCATGATGACTGTAGCTCATAGTTTAAACTCGGTACAGGACTTCCTAGTGATAACTAAAACGGTGAACACGAAGAGATTCTCAAGTGGTTTTGGACCCCAAGAGGTTAGTGTTTTATTTATAAATGTCGATGCGCGTTATTGAATATTTGTTGCAGATTTGGGCATGGGGTGGCCATACCAGAAAAACTAGATCAAGGAAGGATCATGCAAAGGTGCCGAGGCGGTGCTGACACTAACAAATGTCGGGAAACTTAAGCTGTCGCATATCCTATTTTTAGCGTGATCTGCAGCGAGTATACACCTTCACTATTAAATATTTGACCAACGAATAAGCAGCTTGTGTTGGAGTGAAATCTTCTCAGAACCAACACCATTTGTCATTGTTCTCCCATTCATAATCAGTAGACTCATCATTCATTCTAACGGCCCCTAATGATGTATTCACTTTATTCATTTCAGCTCCCTCAAAAGACTCAATGTACTGGAAGGCTTCATTGTGGGCCACTTCATCCTCACCAAGCGACGAATCCCAGATAGTAATGTGTTTGAGGTTCGATACAGTCATCTCATGCAAAGCCAAATGGATCAAGTATTTGAATGACTCAACACTGGAAAACTTCAGCTTTAAAACAGCGAGCTCGTGAGAACTCCAATCGTGCAACCAAATAATGTGGTCATCAGAGCCATCATCAAGCTTAGCTCCATAAGCACCACTTTTGAAATCAGGTTCCAAAATTGCGCCAATAAAACGGTCTCTAAGATGGAACCAAGAAAAGTTATCAATTGTCATCTCCAAGGAGATCAACCTGGCTGTTGTGGTCTTGGATTTTGCCACTAGCCTCTCTTTCAACTTCTCATTTTCTTGTTGGATCAAGTCGCCGTAAGACTCGAACTTCAACAAAATAGATGGGAACTCCTGCACCGGTGTTAGGACTTCAGGCAACGGAACAACATGTTTCTTGACCTCATGACTCTTGTAACCAAATTTGCTGTAATACTCACCAACTTCACTGTACAATGACATGAAACTAGTACCTAATCTCTGAGCCCAATAATTACCTAACATCTTGATCATCTTTCCGGCATATCCTTTGTTTCTATTTTGTGGAATGGTGTAGACGCTTCCGACACATGGACTGATAACTTCCTTCAACTCGCCTCCTTGGGAAATATATGCCTTTCTGTTTCTTGTCTCACAGGATGCCACGATGTTGGCAAGTTCATCATCCTGGGTGTCAATGGACATGTCCCTTAGCACAAAGTGGAAAATACCCATCATATTTTCAGTGTCACGTTTGCACTGTTTCGACTCCACTCCAACTTGCCACTCTCGCTCAATGTACTGCTCAGTAGTAAGTCTACCTCTCCAGGTGGAAGAGTTTTGGAATAGAGTGTATCTGATGGCCTCATCATCAGTGAGGAGCTCAAACTGTAAACTGTTGACCGTCATTTCTGTTCTGCGTTTTGTTTTTGAGTACAACAACTGAGCGCGTAGCTCTCTTATTTATAGGCGTTGATGTTGATGTTGGAAAAGGACGAGAAAAAAAAAAGTACAGTTGATGGCATCTACAAACGATGAAGTTCTCCTAACGTTAAGTGTTAGCTAACCTGACCAAATACATTGCACACAATTTGAACAAATTAGTTCATTGGGTCGGCTCTAGACTCTAGACTATAAGTGGTCCCACAAGTGCCATATGCAAGGTCCTATCTTATACAACTAACGGGCCAATAACTTTTAAGCAAAATGGACCCTGGCGCTAACTTTAACGGCGGCGGCTAATTCTTTGAGGAGCCACCTTCATTGTTAAAATCTCGCACGTGTCTCGGAAAGTTGTATGGTACTTTGACGGCTTATGAGAAAGCCTAGCCTTACCTGAAGAGCCCCCTCTGAATGATTCATCAAAAAACAATGCCCCCTACCAGAATTGAACTAGTGACCTTTGCATTACAAGTGCAACGCTCTACCACTAAGCTAAACGGGCGATTTACGAGATTGATGTATTTAAATGGTGAGTTCACATAGACGCCGTTCCTTTATTAGAGGATAAATCGGACAGAAATGGTGGTTCTTACCATTGCCCCCTTTAAAACCTCCGGTTTCCAAAAAGTCTACTGCTTAACTTACAATGGGATGGGTCATTTGGGTACACCAAAGATAAACCCCCGGATTGTTTATAGCTTCTCCTGAAACCCCTTTATTATAGGAAAACTCGTTTTCCGTCATTAAATTTTGGCCCCAAAGTCTCCTCCTCCTATCTCTTATTCAGCGTATCCTTGCTTCAAAGAGAAACCATATATCACACTACCGTGATCGCGGAGAACTTCTCAAAAAGAAGGATATCGGAGAGCTTCATGGTCGCATTTTACTTATCTTCTATTCCAAAATCAGATTCTCTCTCATCTTGAAAAACTCCTCCACACTTCGGCCACACTTTCACATACACATTGTTTACTACCTCCAATCGATTTCACTCTTAATGCCTGCACAATCGCAACCCAGTCATCCACGGGAGTTCCCTCAAGCCCAAGAGGAACCTCGCGCTGGTGGGTTTCAATGGGGCCAACTCAGGTATTACTTGCTCGCCTACATGGCTTTTACCACGTTGTCAACATATATCAAGAATGCAGGCAAAGACGACACAGCGGTTAGTACCGGCTCTGATCCATCTCCTTCAGCGATGATGATCGAAGCAACTCAGTTCGAGATGAAACCAAACCTCAAAAATTCGAGTTTTGTTAAATTTGAACCCCCAGCTAACAAGTGGAGGACCGTGGTTTCTGAAGATGGAGAATCTCTTCAAGTTTCCAGTTTGGAACAGGTTGCCTTTGAAAATACTCAGAAAGATGCTGTTTTCCTTTCACCGTTGTACAACCGGTCTGAGTTGTATGATTTTGAGCTCTATGTCAATGATGTTGTGGACTTCAAGCGTGGGACTGATGAGAGTGTATTGGCACTAAAAGGCGTAGAAATCAATAACGTTGGCTCTCAGTCTAAGAACTTGAAGGTTAAGCTGACCGAAAATGTGAAAAACAACGGCACTCTGTTCTTGCACGCATTCATTGCGAAGCATGGTGATTCTTTGGCCGGATACAAGAGGTTCCAACTAAACAGCTACCTTCCTAAACGCAAGCAGGCCAAGTTACACAAGTTGATTGGTGGAAATGATAGGAAGCTTGAGGATGAAAGGATTGAAAACCCTTCAGATGGAGAACAACAGAGTTCAGTTGAGATTGCCTCGTACTGGCACTCTAATATTACTGTTTTTTTGTGCAATCCTCAAGGCTTAATTGATACACGGCAGATTCCGCCAGCTATGTACGAGGTTTTTCCACTAGACCCTGAAAACAAGAGAGACAACCTCACTGGAATGGTATCACAGTACTATCCTTTGATTTACCAAAACAAGTTTTGGCAGTTGAAGGACCACATGACAGAGATCAACTCCACAGTATCGACTGTCGATCTGAACCTCATTATAGAATCATCTGCTTTCTGGAAAATTCAAGCCCTGGTTGTCTTCTCTGATGGTATGAAGCAACAAGAAGACCAGTTATCAGCTATCTCTGGTGTTGCTGGAGACGGATCTCAAATTGATGCATTGAAGAAGATCTTGATTGAGACCAACCCATACCTACTCGCAATAACCATAGGTGTTTCCCTTCTTCACTCCCTCTTGGAGTTCCTTGCTTTCAAGAGTGATATTTCTCATTGGAAAAACAAGAAGAACAATGTTGGTGTCTCTGTACGTTCAATTGTTGCTAATGTTATTCAACAAACCATCACTTTGTTGTACTTAATTGACAGTTCTGAAGGTACATCTTTCATGATCTTGGCCTCTCAGGGATTTGGAATTTTGGTGGAGGCGTGGAAGATCACTACCATTGTCAAGATTGAAGTGGCACATCCAGAAGGGAGCTTGTTACCCTCTATCAAGATCACTGACAAGTTTGAGCTATCAGAGAAAGAGGTCAAGACCAAGGAGTATGATGAAATCGCATTTAAGTACCTCTACTTCGTTGCTGTCCCTCTGTTACTAGCTTACTCTGTCTACTCTGTGCTTTATAAAGAGCATAAGTCCTGGTACTCCTTTATCGTCACCACCTTGGTCGGCTTCGTGTATACCTATGGGTTTTTAACCCTGGTTCCAGCAGTTTACATTAACTACAGACTCAAGTCTGTTGCTCATGTTCCAAAGAAGGCTATGGCCTACAAAGTCGTCAACACTTTCATTGATGACTTGTTTGCGTTTGTCATTAAGATGCCCTGGCTGCACCGTCTTGCCACTTTGAGAGACGATGTGATTTTCTTTATTTACCTGTACCAAACTTGGATTTACAGAGTAGACTACAGCAGAGTTAATGAGTTTGGTCAGGGTGGTGCTGACGAAGAAGAAGAGATCAACGAGGGTGAAGGAACGAAGGAGTCGAAGAAAACGAAGTGATCTATCAGATCACAAAATAGGAAAAAGGCTCATTTGAACAATGTTAGATCAGTACATCTTAAAAGAACGAGTAACTACTTAAAAACACTCTCATGCTCTCAGTACATTCTACCACCTTATCAACCACAACATGAAAAATATCAGCAAGGCAAAGCCACTGATAAACAACCATTTATCCTGTTTGGCCCTCGTTTCCACCATATGAATAGTTTCCTGACTCACACCAAGTGTAGCCAGGCTACTACCAATTTTGCGGTGGAAATTTCTGATAATCTCATTAGACTCCACCAAATTGTCAAATGTCTCTCTTCCCATCTCCAAGATATCATCAAGCTGAGAGTTCCCCCGGCGAAGGGAGTCGACTTCCTTGTTGAGCCCATCTTGCATCGAAACACTGTTGTGGAAGGGGTTTTCATTGACTTGGTGTTGTGCATGATGTTGTGGGACATTCCTGTGCAGAAGTTCGGATCTGTTTATAGCCTGTTCTTCCTCTCGTCTGCGCTGCTTCAGATCATTGAAATGTGCAACAACTTCATCCCTTTCTTTCTCAAAATTGATCAGACGAGCACGAGCTTTCGTGACAGCATCGGAGTCAATATCTGGTTGTTGGGATATCATCTTGGTGTATTCTGCTAGGGTTTGGTTCAGTCTCTGGATAGTGACCGCAATGTTGTTCTGGAGGACAGCTGTGGCTGTAGTTGGAGACTCAAACTTCAGTACGTCACTTCTTATTGAAGAAAGCTCCTTTAATGCATGATTATACAGTGCATTCATTGTTCCTGAAGCAATTGAGCGTGTAAACCTGTAGAGGAACCAGTCAAGAGAAGTCTGGTTTGATTGACATTTTTCTTCTGACATCCGGCATCAAGATTATGTAATCGGCCAGAGACACCAACATTGTAAACTGTTCAATTACTATCGTCGTTTATACAATGCAATTAATCATATCACCATACCTTTCTTAACAACACACTCAGAAAAAATGAACTCTGTTCTCCTAATTGGTGGATCCGGATTTCTAGGTCTCCACCTTATCCAACAGTTCTACACGTCTTCCTCCTCCCCAAAGATTCATGTCTTCGACATTCGTCCACTCCCAGAATTCCTTCCTTCAGCGTTCACATTCGATCCAAAGGAGGTTGTGTTTCACCAAGGTGATATCACCTCTGCTGAGGACATCTCACGTGCAGTCAATGAATCAGGATGTGAAGTGGTTGTCCATTCCGCATCACCAATGCATGGTCTGTCTCAGGAAATTTATGAAAAGGTGAATATCGAAGGTACCAAGACTGTGATCCAGGTCTGTAAGGATCTTGAGGTAAAGGCCCTGGTATACACTTCCTCAGCCGGTGTTATCTTCAATGGTCAAGATGTTTATAATGCTGATGAGTCTTGGCCCATTCCAGAAGTCCCGATGGATGGTTATAATGAAACCAAGGCCATTGCTGAGAAGTTGGTGTTGGATGCCAACACTGCCGATGGTTTGGCCACAGTGGCTTTGAGACCTGCAGGAATATTTGGTCCTGGTGACAGACAGCTTGTTCCTGGTCTAAGAGAGGCTGCCAGAGCTGGACAGAGTAAGTATCAACTTGGTGACAATAACAACTTGTTTGACCTGACCTATGCAGGAAATGTGGCTGATTCCCACGTCCTCGCCGCTGAAAAGCTATTGAACTCAGATACGAGAGACTATGTTGCTGGTGAGAAGTTCTTTATAACAAATGACGCACCAACATACTTTTGGACGTTGGCAAGAACGGTGTGGAAGGCTGATGGTATCGTTGACAAACACAACATTGTCCTCAAGAGACCAGTGGCATTGGCGATTGGATATGTGTCTGAATTTGTTTCCAAGTTCACTGGTAAAAAGCCAAGTATGACACCATTTAGAGTGAAGGTTGTCTGTGCGGTGCGTTATCACAATATCACCAAGGCTAAGGAAATTCTTGGATACCAGCCAAATGTGGGTTTAGAGGATGGTATCAAGAAAACTTTGGACTGGATGGATGAGGAAAAGAAGTACTTGGCTTCAAAGAAATGATAATGTATAAAGAATATTGACTACATCTCTTTGTAAATCTATAATCATGCAAATTTGAAGGGGGGAAAGAAACCTTTCTAAAAGCTGAACAGTGAAGTATACTTTCCAACCTTTGTCTCATCGACATCTTTCAAAGAGAAGCCTGAAGACTGCGCATCAGGGAACACAAATAAGGGAGTGTCTGCCTTAAAAATGGTTACCTGTGAATTTTCAAATGGAATTGTTGCGACAGTGCCTAGTGAAGAACCAAAAGAGAAAGCGGTAGATTTCCCCATAGACGCTTCAGTTTTCTCCTCAGCTGATTTTCCAGCGAGAGGTGGTGGCTTCTGAGAAGCAAAAGAGAATGCAGGAGTCGACTTTGGGACAAAGTCATCACTCTTCTCAGAGGCAGGCACGATATCCTTCTTTCCGAAACTGATGGCAGGAATGTTATCCTTGGCTAAAAGGGACAGTGTAGGCTTCTTCAGGTCCTCCTCAGCAACAGTCAAAGCACTCTTGTCCTCAGTGATTCTATCAATGGTAAAATTGCTAGAATCAGTTGAATCATCAGCCTTCACCTCCTCTCTCAAACTGGAGGCCTGACGAGGTTTGTATTTATCAATACCAGCAAGACCAAACACCATGGGTTGTTGAGGCTCTTGTTGTGGTTGTGATGGTGGCGGAGCGGCTTGGTATTTGGTGTTTGGGATTGGACTTTCAAGGTGCTGCTGCTGATCGTCTTCATCTAAAGTTTTCTCTAGATCATGAAGCACAGATTGTTTAGGCAGAGGTGTAGGGACATGTCTCTTCTTTCTATTCGTGGTGGCGTAAGGATTGGAAAAGTCCTGGTACTTGGATTTAACTTCTACTTCTTTTGATGGAGAGTCGAGAAATTCCAACAGAGCGGTGGCAGTGTTGCTTAGCTTCTTCTTCTCTTGCTCTGTCTGCTGTGAATTTCTTGTGGCAAATTGATGTGGTTCAGGAGTTTGCTGCTGTTTGAATGGCATTCGTAGACGGGATGAGCGGTATGGTGACCTCACGTTACCAAAGTCAAATACTTTACGCTTTTTTAGGGTTTTGGTATCGTCAATATATGCAGGACTGACATTATTGTAGTGAGGTTTGAAAGACGGGGTGTTGGATTTGATGGAAGCGGCGAGGAATGAGTCACTGATAGAAAGCTCGTTATGCGTATCATCATCATCTGTTTGAAGAATATCAGTGTGGCTTTCCTCCGTTGATGCTCTTGATGAGACATTGCGGGATAGCAAAGCCTTCACGCCTTCTATCTCAACTTGAGAAAGAGGTGTGTCTCCTTTTTGCTGAAAGAATCTGGCCAATGTATTGTTAGGAGAGTCAAGGGACACCGAAGGGGGAAATCCTAGTGTCGGAGTTGCTGGTTCTTGGAGGCGCTTTCCTCCTTCCTCGTCCTTCTCCAGATCATCTTCATCCTGATCCCTCTCAGTCTTATTCAAGGAATTGCTTATCCAAGTGGAGGGAGTAAACATGCGGCGGACACGAGAGAAAATCGAATCAGAAGCTTGTGCTCGCTCCTGAGGTTGAGGAATGCGCGCATAAGGCGACTGTGGAACACGATGACGGCGGTGAGCTGGCATTTTGACCATTGTTAATTCAGCCTTTGGTGTAGTGTGTTTGTTCTTAAAGATTTTTGGAAAGTAACCTACAGCCAATTGCTGATGTCTGGATGTTAGAAAATTAATCATATTCGTTATGTACCAGCAGATCGAAACTACAAGGCTACTCTACTGCTTACAATACCCCGTTGTACAGTCAAGTCGTATACGACGTATATGAACGCCAGGCTTTGGCTTCCAAAGGTTCGGCCGCAGAGATTTACTACACTGAACGCTACTTTGAGAATACCTCTGTTAATAGTACAAAAATTAAGAAAGTATCTTTAAATACAACCAGGAACCGATTCTCTTCTTATTCCTAAAGTTCAAATCCTGTTCTATAGTTTGCGTAACACATGAACTCGTTGCTCAACCCATTGGCGTGTTGAGGTTCCCAACCAGTTCTCTTGAGTTCCAAATCCCTGTGCACATCATCACACAACAAATTGCCGACACGCTCACCAGTGCAAGTCAGGAACTTCCCTCCCTTCTTCAAAAGATTGTGGATCGTTTGTCCTGTTTTACGCTGGCACTCCTCCTCAATGAACGGTGGGTCAGCAAGAACTCTGTCGCAGTTCAAGGCCAAGTTGTCAGGAATTTCCTTTGGTCTGTTGTAATCATAGAAAAAGAACTTATCACCAGCGAGGACCTCAAATCTTTTATCATACTCAAGTAGGTATACTTCCTTTGTTGGCCAGTCTTCAATCTTCATCATTGCAGCGTACACTGATGGAGCACTCACCACGCAAATAATATCACCCTCTTGAGCACCATTGAAGAGCTCATTGGCTAGTTTAAGAGAAGTATCGTCAGAGTACCAGAATTGAGATAACTGCCAGTCCTCCTTGAAGAGAGACATACCCTGTTCCTTGATTTGTGTTTGGTGCTCATCATAGCGTTCTTGTGCTGTGTTGGACAACGCCTGAAATCTTTCGCGTTGCAGCTGTTCCTCCTGTTGGAACGCTGCGAGGGCAGCAAGAGCGTGTGATGAAAGTGTGAGTTCTTCTTCAGAGTCTGACATTATGGCCAAAGCCAAGGGTACTAGTACCAACCTATGATGGGCGGAATTGACAATGAACTATGGTTTTTTTTTTCCTTTTTTTTCTGGGCATGTCGATATTTATGATATGACCATCCATCAACTATACCTACACATGTAAACAAACCCTGGAATTCAATATATTCACTATTCAGAAATCAGGTGCCTTCTGGCCTAAAAAACACTGGCTAAGACCAATAAGCCCACCAGGAAAGTAATGCGGGAGAGACCACTGCTAAATACTTTGGTTGATAGAGCGCCATCCTCGTAAACTGAGACATTAGTGGAATTGAAGACTGAGTTATCGCAATTAGTGGCCCCTTCGAAGGAGCTAAAACAATAATCAAGCCCACCGGTAGAGGTATTGCTGCTGCTCTCAATGACATCTTCAAGTTCCATGGCAGGCTCATCGTCTTTCTCAGAAACAGACTCCAAAACAGACTCTAGGACAAAGTCAGACTCCTTATCCTCCACAGGAACACGGGCATTTGGTCTCAAGAACTGGGCAATATGCGTATCATGCTTCTTGAATGGCAAGTTACAGGCGTTAACATCATTCATAATCTCACAGTCGTCATACAACACAGCCAAAAAGTTGCCAGAAGCGGTATTTGGACACAAACCATAACAGTCTCGCTTCATACTCTGCAAGGCACAACATTCGCAGGCCAAATCGTCCGGTTTACAATCATCCAACTTCGATAGCACCTCAGAAGCACATATTGTCAAAGACTCCAACTCTTCTCCCTCACAAATGTTCTTAGGTTTGGGATTAATATAAACACCAAACTCAGTAGCTTCAGGATATGAAGAAACTACCTCCATGGCCAAAGCCACAGTGGCAAGAATGGAAAAAAGCACGCTCTTCCGAATCATCTGGTTGGTGTATGCTTGTTTTTAATAGAGGTGATGATTGGGCACAAATAAGAAGACACAAAAGGCTCACACCCAAGATCTCTCCATTTTTGTGGTTTCCAAAATTATGTGACACCATTGTGGTCTTTTGTTTACGAATTAACCCTCGCAGATGACGCATGTGTAGCCATTACTGTTTCCTAAGTGCTCAAGACACTCTCTATGATAGCAATGGCGACAATTGAAACTCACCAGATCACCTTTAGATCCTTCGACCATGTATTCCTCTCTCTGTCTCTGTTCCCATATGCAGTACAGGTCGCTGCTTAACCCTCTTCCCCAGATGACCTTTCCACAAGCGTCACACCCAAAGGATTTGACTGACCAGCCCAAAGAGTTTCGTTCCGTGAGTTTCGCCATGTTTCTGTAGATTCCTTCATTGATCAAATGGGAAGTGATAGACAGGACCGTCTTCTCGTAGTTCAATGATAAGTAGATTTCGTTGGTTACAGGACGAACATCGCCCAATAAGGTCACAGTCACAGAACTGTTGTTAAGAAACTCAGTAAATATCTTAAGGAACGATGATTGATGCGAGTGGTTGGATTCTATGAACGACTGGATCTGGAATCGCGAGTTGATCAAGGCTGAAAACAAATCTTGAACCAAACGCTTAACAATGTCGAGAACCCGTTCAGATTTAACATATGAGGCTAATTCAAATCTCTTGAGATACCCAACAATGAAGTTAATAAGCTTCAGCCACATAAATTCACTTTGAGTGGAGTCAATTGAGTTGGTTTCATTCTTATCAGAATTGCACAACATGATTGCAACCTGTAAGTACTTCCAAATTTTCAATTCCAGTTGATTCAAACCACCCTTATTATTCACCAGTTGAGGAATCTTCTCAATCAATTTGGAGCTGTAATTGATAACCTCATTCAATGATTCGGCAATCTGATTGTTGCTCTGTAGCAAATAAGTCAATGCATCAATGCATCCATTTTCTCTTAATTGAACCATACAGTCGTCCAAACTGAAATCGCATGTCTTCAAGGATTTAACATAAGCAAATAGCTCCTCCTGGAACTGAAGATTGGATAGCGTAATAATGAAGTGTGTTCTCTCTTGGGTAGAAAGCAGGTAGAGGCCTTCTTTCTCCAACTCCACTAACGACTTCAGATACATATACTTCAGTTGTTGATCTGAAAGCTCCAATACCAAGGTATGTAGCTTTGGACAGTAGCGATTTATTGTCTTGGCGATCTTGTAGGTATCAAACTCGATGATCTCAATGAACTTCATCTTGATGATGGCCAATAGCTCAGATCTCTCTCTCGTATTATCTACTGTATTCACAAGGCACTTCTCCAGCACATCATTTGTAGTATCAATGGAGTTCTTCTTGCTAAAGTCAGGTTTCGTCCAAACATCCAGGACTTTGGCAAATTTTCTGTCATTGAGATATAATTGAACTAAAATCTCATAAAACTTGACACTCTCAAACACTGCAATCAATTTCTGCTTGTTAGCGGGTTGGTAAGCGGATAAGAGTGCCTGTAAACTCAATTTGCAATCTTCCTTCATGTCCTCGTCGTTCTCAAACCTGCAGAGTTGAACAATGACTTCATCAAGAACATTCTCGCCAAGTCTAAGGAACTGCTTGAACTTTGGGTAATTTCTCGCAAGAAATATAGCAAATTCAAGTTTAGCTAGCTCACTCAGTTTTTCTGTCTGGAAGATTTCTATTAGTATCTCGATGATGAATTGTCTGTTGACTTTCAACTTCTGATCGTACTGAACAATCTCATCATCATTCAAAAGTGAATCCTCTAGGCATTCGTTCATAGCGGACAAGAATGATTTAGTATCTGCCTTCAGTAGCTGGCAGAGGTATGGAAACTCGGTTTCTGAATCGTCAACAGTCTTTATCTTACCATTTTCAGAACGCACTTCGACACCATTGAACAAAATGAAATAAATTGTCAACTTAACATCTTCAGCTTGATCTCCAATAAGCTCCTCAGTGGGGTATTGTCTTCCTGTCAACGTATAAGCAATATATTCATATACTTTCCAAGCGTCATCGTCCTCGTTAAACTGACAATGCTTGAGATCCTGTAAAAATTCAAGCAATGGCGAGACATAATCCTTCAAGACTTTGTTCCAAATAAAGATATAGCTATCTCTCAGCCTCTCACTCTTCAAAAGCTTCAAGGTAAAGTCAATGTCCAGAGTCTCCAGGTCTAACAAACAGATACATTGCTCCAAGACTTCCTTTCGGTCCACTTCAACATAAAATCTCACCATATCTTTCAATATGATTGGTGTCAAGCGGCGTATCTGGGAGGCCAGTATGAAAGGCTCCAAAGCCTCGAAAAAGTCTTTCACATGGCTATTTGATTGGAAAACTTCATACAACTCCTCAAAGACCATATAACTGACATTGATGCGAACAAGGGTATTGATCGCAGTGTAGAGGTAATCACCAATTCCAGACTCTCTTCTAAGGACATGAGTAGCGGAAGATCTGATAATGTTTGCTAGATAGTTGAGAACCAATGGTTTTCTCACCATTTCATCGAGCGGCAAGTCAAGAACCTCAAGGTCTTCACTGCCAATGTAGAAGGACCCTGCAGTCTCGATAGCAGATATGTATTCGCCCTTGTTGATAAGAGTCACTAGAACATCCATCCAATTCGGTGGTGAGGCTATCATAACTTCGTATTTACCCACAAGAAATAGTTTACTCTTGAAACTCTTAAAGGATCCATTGAACCTATTTCCAAACCTACCTCCTAGTTCCATTCTCAGAATGTGCTTATGAAGGAGATCGACCTCATTCACCGTTTTCATACTTCTCTCATTCAACAGAATAAGTCTCTGAGTTGGGGAAATAAGTGCCAGTAACGACGGATTAACCCACTGTACTGCAACTATTGCCTCATCACAAACCCATCGTTTCTTGGCATCAAACTGAAGCGAATCCCCAGCTGATTTACATTCAAGGATAGTCAAAACGTTGTTGAAACAGTATGCTAGCTTGGCCGGTTGAATCTCACCAGATTTCAATGAGTACGCAGGGAACCAGCTTTGACATCCAGTGGGTTCAAGTGATTGGTCCGCAATCTTTGGTATCCCTGAGGTGAATTGGGTGCGAATGACACCTTCGGTGCACACTATAATAAGTGCACCAAGGGTGAGAATTGAAACTAGCCCCATTGAATCCACATGTTGAACTGCCGATCCCAAGGGAAGCGCATCAACAGCAAAGACTGTTGATGTGCCAAAGCTCACATTCTCATACCTTCCCAAAACCCTCTTGGTAGACACGTTGAATCCTAACACACTTCTATGTGCATGATGTAGAAAAGCCATCCCTTTGATATCACCAGAGACAATCAAAGAGTGCCTTTTGCCAACGAAGCAGAGAGATGTAATATCGCACCCCTTTAGATGTCCCTCAGAGACAGTAGCATCCTCCTTGGATACGATATGTGTGACTGGAGAGTTCAACTTATTCACGTTCCAGAGGAAAACATCTCCAGTCTCATAACCCACAACGAAGTAGGTGGAATCCTGGGATAGTGCAAGTGCGGTGACTTTCCCGCAAGTTAAGGCCTTAGGGGTTCCTAACTCATTGATTAAATGCTGTCTATAATCAAAAATCAACACGTGTCCCTTCGCCGTCCCAACAAGGAGTATTTCACCTGGAGCAACACAGGTCGGGTCACCATAAGCGACTCTAAAATGTCCAGAGTACAACTGTGTGTTCAAAGTGTCCAGGTCAACATATTTCAAGGTTGATCCCCCGCCATTAAAACTCAAATCGCCGTTTCGGCTGGATAATTGCCCCAGTTCTGATTGCGTACCAGAAGGAGACATCGAATGTAAATGTGAGAACCTTGTCCTCAGCCTTTCATCAAATCTCTTGGTTCGTGTAGAGGAGATCGAGGAGAGGGATGATATACCTGGGGATGTTGTGTTGAAATATGTGGTGGTGGACGCCAACTGCTTTGAGGGTGTTGAAGGAATTGAGGGTGAGTTGGAACCATTGATTATAATGGGAGAGTCGGTGGTAGTCATCCTTTACCACAATAAGCCCCTTTTAATGCCTTGTTACCTGTGCTTTGAAGACAAAGGAGGTTTCCTTCATATCGGGTTTAAAAAGCGATCCGTTTTATGTAAGCAGGTTGGTGATGGTAATGCTTGATGTCGAACCATTGCAACCGACATGAAAGTCAACAACTAGAAAACAGGTATGCGAGGAGAAAGAGAGTGCGACAGTGTTTTTGCCAGATATGTTGATCGTGCTTGCTTTTACAGCAGTCTTTGCACTTCAACAACCATTGCTCTCTCCAGACGGTAACAGAGTGGCAATCATTGGCGCTGGCGCTGGTGGTTCTTCAGCTGCATACTATTTGCAGGGATACACTTCCCAAGGATATAACATCACTCTATTTGAGCAAAATCGGTACATTGGTGGCAGAAGTACGACAATTTGTAATTATGCTGGGAAAGGCGATGTCAATAGGGGTGGTATTGAGGACCTTGAACTGGGTGCGTCAGTGTTTGTTGGAGCAAACAGAATCCTTGTTGACGCAGCCACGAAGTTCAACCTTACTCTTATTGACTTGTCTGAGTCGAACAGTAAGGTCCTGAATTACTCGTTGGGTATTTGGAATGGGACTGATTTCGTTTTTAGAAGTTCTGGTAATGGTTTATCTTGGTGGGAGATGGTGAAAATGATCTGGCGTTATGGATTGTCACCATTGAAGACTTATAAGCTGATGAACAAGACAGTTTCAACTTTTGTTAGTTGGTTTTATGATCGGGAGTTCCCATTTTATGATATCACTGGCCTTGCCAACAAGTCTGGTTTGTATTGTCTTACTGGTGTCAGTGGCTTGGAGCACTTGCTCGCCAATGGGGTAAGTGAGGAGTTTATCTTTGAGATTGTTGAAGCTGCGACCCGTGTGAACTACAGATCTGATATCCAAGACATACACGCTCTAGAAGCACTGGTATCATTGGCCACTGATTCCAAGACGTATCGCATTGATGGCGGTAACTATCAAATCTTTGAACAATTTGTGAAGTCTTCAGGTGCAAATGTACTTTTGGATACCACTGTCCAGTCAGCCACTCCTTTTGAATCCAATCCCAGACAATGGAATGTAACCTATTTTGGGAATGGACAAACGTTCTGGGAGATTTTTGATGAGGTTATCGTTGCAGCGCCATTTCACCAAACCGGCCTCTCCTTGCCTCCTCATATCCAGGTCCCAGTGGTGCCATACAGAACCCTACATGTTACATACGTCACCACACCCCTTGATCATCCAATTGACAATTCAGCGTTCCCACAACCTGTTCCTGAAACAATTCTCACTGTCTCTCAACCCCTTCAGCCTCCTCCTTTCTTCAGTGCCAGTATTGCCTCGTACTCGGACACAACAAATGAAATAACCTACAAGATCTTCAGTGCTGTCAGGGTTGATTCAAAGTTTCTGGCGGATTATCTCTTCAAAGATCTTACAAATGTGAGGATATCTTTTCGAAAGGAGTGGAAATCATACCCTCATCTAACCCCAGTCACGTCCTTTCAAAATCTTGAGCTGGCTCCTGGTCTATGGTACCTTAATGGCATGGAACAATTTATCAGCACAATGGAAACCAGTGCCCTTACAGGAGCGAGTGTTGCCGGGTGTATTTCACAAGGGAGAAACACTACTGAGATTAAAGTCTAACCCCTTCGAAAAGACCTTACAATGTTACGATCACTCATAGCTGTGCAAAATGCCCCAAATGATTTTGGGCTAAAATTTTATTGAAGCAAACAAAGCACTACTGCCAGAAATTTATGCTGGTTGAAGAAAATCTCTTACTTGAGAAATGCACGAATTCGTGAAGCTCATCCCTTGACTTTAGAATATGAGCCATGTAGACCCAACTGCTCAACTAACATTGAAAGAGAGTACCACTTGAATTCAAGAGTCTATCCGAGAACTCCTCAGTTCAACATATTGGTCACTTCTGCAAGTCTCCAAGGTTTTATATGTGGTGCTACTTTTCACTAACGAAACTGGGTCCATAATTTATTAATCTAAGCGGAAAGTGGTTCACTGCGTTGAAATGCACAAGGAATCTGCAGCAGTGATTCAGTTGGTTAGTGGAAAATTCTTGACCAGCTCGCCAAAACTAATGCTCCCCTCTTAAATGGACCCCTTGGTATGCGCAAGGACTTAGAGCCCAAACCCTTCTGAGACTATGACCACCACAAGTATGCCGAACCCCCGTGGCTCAGATTGTGTCATAATTTGGGTCTATTGAAGATCTCTGTACGGGGGCAAAGGCCCTGCTCGGAACTCGTGCGGTCTGCCATATAAGGTATCAACATCTCCGAATCTTGACTCTCGGTGGCCTCATGGTCAAGGACCCTATCAACCTTTAAACGAAGATGAAACCCGCGCTCTGTAAAAAGCCAAATAGACCCCTCTCTAAGCTCACATTGCAGTAAGGAACTAACTGCTGTATTGAACTAATTTCTAACCGCAAACGGCTAATAGCCTTGGGTAACCAAAATGTCAGTGACACCCAGACCCATCTATGCTTTCAATTTATTGCTATGGCATGGTAATCTGTAGCCAACCATGCTTCGCCCCTTTGGCCCATACAACGTCTACACAAACGTCATTTCACATCAAGGACATAAGAAACTTGCATGGATTTGTTTTGATTGGCTTTTGTTTCGTAACTGGGGACAGGTTCTAATTGGCCACCAGTGACCACACAGATCTCTGCTTTCATTTTCTTAGCTGGTTCTTCCACACTGGCCAATCAGAACTCGCGATTTAATTTTGGATTTGATAACACTTATGTCAGCAGCGTTGAGGTACCAGTGACAATTAGTTGATACTCAAGAATACTGGGTGAAAGTGGAAGCCAAATGTTGAATTGTGAGGGGGTGCTTGGCTGTTACGATGGTATTCTACTTTCAATCGGTCTTTTTTCCTTCGACTGGTTACCAGGGCTTCGAAATCGGGGCAGTAGTTGAACGCCATTTCCCTTTCAAGTGATTGCGATGGAAAACGGGATAAGATTAGGCAGATAACAAAAATTGATAAGAAAACCGATTAGAGTAAATCATGTGCCCACTATTTAAACAATCACACACGCCCCCCAGTAAGCGTCATGCCTAAATGTAGTTAAAATCTTCGTCAATCAAAACAAACAAACTGCAAACAGAATGTCTGATACTGTTGCGGAAGACTCTGGTTTTACCGGTGTGGGTACTGGTGGAAACTCCCTTAAAGTTAACCTCAATGAACAATTCGAACTTGCCAACATGGCTTGGATCGGTACAGCTGCTATCCTTGTGTTTATCATGATCTTTGGTATTGGTCTCCTCTACTCCGGGTTATCCAGAAAGAAGCACGCCCTTTCCTTACTATGGGCCTCTCTAATGACTGCATGTGTCGCCACTTTCCAGTGGTTCTTCTGGGGTTACTCGTTAACCTTTTCTCCAAATGTTAGCTCACACTTCATTGGCTCTTTGCAATATATTGGTTTCAGAAATGTATTGGGTGCTCCATCCGGTGTTTCTGACCTGCCAGATGCCCTTTTCGCCTTTTACCAAGGTATGTTTGCATGTGTCACTGCTTGCTTGATGGTTGGTGGTGCCTGTGAGCGTGCCCGTTTGGCCCCAATGATGATTTTTGTCTTCATCTGGTTGACTATTGTTTATAACCCAATTGCCTGCTGGACCTGGAACGGGGATGGTTGGTTAGCGAACCTTGGTGAGTTGGACTATGCAGGTGGTGGCCCAGTGCACATTGCTTCTGGTCATGGTGCTTTGATGTACGCGTTAATCTTGGGTAAAAGAAATGATCCAGTCGCAAAGACCTTGCCAAAGTACAAGCCACACTCTGTCACTTCTGTCGTTTTGGGTGTTGCCTTCCTATGGTTTGGTTGGTTTGGTTTCAATGGTGGCTCAGCCGGTAATGCCACCATCCGTGCCTGGTTCTCTTGTTTAAACACCAATGTTGCTGCTGCTGTCGGTGGCTTAACTTGGATGTTTGTCGACTACTTCCGTTACGGTGGTTTGAAGGGAGAGGGTAAGTGGACCACTGTTGGTTTGTGCTCTGGTGTTGTTGCCGGTTTGGTTGCGATCACTCCAGCTGCGGGTTACGTCCCAGTCTGGGCCTCTGTCATTATTGGCTTCCTCGGTGCCGTTGCCTGTAACTTTGCCATTGATGTTAAATCCTGGATTGGTATCGATGATGGTGTTGATGTTTGGGCGTTGCACGGTGTTGGTGGTTCTGTTGGTGCTGCGTTGACTGGTATCTTTGCAGCTGACTATGTCGCTGCCCTTGATGGTGTCACTGAGATCGACGGTGGTTGGTTGAATCACCACTGGGTCCAATTGGGTTACCAATTAGCTGGTTTAACTGCTGTTGCTGCCTACTCTTCTGTTGTCACTGCCCTCATCTTGCTCATTATGGATAGAATTCCATTCTTGAAGTTGAGATTATCTGCTGAGGAGGAAGAATTGGGTACCGATGAAGTTCAAATTGGTGAGTTCACATACCAAGAGGAAACCATGTACATCCCAGAGCCAGTTAGATCCCACAAAAGCGCCAAAGTTCCACCAATGAACGCCATCGACGATCAGATCGCCACTGATGCTACCTCCCAAGAAAAAAAGGAGACTGTTTAAATTGTTTTATATCCCCTAGTACTGTCTGTGTTCCAAAAAAAAAAAGAGGCCCTTGAAGGAGTCTTGCTTTAATTGTTAATATGCTTTATGAAAAGTTAAATGAATGATGTAGTTCTCTTTCTCTATATACACAAG
The DNA here is from genome assembly GCA_030558145.1 of Barnettozyma sucrosica. Taxonomy (NCBI): domain Eukaryota; kingdom Fungi; phylum Ascomycota; class Saccharomycetes; order Phaffomycetales; family Phaffomycetaceae; genus Barnettozyma; species Barnettozyma sucrosica. Next base: position 472,848 of record JAJMRY010000004.1, read on the forward strand.
CTCTGCTACTCGTATTCTACTCCCACTAATTCCTCTGGTAGTGGCGGGTATTCAAAGTATCCCAGTTCTTCCAGCTCCCGTAAAGAATTTGCAGCTCTTCCACTTTCAGCTAAATAACGGATGTACGCCTCTTTGATCACCTTGATAGCACCTCTAATCTCAGCCTGGCGCTTGTCCCAGTGCACCGCATGGTACCCCTGCTCACCAGCAGCACGACATTGTCCATTAAGTTCGTTCGAGTAAAGCACATCTTTAGGGAATACCAGGTCGTGATGGTTTCTTTCATCACCGTCAAGCGAGTTATTGGACATCAGCATCTCATTCCTTGGCGGTAGGCTAATACGGTCACTCCATACTCTGGCCAGCCAGCAGCCTTGAACTTCGGACAACCTCGTTGGTAGCACGAATCTAGGCAGGCCGACTACTGCCAACGTTGGGTTGCTGATGTAGATCAAGTGTTTGTATAAGCCATGGACTTTGGCACCATCAGAAATGATATTGGGTTCCTTTTTGATGAAGGGAATAGACTTGAGGTATCCTGTGCCAAAGATCACGCTGTCAACGTTGTCCAGCCTGAATCCATCCTTGAAATATACTGACTTGGTGACTGGGTCGAATTTCAAAAGATCACCGACATCTCTAATTCTACTGTCCTTACCTGCAGGCATCAAGTTCTCGGATCTGATGGACTTATAGATGGTTCTGTTGAGATGCGTAGCTAGCTGATAGGAAATATCAGCACCAGAGGCAGAATTTCCCACAACCAAGATGTTGGCACTCTTGGTAAACTGCTCAGGGGAATCGTATGACTTGGCATGGACAACAGCATTAGGGAACTTCTCACTGAACTCCTTAAGACCAGGAACATCAGGGATGAACGGCTTGTCATAAGACCCAATGGCCACGGCCACTGCATCAAAGTAATCTGTGGTTTGTTCCCCGGTCACTGTAGAAGTAGATACCACTTCCCACTTGTTTGAATCATGGTTGAACATGAGGGAAATAACCTCCTCGTTAAAAGTGACCAGGCCTTCAATGTCCTTGGAGTAGTTCTCAATGTATGCGAGAATCTGCTCGTGTGTAGGAAACAACGGCACATTGTCTGGGAAGGGGTAGTCCCTGTAAGCCATCAGGTCTTTGGGGACGTTCGCATCCAGGAGTTTATACACTGGGCTCTCGTAGAACTTCTCACCGGTGACAGCCTCCACCTTCTCAGTCTTCGCGTAAGGGTCAACTGACGGGACGTCGAACTGATTGGACTTAACCTTCGTCTTTAACGGCGTGTAATTCCATAATCCACCAGCTTTAGATCTTCTTTCGTACACCTTGATCCGGTTGAAATACTTCTCCCCCACAAGAGCCTTAGTCAGCCCTGAGCCACAGGGACCTCCACCGATGATAGCAATGTCCTTGATCTTGAAACTGCTGGCCATCTTTGGCAAAATAGCCTGTGGGTGCAAGTGAAAAGAAAGGTAAATCGATCTATAAAGTCCGACGACTCGAAATATTTTTGACTCTGGTGTTTAAACGCAGATGTATGCATGTCCTCAGATGATTCACGAATCACGACTTATCACGATTCTCGCACCTCAAGACTCACATCAAGACGCGCATTAAAAACGGCCAACTACGGGTTAGCATTCTTGCGATCACGAAACTAGTCGCTCTTGTTGAATCAGAGATTTTCATCAAGCCCGACAAAGCCACTAATTTCACCCAGAAAAATTTCCCTTTGTATGGAGCCTAGGGGTGTGGGGATGCAATTCATGATAAGTGTTCCCGGAGTTTAGGCCATACCAGGCCCGATTTTTTTTTTTGACACAATTCTGAAGCCGCTCCGGTTACCTTTTCCTGTCGGTTGGTAAAAAAAAATAGCAGTGTGGCGCCCTTTGGCCAGAGTCCAAAAACTGTGGCGTTTGGCATTCATCCATGTGTGCAGACACTGGGTGCTAGAGACTTCAGAGTGTGGTCTGATTAGTTATACTTAAAGGAAGTTCCAAGGTTCAAAGTTCTTGCTGAAGCATGCTTGCGCTAGAATCTTCGTACATCCAATTGATCCTTCCCACTGTCCGCTGAAGTGTTAGTCTTCATTCCATTCGACTTTTCCAAGTTTTAACCAACCACACGACTTTCCCGATGTTGAGTTCAGAGGTTGTTACGTAAGCTGATATCTAGCACCCCTCGGATATATAGCTGTCTCCACTTTGACGCATTTCTCCTCTTTCATGATGCCCTAGGGTCCACCGCACGATTCCAATTTCCTGATTTTAGAGCCCTACTGAGAAAACTTGAAAGTCACACCGCGTGTCCGCATCGGTTTCCCAAGTCTTCTACGAACCCATCTCTTTCAATAGTGAAGAAGATGTCTCTGTATGACCTCAATCCGCAGATGTGGTTACACATCGCCAAACACCTGGAACCAGAAGACCTCATGTCCTTGAGATTAGTAGACAAGACCCTTTTTGCAATGCTAAGTGAAGATTACTTATGGCGAGATAAATGCCAGGAGAGATGGAACCCTTTTGGCGTGAATGAACAGATCCCTCGTTGTGGAGAGTATTTCAAGTACTTCTTAACAAGGTCAAAAGAGGACAACTGGGCAAGAAGCGTTGTTGCTGATGCAAATGAGGAAAGTGAGCCAGAACTGGTGCTTTCTAAATCTAGAACCCTGGTAAGCGAAAGGTACTGTCATGTTCTAGGAGAATTCACTAGATCAGAGAGCCTTGGGGAGCGTTACATTGCCAATGGAGTCCTTCGTGCCATCAGAACAAAGCACGCTCTTGAGTACGTCTCAAACCTTTCCAACTTTATGAAAACCGATATCGAATCCTTCTTCTTCAACCTTTCCAGCCTAGACTGTGCATTCGATGTACTCATCCCATACCGGGATGCTTTTTATTCCAAAGTGAAACAGCGCGCTCTCTCGTACCCATGTCTCCTAGACCCCAGTACTAGCAATACATCCAAAACACTCATCCTCATTGATATCTACCAACAGATTCACAAACCAAAAACCGATTTTCGGTCCAACAGGAATTTCAGAAACGATATCATGCCATCCACTGAAGATTACTCCCTCCTTCGTATCTATGCTAATGAAGTGACGGGGATTCCAGAGATTCGTCACTCTATCATTCAAAAGATGGGCTCCATGTTTGATATTCTTATTCGAGTCTGCAATTCATTCATAGTTGTGATTGATCCTACTCAACCAGAGGGATTCACCTGCTTCTCGGTGGAGAACACAACCGAAGTGTTCTCAGTTGCTATGATTATCAGCCGTCTAGAGGCCATTGGAGCACCGTTTGATTTGGAAAAGATCCTAGACGATTTCCAATTTGAGCAGTTTTTGAATCCATACTGGACGATTGAGGATGGATCAATCTATTACCACTTCCCCCCTGACATTAAGACTTACAAAGAAATCTTCACCCACTCTAAGAAAAAGATGGATACTGATTGGTTAAATGTTCTCTATATAGCCCATGAACTCCGTGCACTGGAACCAGACGCGAGCATCAATATCTCCAAGGTCGTCGAATTGTTTCAGAATGATGATCCATTCTTGGTACTGGCCTTTGAGGAAGATGTTTTAAAGCTACTTCATCCTCTGAATAGTTCACAAAGCCATGAGGAGGTTTGGTCCGCGTTCCTTCACAACTTCAAAGATTTCTACTACAACTACCCCTGCTCTGAAACCCGATATGACTTTCTTGATCCAATGCTCAAACTTGGTCAGGTGGTTTTCCGCCCCTCTACTAACTCATTTAACATCGTCTTGCGTCATGATTCTAATGAGAGGTACAAGCTACTTCTTTTAAACGAGTTGTCACTCCAACAATCCCAAACTCGTCACATTTACATTCCGGAGGACCAGCTAGAGGTTGTTTCATCTCCAACTCCAGAAACCGTAGAGTTCCTTGCATGCGATATGAATGTTGGGCGTTACTTTGAGAGATTTTCTGTGGAAAATGGATGCTTTGTTCCAAACAAGTGGATTCGGGAGAATACTATTGAAGGCTTTCTGGCTTGACTCTGCACCGTCGAACTTGTGACAAAAGAGTACGACTTCAAGAACGTATACATCTCTTTGTGATACCATGTGGTATGGGCTCAACCATAATTATGCGGAAGCAGACCCTGGTACAGACAATTGAAGAAAACAGTGTGGTACGTCTGATCTACTTGTAGGATATAAAGAAGCTTTCGGTAGTAAAAGCTCATATCTATCACCTCCGGGGACTACGAAGTATTTATACTCGCGTCTGAGTTAGGATGGTTTTTACATTATGTAATTGATATATCTTTCTTCAATAGAGATAACCTATACTCTAGCTAGACTTTAAAGTGTTTAGGGGTGAGTTGTTTTCATGAATTCTGGATATACTTACTATTAGTCTTCACTCTCTTAACTCCTTCACTTCTCTTATTCATCATTTCTCGTTAGAGTTTGATACTGGGCTTATAGGTTCATGCGAATACATCGGGCCAAAGTCCTGGGTCATACCTATTTTTGTCCCGTATGCATCAGATGGCGAAAATAGCTTGAAAATAGATAGGACAAAGGACAGATTTGGAAAGCTCCGCCACGATACATGAAAACGCGGAGCTGAATCCTGATCATCAATGGACCAAGGCTCCATACTTAGACGAAGATCTCCTTCACAAGGATCCCATGATCTTAAAGATCATGTCCAATAAGCAAGGATGCGAAAGCATTATCGGACTCATCAACTCTCCCTCCATATCCTCATACCCAAAGGAAGAAATACGAAAACCAAGCGCTGAACCATCACTCCTCCTTGAGCTTAAGACTCAACGGGTCCAAAGTTAAAACTGTCTACCGTTAACTTTAGGGCTTAAAGGAATTGGAAGACGTTCTGCTCAGGGTTTGAGTGGACATTCCTTGAGTTGTGGACATAAGCTGAACATCCGAACACCAAGGTAGAGATAAGGAAGTCTTGCTTTGTCTTTGTGTTGGTGTAATCTTCCACCACATTTGGATTAAACTGCCGACAGCTTGGGGTATTTTTGACAAGAAGGGGAAATCATTCTCAAGGGAAGACCAGACTTTTCGTTTCCTTCGACCTTTTCAGGTTAATATTTGATTCCGATGGAGGTTCACAAATGACTTCAAAAAGATATCTAATAGGATACATGACCAGCATACCCCGAATCGTAGATTAGTATCGACTTTGTTGGTCAGATCTCCCTGTAAAACCCTTCCTACTTACTGATCTCAAACTATGTTTCCGTGAGTGCTATATTCGAAAAAGAGTCATCTGCAGGGTTGGCTTCGAAGGATTGGGATAGGGCATTGTGAAAAATCTCACGAACAAGTGTTGACTTTTGAGCCATGGTCTTGAAAGCTTGTATGTGATTGTCTGGTTCTTGGGTTTCTGATCCAATCAAATCGGTGCATTTCCTCGGAAGAGACCGTTTCTCAAACACAGCCTTTATCTGAGCACCCTACTGTAAAGCCGCTGATCTAATCATCTATCTGAAGACTGTAGGGACAAATATGCATACAGGTCAGAAACAGTCAATCTGCCGCATAATCACTTGAGGATGTGCAGCAAGCTTCTTATCAAAACTTATCAAAGATCTGATCAAACAGTTGATATTCATTATATTTAAGCAACTCAACCCCAGATTCTGTGAGCTTCATTGTCTAAATCATCACTACACAAAAATGTCAACATTTGCTGATTACGACGAGGTTACAGCCGACCTGTCACCAGCTGACATGGCCTATGTGGCCACAGCTACTATCTTGATCGCTGCTATCACACCAGGGATTGCTCTGTTTTATGGTACAAGAAAGTCATACCTGACGCTGGCACTCCAGTCATACCTTGTAACTGGACTGATCACCCTACAATGGTATCTCTTTGGATTTTCACTTGCCTCTTCTAAAAGTTCGTCAGTCATGATTGGGAACTTCCACTGGGCCGCCCTACATGATGTCAATATTGGGGGTAATGGGGGATCTATTCCTACCATTTTAAGTTTCGTCTTCTCATGCTTCTTTGTCATCTGTACCGTGCAGATCTTCCTTGGGGCCATTGTTGAGAGAGGTCGTTTGGCTCCATCTCTTCTTCTTGGTTTCTGCTTTGCAACAATTGTCTACTGTCCTCAAGCCTACTGGGCCTGGAATGCAAATGGGTGGTTATTGAAACTTGGCGACCTGGACTTCGCTGGTGGAGGCCCAGTTCATGTTTCATCTGGTGTTGGTGCATTGGCCTATTCCTTATTCCTAGGGAAGAGAAAGGAATGGACGGATACCGGGAAGTACCCACGTCCACAACCATATAACCCCCTGCTCAACTTTTTGGGTTCCCTTTTAATTTACTTCCCGTGGTTGTTCTTCAATTCTGCCACTATGGCATCTATCAGCACACCCAGAACAGTTTACATTTTGGCAAACACCCAGATCGCTGCTGGTGTTGGTACTTTCACTTTCACTCTCTTTGACAGACTTTTGCGTGGTAAGTGGTCTCTTCAGGCTGCGTCAGAAGGCTTGATTGTGGGACTGGTCTTCGTCACCCCTGCTTGTGGTTACTTGGAACCATGGGCTATTGTTATAGGCACCATCTTCACTGCTGCAGTTTGCAGATCTACTTATAACATCAGTGAATGGATTGGCATCGATGACACAACTCATTCTTTCAACATCCATGGTATCGGTGGTATCATAGGTGCCATCGTCGTTGGTGTTTTTGCATCTCCAAGAATTGCAGGCTCAGATGGGGTTACTGAAATTGAGGGTGGGTGGATCTTCCACCACTGGGTCCAGATGGGCTACCAGATTGCAGGTACTTTATCCATCTGTGTTTGGACGTTCGTGATGACGTATGCCCTCTGTTTTATCATCAACAAAATTCCTGGTTGTAAAATGAGAATTTCAGAGGAAGAAGAAGAAAGAGGGCTCGACCTGTGCGAAGTCTATGAAGCAGATTTGGAGTATCTCAATGCTGGTATCGGCATTGGTGTCAGTGGTTCCAATATTGAGTACTTCAACGGCACTGATGTCTGTGGAACTAGTGGCTCAAGCGAGAATATCCCATTGGGCGACTTCAAGCAACCTGTGCAGGTTACCGTGGCTTGAATTTAAATAGTGTTTGTTTTTCTGGTTTTGCTGTTATCTTCGTTAATATATCTTGAAGTTTCGAGTCTTGAGAGGTACCATTGTACTTTTAATACAACATGAAAGAATCCCGCTAGCATTCTGGTAGCACCAATTCCAATCTGAGAAGCGTACATAAGGATCGGCCCTAGTTGTTAAGCGCACTTCAAAATTCGGAGGAAACACAGCTCACTAGCAACTGTATATAACTAGGATAGCAGAATCGGAATAAGAGCGGAAAGTTCTAGAACCTTAAAGAGTACTATACACACATAAAATCATATTTTTATAGTCTCCTCCAGAAAAACTACCTCCATTTCCTACTGAATATTTATAAACGATGTACTGTTTTCAATTGTTGATCGTCACCATTAGTTTGATTTCGGCTGACCCGTCGGTAGCGGTAAGCTCAAGTACTTCTCAATTTCAGGGGGACAAAACTGAACTCCCAATTCCTAACTCATCTCTCTTTTAATTTACATAGCTTCTAAGGATGGCTATCCTGCTCACGTACCAAACCATATTCAAGGAGTCTACTACCAGAAAGATCCTGATTATAGAGAAGAACCAACACTCAACAAAGAGAATAAAGGATGTTCAACCGAAATCGCGAAAATCTCTCAAATAGGGTAAGATTTCCTTGCATTGCTCTTGTCTGCCGATAAGGGGACAACACAAACAAGAAGGGAAAAAAAAACTATCTCGAGTACGTACGCTCGGTTTCAATATCCTCCTTGTGATTCCCAGGTTGCAGGGACCATCAGGGAAAAGATTGTAGCCTAGTTGGGTTTGGCGCGTTGGCCAGGGAAATGCAGGGACTGAAAGCTTAAATAGTGACAGATTTGCCTCATGATCCAGGGTCTCCGGGCAAAATTAGATCAGTGATGAAGCCGAAAAGTGCTGGGCATGATTAAAGAAGGGTATTTACTTATCCCACCAATGAAAGGTGAGCATTCCTCGGAAACTGACAGAAGGGATGCACGTTTATCTGCTTTGAGCTGGGTTGGACAATACTCACCCTACAAAAGATTTCATTATCGAATCAATTAAATCATACTACCCTTATCAACTTCAGGAAAGTAAGTAAAACATGTTTGAAAGGACTGTATTTAAAAACTCTCTGTATCCAACGACTTTAACCTACGGTCTGCCGTTTACTTCAGTTTACTAAGTAAATAGCAATGTCCACGTTTGCAGAATACCCAGATCTGACTGCAGACCTATCACCAGCTGATATGGCCTATGTGGCGACAGCAACCATCTTCATTGCTGCAATCACGCCAGGTATTGCCCTGCTCTACGGCACAAGAAAGTCATATCTCACACTGGCACTTCAATCGTATCTAATCACAGGAATGCTGACTTTGCAGTGGTACCTTTTTGGATTCTCACTGGCCTCATCAAAAAGCTCTTCTTCGCTCATTGGGAACTTCCACTGGGCTGCCCTACATGACGTTGACATTGGTGGTGGTGGTGCATCGATTCCAACGATTTTGAGCTTCGTCTTCTCATGCTTCTTTGTCATCTGTACCGTGCAGATCTTTCTTGGTGCGGTGGTAGACAGAGGTCGGTTAGGCCCTTCTTTAATCTTGGGATTTTGTTTTGCCACAATTGTTTATTGTCCTCAAGCATATTGGGCCTGGAACCCCAATGGATGGTTGGCAAAGCTTGGGGATTTGGATTTCGCTGGTGGTGGCCCAGTCCATGTTTCATCTGGTGTTGGTTCTTTGGCCTATTCCTTATTCCTAGGTAAGAGAAAGGAGTGGAAAGACACTGGTAAGTACCCACGCCAAGAACCATACAACCCCCTGCTCAATTTTTTGGGTTCCCTTTTGGTTTACTTCCCATGGCTGTTCTTCAACTCTGCCACTATGGCATCTATTAGCACTCCAAGAACTGCTTACATCTTGGCAAACACTCAGATCGCTGCTGGCGTTGGTTCACTCACCTTTATTTTGATGGACTACTTGTATCACAAGAAGTGGTCGCTGATGGCGGCATCTGAAGGCATCATTGTTGGACTGGTTTTCGTAACTCCAGCTTGTGGGTTCTTGGAGCCATGGGCGGTTGTCATTGGTTCAATCTTTACAGCCATTGTGTGCAGAGCCACTTACGATATTAACATCTGGCTTGATATCGACGATAGCACTCATTCTTTTAACGTTCATGGTATTGGTGGTATCATGGGTGCCATCGTCGTTGGTGTTTTTGCATCTCCAAGAATTGCAGGCTCAGATGGGGTTACTGAAATTGAGGGTGGGTGGATCTTCCACCACTGGGTCCAGATGGGCTACCAGATTGCAGGTACTCTATCCATCTGTGTTTGGACGTTCGTGATGACGTATGCACTCTGTTTTATCATCAACAAGATTCCTGGTTGTAAAATGAGAATTTCGGAGGAAGAAGAGATGAGAGGGTTGGATGCAACGGAGATCTACGAGGCAGAATTGGCGCATTTGGACACTGGCCTAAGTAGTGGTAGAAGTGGATCACACGTTGAGTACTTCAATGGTTCTGAAGTGGAAGCTGAGGCCAGCGGCAGTGGTAACGGCTCAAGTGAAGGCTTTCAAATGCGGGATTTCAAGGAGCAAGTTTAGTTTTCAGGTTAAAGCACCATGTTACACGAATTGTGCTGGTTAAGTCACAAGAACAATTCTGCATTCTGAAAATCTCTGTGGTGTAGATATGGTTGTAGATGGATGTAGAGAAAACTTGAGGGTACTACGAACCTGATGCAACCATGACCTATATTTCTTGGGAATATGATACCTGCAAGTTGAGAAAAATGCTTTGTATATCCAAAAAAAAAAGGCAAGCGTTAAGCAGTACTGTGCCCACTTTGAGGGCATCCCCCAGGTACCCTGATAAAATTTGTGTCAACCCATTTTTGGGTGATATCGGAGCAATAAAAACGAACGAGCCAACAAATCACCGATAAAAAACCAGAAGGGCTATTAGTAAACGGAAAGAACACAACGTGGCGGGTCATACGTTTATAGCGCCGAGAACACCGAGCCACCCGCAGAAATAGACGCATTTGACTCCTCTAGCCCGACTGTCATTAATGGTTAATGGTGATTCAGGGCAGACAGGGTACCACCAGTAGTCGTCGTAATATCAAAGACAGACCGGATGTTACCACTCCCAAGAATTACAACCCTTATATTGGCACTATATCAGCACTCAAGAGGAAGCCATTGCTTCAGGAAGCCCTTGATCTGCTGTATGAAATTTCAAACGTTGTGACACCTCTCATGAAGAACCATGGTCTCAAGTTGAAGCACCTGGTTGAGATGTCTCCGAAATCCGACAACTTGTTAGGGCTGAATGTGAATCAGGGTGGCAAGATCCAGCTGAGACTGCGACCTCCAGGTAACGACCTACGGTTCTTACCCTTGAATGAGCTGGTAGGGACCATGCTGCATGAACTTGTTCATAATTCAATTGGACCTCATGACCACAGATTTTACAAGAAGTTGGAAGAGTATACTGTTGAGCAAGAGGGGCTGATTGCAAAGGGAATCGATGGGAGATATCTGTTTGATCCCTTTGGACGGAGGGGGAGTAAGCTTGGCGAGAAGAAGCATTTCAATGAGCTTGACATCAGAAGGTCAAGACTGTCAAGGCTGGATAAGAAGTATTCAACTGAGCCTGGAAGAGTGGGAGGGGGAAGTACTGATGGGATACAAAATGTGAGAAAACTGGCTGCAGATGCTGCGATGAGAAGAGCACAGGATCAGAAGTGCTGTCATGAAATACAGGAAGGTGAGGATGTAAATGATGATGAGTTGGCTGGTGGAAAGGAGGAGGGTGATATTATTGTCCTTGATGATAGTGATAGTGATAAGGAGGTGGTGATTGATGCGTGGAATGAAGGCGAAGACCCAGAGAGACAGGTTAGAAAACGGGATATTGATATTGTGATTTTGGATAGTGACAGTGAAGATGAAAACAAGAGGCAAAAGGTTATAGAGATAGATTAAAGAAAGCCCTAGCTAAGGATTTTCCAACAAACACTCATCGTAGGGTCCTGAACGAGTATTGTGTACGTCGCTGACAACCAAGGTTAGGAAGTGGATCCACAATTTCGCCCTATCATAGTACTGAGTGGTTGGCCTACGATATTCCCGTAGAGCCCCACATACTGGTACTAGACTAAAACCAGGTGCCAATAGTTAAAGAACACGTTACATCTGCTCAACCGATAAGAAACAGTGACAGCCTGGGTGACATTCTCAGTGATCTGATTGGCTCGGGACCCATAGTACTCCTCAGTTGACACCACCAGGGCATCCAATCACCACATTTCAAATTACCTTAAATTGACACCCCAAAACACCCATTTTGCGAATGTTAGGGAGTTCTGCCAACTCTGAACTGGTACATTTGTACTCTGGGTGTGCCAAGGAAGAGTGCCGCAGACGCAAGGTGGCGCACAATTAGCTAAATTTGACGGGATCCAGTGGCCAATAGCATCGCTCAGATTTGTCATTTAGGGGTGTGAATTGGGTGTTCAGCCCACTGTAAAGACTTAACTATGGCGTCTTTACAGTTGAGATGGCAAGCCTTGAAGCGGCTTTTGGGATGTTTGAAACCATGCTGAACGCGATGCAGCGAAGGGGCTCGGACGGTTGGTGAGTCCATGCGGAATCAACGGAGCTGGAATGGAACCTGTGGCTGCGTGTATGTATTGATCCGAGATCTACAGCCACTAGGAGTGAAGGAAAACACCTTGTTTTGTGGCAGTTGTTGATTTGAAGGTAGAGGGAGGGGATAAGTTAGGAGTTGTATGAGATCGGTGAGCACCTCTCAAGGGCTAAGCGATTCGTCTCTCTCAGATCGAAAGTCTCGACTCCGCTCGTTGGTCTTAGACCTATGCCCTGAACGGACCGTAGCACCTCTCTAGATAGCTGACAAACCTCGAATTATACGCTTTGTGATTGGCCAGAGTTGAACACCAGCTTACATAACTTAAGCGTCAGTGCTGACATAATTCATATCTGTCCCAACTTGCATCTTCCTTCCCATTGTCACTAAAAACACTCATAGAACTTGAAAAGTTTTGAAGTTCAATAGAGCCCATCTGCAGTCACAATTCAAGAAGTTCCTCAAGAATCGAGAGATCCCATTTTTTCCAAGGCGTACCTTGATCCAGTTTCGCGTGGCTACTCCCTTATCAGACATCTCAGATAGTTCACACCTCAATAGTCGAAGAGATGTCCACAGAAGAACTTCCCACAGATTCCTCGACTTCACAGTCGTGCGGTAACTGTGGAACTACAAAAACGCCATTATGGCGCCGAGGACCCTCTGGTATGCTTATTTGCAACGCGTGTGGCCTGTATTACCGCGCAAACAATTGCCACAGACCAGTCAACCTTAAACGTCCACCCCATGTCGTGACGGTCAGTCTGGAGGACCACAAGGGGACTTGCAAAGGAGATGGCCGTTGTAATGGAACGGGAGGCAGCGCTGGCTGCAAAGGATGCCCGGCGTTCAACAACAGAATTGTGATACCCAGTGCCATCAAGAGAGAAGCAACTGGCGGATCGCCTCCATCTTCTACCAGTGATGGAGAGTGTCCTACTGGACCAAGTGAAGTACCGAGTGATCCTAAGACAAGTAATGTAACGGTTGGCACTGTGATTGGCGAAGAAACTATTGGAAATGTGGCGATTGCATGTACCAACTGTGGTACTACCGTGACGCCCCTTTGGAGACGTGATGAGAATGGAGACACTATCTGCAATGCCTGTGGATTATACTATAAATTGCATGGAAGATATAGGCCTACTAAGATGAAGAGAGGTGTAATTAAGAGAAGGAAGAGAAACCCACAAGGTGAAAGCACCAGATCACCTGGGCCTTCTTCACCGGAACTTTCCCCCGATGGGAAGCCCCCTCTCCAGGCGCACAGGGATCAATACAATGATTCGGAGCAGGTCAAGCTTCCTCCAATCCGCATGCTCCCGTTAAAGGGAAGACATGAACCTGCTGTAGACTTCACAGCTATGTTTGCCAGAAAGTCAACATCGTCTCTACCACAACAGCAATTGGTACTACCACCATCATCAGAACAAAAGCAACAACAACAGCAACAACAGCAGCAACAGCAACAACAGCAACAACAGCAACAACAACAGCAACAACAGCAGCAGCAGCAGCAGCAGCAGCAGCAGCAGCAGCAGAAACAACAACAGCAGCAACAACAAGCACCACCGCCACCACAGACCATCATGCATACCACACCACCACTCATTCCTGATCAGTTTCGCATTAAACAGCAGCTGCTGTCACCGCCTTACACTCTCAGCACTCTTCCACACCATCTACCACGGCCCTCACCGGCGACCCAATTCTCGAGAAGTTACCAGATGTTACCTCCATTCCAGCACACTTTACCGCACATCACGAATGGAACAATGGCGTCTCAAAGCCGTCCTCCTGCGATGGTGGCAAACATGCCAGTTCCTAGAAGCGTTGGGTCTCCTGTGAGTGGAGCAGGTTATACGCCAAATGGAGGGTCGCATGGGAGCATGAGCGTGGATTCCTTGTTGAACACAAGTGAGAAGGGAGAAGAAAAGTGAGGTAGTGTTATTTATTTATTTGCCTATGGCTTTCAAAACCTTAATGTTTTCATTAGCTTCTTCACAGAGCATCAGGTCATCTTCGCCTTAGTGAATAGTGTAACATGGTCACTACTTCTCGTAATATATACACCCAACACCGACACCAGCGACAACCTTCATTCCATCCTTAACGCTCAATCTATTAACAAACACCCTATCATTCACCTTCTCTAACGTATATCCTGGTTCAACCAACGCAGGCATTACTGCAGGTTTGGGGACACGGTTCTTCTTCCCAGTACCCAATTCACCATGATCATTTGCACCCCAATGCAACACGTCATTGTTGGCCAATGTCAAGAAGGCGTGATCTTTGGAGAACGACCAATCAAGTACAGGAATACTCACCATGGAACGACTTTTCTCATCATAATCCTTGAACTTCGCAATTGTAGTGATGGTGGATGGAATGTGCTGAGAATGGATGAATTTTCCACTTCCTAATTGGCCCTTCAAGTTGGAACCAAAACCAATGTATTTGACATCTAATTCCTCATCGTTGTCCTTTTGTGGAAGCGCTCCTTCTAGTTCAGCATTTCGAATTAAATGGAACATTCTGACAGGTCTCACTTTGGCAAATGTTGAATTTCCTGAAGCTCTAATCTCCTCAACTTTAGGAAAGTAATCCCTAGGAACAACCTGGTGCTTCAAAAGATCAATTCTTTTGGGGACAGAAGAAACCTCGTTGTCGTAACCCCTAATTTCAAGACCTAATTGGCCCATGTAGTTCTCACCAAAGGCCCATAGTGATCCACTGGAGTCCAATGCAACAGAGTGGTTGTCACCACAGGCAACCTGTTTGATACAACGCGGAGATAGAGTCTTTGACTTACCGTCGATTATGTTATTCAGTAGCGGAATTGGCTGCAAGGTGTTGGTGGCTGGCGGAGGCTGAAATTGGTTGTGATCAATGAGACCATATTGGCCATGTGATTTGGAGATCAGTGGTTGATATCCAGTAGTGGTGGTGTACACTTGACCCTTGTTTGTTAAAGCTAATAGATGCTGTTGACCTGTCTCGAAAGAAGAAATGGTCTCACCTTTGATCAAAGCGGAGGTGTTGAGCGTAGGATAGGTAGTGTGACCATTGGACCAGAACTTCCATTTCGATTTTGATAGAGTGAATTGTTGGTCTTTCTTGGATTCAGGGATTAGGAGAACCTCACCTTTACCATTCATAGCATAAACAATACCATTGGATATCTTGGCATCTGTTAGTCTCTGGCCCTTCACAGTAATTTCAGGTTCCCCCCCTGCTGCTTCGAAACCCAAACCCCATTGGATCAAATCGCCGTTCCCGTTAATGGCAACGGCAGATTTTTCAAACACACGAACCAATTGCAAACGCATTCCATCAAACCAATCATAGCGAATAGGGAATCTCGATTCTCGAATCTTGGGATCTGGAGAGACAATCAACTTGCTATTGTCACCCCAAATATACAAACCAGGAACGGAGCTGTCCTTGTTGCTCTTGAGCACAGGTAATTCTGTAAAGTTCTTACCACGCTTCTTGCGACCAAGGTCTTTAATCCTGTTAAGAATTTCATCATCTTGTTGCACACGGTTGAAGATGGACTGGTAAAGTGTGTCGTAGTTCTGGTACAAGGTAAATGCTGATAATACACCAGCAATGGCGATAACACCCATCATGACACCCTTGAGACCCTCTTGTCTCTCATAGCGTCTGAGTTCTGCTGGCGAAGCTGCATCCTTCTTTGGATGGTATGACGAGTTGTTGAGACGATGGCTGGTCTCTGGATCAATCTGACGAAGAGTCCTAGCAGTTGAGAGTGTTCTTCTAGTCAAAGACAGTTGCTGAACAACTCTGTTTCTCAGCATCTTTGAAACGATGGATTTATGTTCTTTGCCAAAAGGTTGAGAGTTTCTAACATGCAAATGACTTCTGTGGTGTGGCCCTAACGAGAACTATATTTGGCCCACTCCTGTTTGAGTAATAGCACACAAATGCTAATTCATGGCATTTGGTGCGCATACAGGTTATTCTAGTTGTAAGTTCATTCATATGACGACAGAAGCAAATCATTCATCGGAGATTGTTCTTCTCCCTTGGTCGGGTTGTCCAAAGTGAAGAAAGAATTTGAGCATTTTCGCGTTTTGTACAACTTCGGGAAATGGAGAAAGGAAGATTGACTAGGTTTGCCACTTAGTCAATACACTGGTGATTCAACAGTCTTCTGTACATTCCTATTCACCACCAAATGAACAATCTCATTTTCCGTCGAGCGATCCACTTTGATACGCGCAGATTCTCCTATCAGCTTCAACAACACGGCTTCACACTTGCACAGTCACAAGGTGTCGTTCGTATTGTGTCAAACGCACTCAATGAGGGAATCACATCTCTTTCATCCAACCTCGTCTCCAAGGAGACACTTTCCAAGATGACATATCAGCAAAAGGTCGATTTTACTAAACTGCGTGGTGAACTTCAGACGATGGATAGATCGGAGTTTGACACGATCCAGAAGGAGATGGAGCGCCTGCGCTCAGATCTTGAACGTCTCAGGACCAAAATCAGGGAGGAGATTACCAAGTCGAATGCTGGTGTAAGACTGGATTTGAATCTTGAAAAGGGCAGAATCAGAGAGGAGGGATCACAACATGAGCTGCACATTTCTGAGATTGATACCAGAATTGACCAGGAGGTCAGTAATATGAAGATGCAGATTGATGGTGTTAAGACACAGGTGATGCAGTGGTTGATTGGTGTCTGCACGGGTACTTTCGCTCTTGTGTTGGCCTATGTGAGATTGTTGAGTTGATTATATTGTACCTGATTGAGTTATGTCATGAGTTGTTCTTGTTATTGGAAAAGAATTTCTTGTTGTTGGAAACCCATGTCCTAAATATCAAAAACACGTGACACAGATACAGATGGCAGTAGAATCGCCAGTGGTTGAAAAGGGACTGGGAGAGGTACAGAGTCCACGATTGAATCCATTCAATGATGTCGCAGATTAGTCCTTTACTATTACCCTGTCAGTATGCCTGAAAAAATTAAAAACAAAACGCGCCCTCAACACGACACGTTCATTCCCAAAACATCCACTAAGCAAAGCCCAATAAAAACAGAAATGTCCTTCTCTGACAGAACTCACCCAGATACCCTTGTCCTTTTTGATGTTGACGGCACCTTGACTCCAGCTCGTCTAACTATCTCTCCAGAATTGAAGCAGTTGTTGGCCGACTTGAGAAAGAAAGTTGTTATTGGTTTCGTTGGTGGTTCTGACTTCCAAAAGCAAGTTGAGCAACTAGGCCAGAACATTCTAACTGAGTTTGACTATTGTTTCTCTGAGAACGGTCTTACTGCTTACAGACTAGGTGAGAAGCTTGCCTCCCAGTCTTTCATCCAATGGATTGGCGAGGAAAAGTACAACAAGTTGACCAAGTTCATCTTGAACTATCTTGCTAACTTGGACCTTCCAAAGAGAAGAGGTACTTTCATTGAGTTCAGAAATGGTATGATTAACGTCTCTCCAATTGGTCGTAACGCTTCTACCGAAGAGAGAAACGAGTATGAAGTATTTGATAAGGAGAATAAGATTCGTGAAACCTTTGTCGCTGCATTGAAGGAGGCATTCCCAGACTACGGTTTGACTTACTCCATTGGTGGCCAAATCTCTTTTGATGTTTTCCCAACTGGTTGGGATAAGACATACGCCTTGCAACACGTTGAGAATGAAGGCTTTAAGAACATTCACTTCTTTGGTGACAAGTCCTACCAAGGTGGTAACGATTACGAGATCTATACAGATGACAGAACCATTGGCCATGCTGTCGAATCTCCTGCTGACACCGAGAGAATCTTGAAGGAGTTGTTCTTTTGATTCTAGAGTACAACGATGCAATAAACAGTTTGATCATTAGATGACATGGTAGCTTTTACGCGTTTAGATTCGAGCTGAACCTACTGCAAAAGCGGACAGCATTCTTTAGCCGAATGAATAGACAAAATGCACGTCAGTTTAAATTTAGTTTCTATCATATTACCCATGAATCAACGCACATTAGAGCTGGGTCTCTGAGTTTCGATCTACGCAGCCCCAAGCTATACAACGAGGCCTGAGCCGAAATCCAATATAAGATCATTCCATAAACACTATACACGCATTAAACTTAAGCTTGGTATTGGTAGTTTGGGAATTGTCTCAAGTTTTCCTCCAAAGGACCCTTCTTAGACAAGAACTTGACGAAAGCACCATCGTCCTTGACTTCACCCAAGTCTCTTCTTCTGACGTACTCAGCTCTGTCCAAGTTGGTGAAACCCCACTTCTTGGAGAGGATGATCTTTTGTTGACCTGGGAACTTGTAACGAGCTCTTCTCAAACCCTCAATGACGACATCCTTGTTAGAGTCCTTGGTTCTGACAGAGAAGATAATTTGACCAATGTCAACACGAGCAGCCAAACCGTGTGGCTTACCCCAAGCACCTCTCATACCTTGTTGCAATCTATCGGCACCGGCACATGACAACATCTTGTTGATTCTCAAAACGTGGAATGGGTGGACACGGATTCTCAAGTGGAAGGCATCTCTACCAGAAACCTTGGTAATGTACTTGTTGGCACAGATACGAGCAGCTTCTAAAGCCTCAGAGGACAACTGTTCCAACTCGTTGGAGACCAAGTGGATACACAATGGGAAGTCATCAACGGCTGCCTTCTTTCTACCCAAGTCAAAGATACGGACCTTAGAGTCTGGGACGGCTCTGTTGTATCTAGACTTTGGGAACGGCTTGTTCTTTTGGTATCTGTAACATCTAGCTGGTCTTCTAGCCATTTTGATAGATTTGTTGCTGATGGGTTGTAGGTAAATGGAGATGAAAGATTTTGATTTTATTTTGTTTGGAGGCAAAACCAGTGATTAGAAATCACAAGGAGGGTAATGGAATCTCTCATATTTAATTCCCAATACAGAAAGTATCGCGACCCAGTGACAAATGAAAACTAAAGATTGCGTGACTGCGAAAAAATTGTTTGGCTGACAAATTCAAACTTGTATCACTGGTAGAGGACACATTTGTCACATCTCAACCTGGACACCCCAACACCAAGATCTTTAAATCAGATAGAAAGCTATACTTTCCCTTTTAGGAAGTCTACAGATCTTCCTTTCCAATCACGTGCAGCCATAAAATTTTCATGCGATGAGATAAAGAAATTTATTTATGTGCCTTTGTGACTGACTGTTGTCATACTTCAGTAGTCTACAAGTTATGGGTAGATATTCCGTGAAGCGTTACAAAACGAAGAGACGTACTAGAGATCTGGATCTGATATACAATGATCTAGGTTCTAAGGACTCAATTCTGAAGCTCAAGAATCAGCCATTGGATGAAAACAAGGTTGGCATGGGTCAGTTCTACTGTATTCCATGTGCCAAATATTTCGAGAATGACCAGGCAATTCAGTCACATTACAAGGCCAAGATTCACAAGCGCAGAGTGAAAGATCTTGCCCAGAGACCTTACACTCCACTGGAAAGTGAAGCCGCCAGTGGTACCAATTTAGAGAAGTTCTTGATCAGTGTGGAGAAGCACAAGCAGCGCAAGGCCGACGAAGAACTACATAAGGACGATATTGAGAAGTGGATAAAGACCGATAACCCTAAGGCGATTGGGATTGTCGAACAAAATGAGAAGGAGGAGCAGTTGGAGGAGAATGAAGTCGTTATGGAGTAACAAGGATATCACACACAGATCAAATTGTACATTAGCATATTACATCGGTTTTTGGGACGATAGTCTGTAGAGAACAGTTGCTGATTATTATATGCACAGCAAATGACCCTTATTCTACAATTCGCACTTAAAACCCAATGGGTTTCTGGAAAGCTGTCAGGTAACTAGCAGCACCAAACTCGCAATGCATCATCTCGGAAGGATACCGGGTCGCCTCGTTTCTAGTTCGAGAACAACGTGGCAAATGTTGTGCTTGGTTTTGATTGTGTTTATTTCTGTGAAATCTCCACTTTGATTGAACTGTTGAGGTAGATCTGATGCATTTTCAGTAATCTCAATCTCCAATTCGGACACTAAAAAGCTTTCGATCTCCACTATTATTCCACAAACCCCACCAAGTCATCACGGATGCGGGAATACACCAACACAGTGTAGTCCTCAGCACGAGAATTGAAGAAGTCTGTACTTCTTGTTTCAACATCTATCGAGTAGATATTGATTCTAATGTACCCACTACGTAGTTCCTGTTCGGTTGCACCACCCCCAATTTGTTGGTTTGAGAATTCAAACAAGATCTTGTGAGGCGGTTGCGCCCAGGAAAACTTCAACATACATCTCATCTTTATTTTCTCGTATGGTGTAGCGACTAGGGATCTCGGTTCAGCAGAGTCAGATAAACTATTTGGCACAGGTGCAGTGATTGAATTGAAAAAAGTGTCGTACTGTGTTAATATAGTCTGCAATTGGGGAGAATTCAACCTTTGTGGAGCGAAGCGAGAAGGATACTACGGTGAACTTGTGGTCAAGTCTGATGCCAACTCTTCGCAAATACCGGATGGGATCAGTGAGGGGAAATTTGTTTTGGAGGACTATTCTAACTATAAAGTGTTAATCAGCTAAGTTTGCCTCATTTAATGTCTTGGAGAGGGGACGCTCGTTATGTGAATGATTTATTCAGAGAACGTGTATTTTGTTCATTTAGCGACAAATTGTATTTCCGAGGGGAGAGGCTATCTTCCCCCGGAATTCACCCACATTGTGCCCAAAAACATCAACCAAAACACGAGTGGTTTGCCATCCAAACATCAACTGACAAAAGCTTGACGCACATATCAAAGCATGTTGGAGCCTCGCACGATTGCGGTGCTCATGGCGGAAGCTGAAAACTATGAGTTTTCGACAGCAGTGCCGTACACCGTATACCTCCGAACAGCTAAAGAGGTGCTCAGGCATGTATGTGCCACATGCTAATGATTCCTAGAGCCAGATACTAACACTCTCACAGGCGGGATTGTACACCCAACAAGAGAACTTTGGTGATGCGTTTGTTCTCTATGCGAGGTTCTTGGATCTTGTTCTTAACAAGCTCCCAACTTATAGTACACTGAGGAAGGATGAGAAAAACTATAAGAAATACAATTTGCTGCTGAAGGACATTAGAACAACAATGGAGAAAGCTGAGAAGTTGAAAGCCATTTTAAGGAAACAAAGACATGATTGGACATTGTATAACAAGAAGCAAGAAAAACGCAGAGATGAAGAGAACAGACGCCAAAAAGAGCTAATGTTAGAGTGCAGGAGATCAGCTTCTCCTGTTCTTGTTGAGGCTAGAGCAAATTCTAACGACGTACATGACTTCGATGATACACAGTTTGAGCAACATTTGTCCCACTTCTTTGCAAAGCATGAGGATCATAAAATCCAATCACCTGCTTATCCATCGTTGGAACACAGCTATGACGAGGCGGCCTCATCAAATGACACCTTGGTGGCCCAACCACTTTTACCTCCAAAGAAGAAGAATGATCAGCTGCTCTCACATCCTGTACTGCCACCAAAGCTGAATGAGATAGATACAGAAGGTTCGAGTATCGCATCATTTGTGCCACCATTCCAGTCGGTCCCAAAATCAACTATCCAGCACAAGTCGTTAGCATCAACTGAGGGTGGAAAGTCTCTAAAGACGGTCTTTGCACCTTCTGAACTAGAGTCATCCTTCCTAAAAGTGGCTCAACCGAATACCAAGAGAAAGCTGGAAACCTGTGGTATTCTTTGCGGCAAGTTGTCTTTGAATGCTTTCTTTATCACAACCTTACTCATTCCCAAACAAGAGTCCACTGCGAACACTTGTAATACCACTGATGAGGAGGAAATATTCGAGCACATTGATCATAACGATCTCTTTGTTCTAGGATGGATCCATACACATCCTACCCAGTCTTGCTTTTTGTCTTCTGTGGACTTGCATACTCAGAATTCGTACCAGATTATGCTTCCTGAAGCCATTGCCATTGTGTGCGCGCCTATTGCAAGGGGTGAAAGGGTAGGAGTGTTTAGATTGACTGATCCGCCAGGTATTGGGATCATCACAAAGTGCATGAGAAGTGGCTTTCATCCACATGAAGAGCCTGGCATTTATAAGCGGTGCAGTAGACAGAACAAAGGTCACGTTGTTACTAAGGAGGGACTGCCCTTCAAAGTTGTGGACTTGAGATAGTGAGGAAAACAGTAAAGTGCTGGTTCACTTCTGGCACCCCAATTATAGATTACAATTGAAAATTCGTTGGTTGCACTACAATGTAGAAGGGTTCAGTGAGATGTAGTTTCTATAATTTGGCTAAGAGAGACCAGAAGGTTATTCCTCATTCCAACCCAAAGCATGTAATTCCGATCTGATATCTTCCTCTGTCTTGATCTTTAAAACCTGTGTATCCTCCAATGGCTCACCATTAGCCTGCTTCATCTTCAACTGTTCGATTGCTCTTAGCTTCTTCAACAAAGATCTTATCTTTTTCTCCTCAATAGATTGGACACCACCCGCAATCAACTGCTCCAGTTGGGTCGGCTGCTCCGGCTTTGGAGATGAAGATTCACTCTCCTTTTGCTTGTTTTCTCTTTTCTTCCTGTTCTTTGCTGCCGCCTTGGACTCCTTCTCAACAGGAGGTGCGACACCTGGAACAACCCGTTGTCTAGGTTGTGCTCTGAAAGCACCACCGATAGAGCGTGGGGTACCAGTGCCGTTAGAGGCAGTACTGTTGATGCTGTTGATACTGGTTCTGGAAGAGTTCATCTCACGTTCGTACAGAGTCTGCGTTGGAGCAGGAGAGCTCCCAGTTCTAGCATGGGGTGGTCTGTACGCACCCTTTGGCTTGGTGGCAGCACCACCGGTACTGTTAGATTTAGGATGACTCAACACATAGTCGATACCACTCTGGTGTGGCTCGGGGTTGTCATCTAGACCTCTGATTGGGGGAAACAATTCCAACCTTCTTGGTCTCCAATTAACAGAGTTCACCTCCTTGAAATCCTTGTTGTAGATCAACTTCCCACTAGCGTACCAAATCTTAATACTGTTGTCGACTCTTAATCTTGGAGAAGTAGTGGCAGTTAAAATATAACGACCATCAGGCGACCAATCACAAACAGAGGTGTTTGGCGCCTCAAAAGAGGAGACTTTCTGAAACTTCTGCAGACGGTCATAAATATCCACAGTACCTTGCAAGTTTCCAAAACCAGCAACCAAAATGTATCTAGCATGTGGAGAGAAACGGATAGTGTTCTTTGGGCCAGGAGGAAGGGAGAAAATTGAGTTACCTCTGGCATCGAAGAAAGTGGTCTGGGCCGGCATATAACCATAGACAACTCCAAACTCTCTGGCGGAGGGAGACCAAGTGATATCATGAATTGGACCCTCCTTATCCAATGTGATTCTTGAGTCGTATGAACCGGCAATACCCAAGAGATATAAAGTAGTCTCACCGTAGTAGGACTTATTAGATTGATCAAAGTCAGTAGATGCCAAAGCCAGTAGTGCAGTACCCAGAGTGTTCCATTTCAACATACACTTCTCGGCCTTGAAGAAGGTTTTGGTTGAGACTGGTTGTGTAATGTTAGCTGAAATATTGAAAACGGAGACATTAGCCGGCTTTCCTGCTTTCTCTGGAATGAAAGTGGCAATCTTTGGTGATTGACCTGGTGACAACTTGAAGTTAGAAACATTCTCCAGCTTTAGAGATGACCAATGCTTGTTGAAGTTTACAGTGTTTGAAACTTGGTAGAACTTGATCTCGTTCTTGAATATTCTCGCAATGATTTTCTCGTCAGAGGTGAAATCGGGCTTCCAACCACTTTGGTCTTTGGCGCTGTACTCACCAATCATCTCACATGTTTTGATATCAAAGATCTTAACATTGTTGTGAAAATTGCCGCTCTCCAACTTGAGGGGTTTTTCCCATGTACTCAAATAGGAGCCATTTGGAGAGAAGTTCAGATCCATGACATCCTTCAGTTCAATCTTGTTTACAACCTCACCGTTATTTGGATTGATTAGTGTCACATATGATGGTTGTGTGAATGCAAAGAAACCGCCATCTGGCGAGTATAATGAAACACGGACATCCTCAGTTAACTGTGGAATGTTCTCAAGCTGCTCGTAAACAGGAGTAGCATTTATAAGGCCAACAGCCTTTGGTGCTCTGTAGAAGATTTGAGTCAATGCAGACATACTGCTTGAAAGGAAAGTTTATGGATTCTGGCCTTGTTTGAAACTCAGAACAGTAATGGCCGTGATCGAAGAGTTACAGTACACGGTGCAGCAACTCCAGGCAAAGACAGTTAAAGGAAAAAAGTGGGAAGCCTTGATACCTAGAAACAATACTTCAGCAATTGCTGTCAGAGGAATTTCTTTAAACCAGGCAGAGTTTGTTGAATTTTATGTTCGATTCAGAATTTGTTTTGTTGAAACTGGACATGGCTCAAGGAAGTGGTGTAAGGGTGTATGAGTAGCACACATGGTTCACATGATCACGTGATAAATTACATAACTCATTACTAATAAATTGAAAATCCGAAATTTCACATTTTCCTCGACTATTGAGTAGTATCGTCATGACAATAAAACCTCAGTAGTAATGAGTATATTATGTGCTAGATGCGTTTTGATATTCACAGATAAGATGATAAACCAATAATCTACTGGAAGGTCCCCAAATGATCGAGAAGCTAAGCCGCTAAAAAGCTTTCGCCAAACTGCTAAAAATAACGCGTGGAGGACACTTGCTCTTTCGCCAAAATTCCCGATGTGGAATCTCGGTAAAACAGGTTGTCTTCCACGCGAATTCCCTTAGAAAAACGCGTTAAATTTTCAAAGCTCTATGCCATTTTTAACCCCTTTTGGATATGTCGTGAATGCTTAGTTTTTCTTTTTCTTGAAATTTGGGATCAGAAAAAATCTTTGCTGAAAGTCGCTTCTGGTTTCACTTCAAAAGTTCACATTCAATTGGAAACAACTGACGACTCCTTTGAAGGAAAACAGATTCAGCTTTCAATTTGTTTAGTCTGAAGGAAACGCTGCTGCTCTTATAAAAGACTCCCGAAGTTTTGCTTGAGCCGCTGTCTTTTTTTTGCTGTCTCCCTTTTTTAGTTGGCAGATCAAACACTAGGTTGGGATCTATTCCAGAACCAAGTTTTCTTTCTTTGCTTGGATTGAATTGAAGAGAGATCAGTGTACACAGAGGCCTCCTTTCTCACATTGTATTTTCTAGCAATTTTCCTATTTGCTATTGAGGTTTGAAGTTTAAGTGAGAGTTTTAGACGGCATATTTGTCTTATCCGCATTGTTGATTTTGATTCCATTGTCATATTTTGAGATTGTTAGGTTTTGATTTGAGTGAGTTCTTTTTTCACACAACCATTGACAAAGTTACTAACGTCTTTCAGTTTAAAATGTCCCACAACCAAAACGATCAATACGGCCAACGCCAAGATCCATCTCAGCAACTTGGTCAGGGTGAAGATCCATCCCAACATCACGGTCAAGGTCAGGATTCTTACAACCAACATTACCAGGATCAGGATCAGTACCAGGATCAACACCCAAATCAATATAACCAACAGTACGAGAATCCACAGGAGCCATATGCTTTCAATGAGGGCTACCATGCCTCGCAAGAAGGTTTGAACCCCAATGACTACTATGATCCCCAAAATGACGCCTCGTACTATTCCCAGGGGTACAACCAAGATGCCTACTCTCAAGGCTACTCGCAGGATGGCTATTCTGATCAACCTCAGAGAGGTGTTGACAATGAGGCGTTTTCTGACTTTTCATACGGTGGTGCTCCAGGCACTCCCGGGTACGACTACAACACACAGTATACTCCTTCGCAGATGAGTTATGGTGCTGGTAGATCGTCGGGAGCCTCCACTCCTGCCTATGGTGGTAACGGTGGCTTTGATCCATCTCAGATTGCTGTTGCTTTGCCAAATGACCCTTACCCTGCCTGGACCGCTGACCAACAGGCCCCAGTTTCCATTGAACAGATTGAAGATATCTTCATTGACTTGACCAACAGATTTGGTTTCCAGAGAGACTCGATGAGAAACATGTTTGACCATTTCATGACTCTTTTGGATTCTAGATCTTCAAGAATGTCCCCAGCCCAAGCCTTGCTATCGTTACACGCTGATTACATTGGTGGTGACACAGCCAACTACAAGAAATGGTACTTTGCAGCTCAGCTAGATCTTGATGATGATGTTGGTTTCAGAAATATGAACTTTGGCAAGCTATCAAGAAAAGCAAGAAAGGCCAAGAAGAAATCTAAGAAGGCCAGACAAGCTGTCGAAGAAAACATTGACAATCCAAAGGAAGCTTTAAATGCCTTAGAAGGTGACAACTCTCT
Organism: Barnettozyma sucrosica; assembly: GCA_030558145.1. Lineage (NCBI taxonomy): Eukaryota > Fungi > Ascomycota > Saccharomycetes > Phaffomycetales > Phaffomycetaceae > Barnettozyma > Barnettozyma sucrosica. The sequence goes on from JAJMRY010000004.1 coordinate 498,990, forward strand.
AGAAGCTGCCGACTACAGATGGAAGTCTAAGATGAACGGTTTGACCCCACTGGAGAGAGTTAGACACATTGCCCTTTACCTGCTGGTTTGGGGTGAAGCCAACCAGGTTAGGTTCACTTCTGAGTGCTTGTGTTTCATCTATAAGTGTGCCCTAGACTACCTTGATTCTGCTGCCTGCCAGCAAAGATCTGAGCCAGTCCCAGAGGGTGATTACTTGAACAGAATCATTACACCCCTCTACAGATTCATTAGATCCCAGGTTTACGAAGTTGTCGATGGTCGCTATGTCAAACGTGAGCGTGACCATAATAAGGTTATTGGCTACGACGATGTTAATCAATTGTTTTGGTATCCAGAAGGTATCGCCCGGATTGTTTTCGAAGATGGTGCTAGATTGATCGATTTGGCACCAGAAGAGCGTTATGTTAGATTGGGTGAAGTTGCTTGGGATATGGTGTTCTTCAAGACCTACAAGGAGATCAGAACTTGGTTCCATTTGGTAACCAACTTCAACCGTATCTGGGTTATTCACGGTTCTTTGTACTGGTTGTACATGGCTTATAACTCCCCAACTCTTTACACTCATAACTACCAACAGTTGAATAACAATCAACCTCTTGCTGCTTACAGATGGGCAAGTGCTGCTTTGGCCGGTTCTTTTGCTACATTTATTCAATTGCTTGCTACTATCTGTGAATGGTTCTTTGTTCCAAGAAACTGGGCTGGTGCTCAACACTTGTCTAGAAGATTCTGGTTTTTGGTTTTAATCTTCGCCGTTAATTTGGGTCCAATTGTCTTCGTGTTCATTTATGACCCAATAACAGTCTACTCCAAGTCTGCGTTGATCGTGTCAATTATTATGTTCTTCGTTGCTCTTGCCACAATCGTTTTCTTCTCCATTATGCCTTTAGGTGGGTTATTCACTTCGTACATGAAGGATAACACCAGAAAGTACGTTGCTTCTCAAACCTTTACTGCTTCTTTTGCACCATTGAAGGGTTTGGATATGTGGATGTCTTATTTCTTGTGGGTTTTGGTTTTCTTAGCTAAGGCTCTTGAATCCTATTTCTTTTTGATTCTATCCCTAAGAGATCCAATTCGAATCTTGTCCACAACTACTATGAGATGTACTGGTGAATACTGGTGGGGTAACACCTTGTGTCGACAACAACCCAGAATCACTTTGGGTTTGGTGTATTTGACAGATTTGGTTCTGTTCTTCTTGGATACGTACATGTGGTACATTGTTTGTAACTGTGTGTTCTCTGTTGGACGTTCCTTCTACTTGGGTATTTCCATCTTGACTCCATGGAGAAACATTTTCACCAGACTACCAAAGAGAATATACTCTAAAATTTTGGCCACTACTGACATGGAGATTAAATACAAGCCAAAGGTCCTGATTTCCCAAGTGTGGAATGCAATTGTGATTTCCATGTACAGAGAGCATTTGCTTGCTATTGACCATGTGCAAAAACTTCTTTACCACCAAGTTCCATCCGAGGTTGAAGGTAAGAGAACTCTCAGAGCTCCTACGTTTTTTGTTTCTCAAGATGACAACAACTTCGACACTGAGTTTTTCCCAAGAAACTCAGAAGCTGAACGCCGTATCTCCTTTTTTGCCCAATCTTTGGCCACTCCAATCCCTGAACCGCTACCGGTTGACAACATGCCAACTTTCACAGTCTTGGTTCCTCACTACTCTGAAAAGATTTTGTTGTCTCTAAAGGAGATTATCAAGGAAGATGATCAGTTTTCCAGAGTTACTTTGTTGGAGTACTTGAAACAACTGCACCCAGTTGAATGGGATTGTTTTGTCAAGGATACCAAGATTTTGGCTGAAGAGACTGCTGTGTACGAGAACAACGAAGAAGATGAGAAGGATGGAAGTGGCTTAAAGTCTAAGATTGATGACCTTCCTTTCTACTTTATTGGTTTCAAATCTGCTGCTCCTGAATACACTTTGAGAACTAGAATTTGGGCCTCTTTGAGATCCCAAACCCTTTACAGAACTGTGTCTGGCTTCATGAACTACGCAAGAGCTATCAAGTTGTTATACAGAGTCGAGAACCCTGAAATTGTCCAAATGTTCGGCGGAAATGCTGAAGGATTGGAAAGAGAATTGGAAAAGATGGCTAGAAGAAAGTTCAAGTTTGTTGTCTCTATGCAAAGATTGACTAAATTTAAGCCTGAGGAATTGGAAAACGCTGAGTTCTTGTTGAGAGCTTACCCTGACTTGCAGATTGCCTACCTGGATGAAGAGCCTCCACTTAACGAAGGTGAAGAACCAAGAATCTACTCTGCTTTGATTGATGGTCATTGTGAGATTCTGGATAATGGTCGCCGTCGTCCAAAGTTCAGGGTCCAGTTATCTGGTAATCCAATTCTGGGTGATGGTAAGTCTGATAACCAGAATCATGCCTTGATTTTCTACCGTGGTGAATATATTCAATTGATTGACGCCAACCAGGATAACTACTTGGAGGAGTGTTTGAAGATCAGATCTGTTTTGGCTGAATTTGAGGAGATGAACGTTGAACAAGTGAATCCTTACGCTCCAAACTTGAAGTTTGAGGAACAACAAAAGGTTCATCCGGTTGCTATTCTCGGTGCTAGAGAATACATTTTCTCTGAAAATTCAGGTGTTCTAGGTGATGTTGCTGCCGGTAAGGAGCAGTCTTTCGGTACTTTGTTTGCCAGAACTCTGTCTCAAATTGGTGCTAAGCTGCATTATGGTCACCCTGATTTTGTCAACGCTGCCTTTGTTACTACAAGAGGTGGTTTGTCTAAGGCTCAAAAGGGTTTGCACTTGAACGAAGATATCTATGCTGGTATGTCTGCCTTGTGTCGTGGTGGTAGAATTAAACACTCTGAATATTTCCAATGTGGTAAGGGCAGAGATTTGGGTTTTGGTTCTATTTTAAATTTCACCACCAAGATTGGTGCTGGTATGGGTGAGCAGATGTTATCCAGAGAGTACTACTACTTGGGTACCCAATTGCCGATTGATAGATTTTTGTCTTTCTACTATGCTCACCCTGGTTTCCACATCAACAATTTGTTCATTCAGTTGTCTTTGCAGATCTTCTTATTGTCCTTGGTTAACCTAAACTCCTTGGCCCACGAGTCCATCCTTTGTATCTACGATAGAAACAAGCCGATTAGTGATGTTCTTCAACCAACTGGTTGCTACAACTTCGCCCCTGCCATTGACTGGATCAGACGTTACACATTGTCGATTTTCATTGTCTTCTTCATTTCCTTCATTCCAATTATTGTACAAGAATTGATTGAACGTGGTGTATGGAAGGCCACTCAGAGATTTTTCCGTCACTTGCTATCGTTGTCTGCCATGTTTGAGGTTTTTGTAAATCAGATTTACTCCTCTTCCTTGACTAGTGACTTGACAGTTGGTGGTGCCAGATATATTTCAACCGGAAGAGGTTTTGCAACCGCCCGTATCCCTTTTTCTGTTTTATACTCAAGATTTGCTGGTTCTGCCATTTACATGGGAGCTAGATCTTTGGTGATGATTTTGTTTGGTACTGTTGCTTACTGGCAACCAGCTTTGCTGTGGTTCTGGGCATCTTTGTCTTCTTTGCTATTCTCTCCATTCATCTTCAACCCACATCAATTTGCTTGGGATGATTTCTTCATTGACTACAGAGATTTCATTAGGTGGTTGTCAAGAGGTAATGACCAATGGCATAGAAACTCTTGGATTGGCTACGTCAGAATGTCTAGATCCAGAATCACTGGTTTCAAGAGAAAAACACTTGGTGTTGAATCGGAGAAGGCCGCTGGTGACTCTGCTAGAGCTCACAGATCCAACATTGCCTTCGTTGAGATTATTCCAACTGCTGTCTCTGCGGCCGCTACTTTTGTTGCCTTCACCTTTATCAATGCCCAGACTGGTGTTAGAGATGCTGATCCCGTTAACTCTGTTCTGCGTATCATTATCTGTACTGTCGCCCCTATAGTTATTGATATGGGTGTTTTAGGTGTGTGTCTTGGTCTATCATGTTGTTCTGGTCCCCTATTTGGGTTGTGTTGCAAGAAGACTGGTGCTGTCATGGCTGGTATCGCCCATGGCATTGCCGTCATTGTCCACATTATCTTCTTCATTGTCATGTGGGCTTTGGAAGGCTTCAGTTTCGCTAGAATGCTGATTGGTGTTTCTTGTGTGATATTCTGTCAGAGATTAGTCTTTAAGATTATGACCACCTTTTTGTTGACCAGAGAATTCAAGAACGACAATGCTAACACAGCATTCTGGACTGGTAAGTGGTACGGTAAAGGTATGGGTTGGGCTGCTATGTCACAACCTGGTAGGGAGTTCGTCGTCAAGATTATTGAAATGTCCGAGTTTGCTGCTGATTTTGTGTTGGGTCACATCATTTTGTTCTGCCAATTCCCACTGGTTTGCTTCCCAGTGATTGACAGATGGCACTCTGTAATGTTATTCTGGTTGAAGCCATCCAAACAAATCCGTCCGCCAATCTACTCTATCAAGCAGGCTAAGTTGAGAAAGCGTATGATCAGAAAGTACTTGTGCTTGTACATTCTGATATTGGTGGTTTTTGTTGCTTGTATTGCGGGCCCAGCTGCTGCTTCTTCCTATGTTCCAAAGGACTTGGGTAAGGACCTCACTGGTATCTTTGCTAACTTGTTCCAACCAAGAGGTCAAGATAACGATGACACTGGCTCAAGTTTCTCCAGTCTGTCACACTACTACACATCTACTCCATCGCTGTCCACTTGGTCCACCAAGGCTTAAATGTTGAGAAGTGAGGTTCAGTCTTAGATATTAAAACACAATTTATTGTACATTAATTTTAATTTCAGTTGTATTAGTTCTATTTCTTTGAAGACGAAGGAGGAATGTTCCGAGAGTTTACTGCTGAATTTCCAAATGTTCCGCTTAACTGGGTTTTTTGATGAGGATTTCGTTTCGATATATAGTGGTGGTTTTGTTGAGGGAAGAACTTCTCTTTGAAATTGGTCTACTATTAAAAAACTTGATTTATAGTCATGAGGATGAGTACATTCTACTGGCTTTATATGGTTAGTGTGTGTGATATTGGTAACATTCTCTTTTGTTTTCTTTTATGGGAATGAATTCTAAATAAATTCTTTGCTGTGTTTGTGTAACTTGATTAGCCACAAAACCAACAAAAAAAAGTGTGCTTGACTCTAATGTTGTGTGAGTTGAGAGCATGTAACCTTTTGAAATTATGTCATCTACTTTTTTGATTACAAGCTTATCAACTAGGACGTCAAGGCTAGAGAGTGGTCATGTATTTGAATGCGTTTTTTAAGGCAGTTCTTCAGGTTGTCTTTGTGTCAGCTATCGTCACATTTGAAGAACAAAATCTCTATCATGAACCAATCCAAGAGATAGAGCAGTTGAACAGTAAACTTTTGAACAATAATTCTATTGCTTCTTCAAACGAGGCAAGCCCTTTCTACCCGTTGGCCCCGATCATTGTTGAAGGTAACAAGTTCTTTGATTCAAGAAGTGGGGAGCAGTTTTTTATCAAGGGCATTGCTTATCAACCTTCTAGAATTGCTGGAGATGAAGAATTTGTCATTTTGGATGGTGCCAAGTTCATAGATCCCATGTCTGAGCCTAGAATCTGTTTGAGAGACTTGCCCTACTTGAAGAGATTGGGAGTCAATACTGTGAGAATCTACTCCTTCAACACGGAGAAGGACCATGATGCTTGCTTTGAAGCTTTCAACAAAGCAGGAATCTATGTCATCGCTGACTTGAGCGAACCTGATAACAGTGTGGTGAGGGAATCCCCAACCTGGGATGTGGTTATCTATGATAGATATACCAAAGTGATTGACTCATTGCACAAATATGACAATGTATTGGGTTTCTTTGCTGGGAATGAAGTGACTAATGACAAGACCAACACTGATGCCTCCCCTTTTGTCAAGTCTTCAATAAGAGACATGAAAAATTACATTAAGGATATGGGCTACAGAAAAATCCCTGTCGGTTACTCAACCAACGACGATGCTGAGACCAGGAACAACTTGGCTGATTATTTTGTATGTGGAGAGGATTTCGCCGACTTCTATGGCATCAATATGTATGAATGGTGTGGTTATTCTACATTCTATGCCAGTGGGTACAGAGAGAGAACAGAAGAGTTTAGAAACTATCCTATACCAGTGTTTTTCTCAGAGTTTGGTTGCAATGTTGAAAGACCACGCCATTTTACAGAGGTGGAGGCCTTGTACAGCCGTTTGATGACTGATGTCTGGTCTGGTGGCATTGCCTACATGTTCTTTGAGGAACCGAATCAGTATGGTGTTGTTCAGTTGGTCAATGGCCAAGTTGAAGAGTTGAGCGATTTCACCAACTTGGAACAGCAGTTCTCTAAAGCCAACCCAATCGGATCCACTTTGGATCAGCTTCAATCAAAAACAGTAATTCCAACTCCTAGAAGCTGTCCTGTCCAGAATAGGCTATGGGAGGCTTCATCTGTTACCCCACAAACGCCTGATTCTGGTAAGTGCGCATGCATGTACAGTTCTTTGGAGTGCTCTTTGAATTCATTTACCAAAGAGAAACAGTTGAAGGCTATCTTTGAGTATGCATGTGGTCTCATCGACTGTGGTCCCATCAAAGCTGATGGAAAGAGCGGTATCTATGGTGACTTTTCTGATTGTAGCGCTACTCAGAAGGCTTCGTATGTGATTAATGAGGTTTTCAAGGAAGGAGGAAGTCACAAAAAGGATTGTGACTTCAATGGAATGGCCACATTGAACACAAGACTGGTAAATCTACAGCAGTTGAATTCTTTGAAGACAAATGATGGTCAGAGTTGTGGTGATGTTATTGGCGCTCATAACTTGAAGAAACATCAAAGGATTTCTTTGTACACAGCAGACCTAAACAGCACCAATTTCAACAAGACTGGGGGAAGTGGCGGGGGAGGCTCCCCCCAGTCTAACCGTGCTTCTCATGTCACCTTTTATAACAACATTTTCCAAATGTTGGGGTTGTCAACAGTGATTTTGATCTCATTGGTTGTTATCTGTTAATTCTACGAATAAGAATAATTGGAAAGAATGATTGTGTTCTTGTTCATTGCATATGTAGTGAAAGTAATGGATAGTACTTCGTAAGGAGACGAATGAGTTGGGATGGGGCGTGATTTTAGAGAGAAAATTGCTTAGTTAGACTTCGGTCCCCATTTGACACCAAGAAAACCAGTGTTCTTTTCTCTGGACCCCAGAAGCTTTGGGGTTGGTGGAGCAATGATATAATATCTCTTTTCACCAGGGACATCTAGGTAGATGTATGAAAACTCAGGGTGAAGAACATCAGCTTGAACCGTTTCCAACTGGACTGATCCCTCTTTCACTGGGCCTTCAACGTGAAACCTCATAAACAAATGCTCCTTTCCAGACTTGTCTACGCGTCTTGTACTGGAAATTGGTCTGTTTCTAGTCCACTTGTTGTCTACTGATTCACCATAGGCCTTGAGTCTGGAGCCTGGTTCAAACTTCAGGAGTTCTTGTGCCTTTGGATCCTTCTCAATAAGATTGACAGCCTTATTGAAAACCTGGGTGTCACCGGAGGGTAAGAATAGCTCCGAAACAATCAAATAAATGACTAAACTGGCAAGACCTGCTGCGCCCACGACAAGGGCTGTCGCCGCTGCAAAAGTGGAGCCCGATTTGACTTTGCTCCATATCGATGGTTTTGATGACTTTTCGGTTGAGCTGGACCGAGTAGATTGAGTATCAATGCGTTGGAAGTTTAGCACTGGTCTCAGTGCTGCTCTAGCTGGCGAACTGGCCAGCAAAGCGCGTCTGGTAGTAGATAGAAGGGTTGTTCTGAGCATTGAAAGTGTATTGCACTCGCACCGATGATGGACATTGTTCACTTTTTTTTTTTTTTTTTTCCATTTTTTGAGTATCTCTGGGGCTACAGTGTTGTCAATGAGAACATTTTTGAGGCATCTATTCTTCCACCAAATCATCCTCACCCGCAAAGAAATCGTAAATGGCGTTATTTGGATTGATGTCGAAAACGGTTCTTGTCGATTCTAGCCTTGCGTTTCTTTCTTCCTCTGTCTCCCCAGGAACTTCAACCAAGTCACCTTTTAACTCCAAGAATGTTCGGTCCTTCTTCAATCTCTTAAGTACCTTAATAGCAATTCCACGTTCCTGCCAATATTTCTCTTCAGTCTCAATGCTTGATTCAATACCTATCAGATATCCATCAACCAGTTCTGTGGCTGTCAACCCAGGGCCATTATTTTTTCTATCTTCAGAGATCTTGTAAGCCATTGCATTTCTGATCTCAACAAACTTTTCATAAGGTACAGTTACCTTTGATTGTTTCTTCTTGGAAACAGGCACCTCAGGAGCATCCACCTGTGTATCTTCTAAGTCTCGGTCTATCTGTTCTTTCGGAGCAGCTTCATCTTCATCGGCATCATCATCATTATCATCAACATCATTGATACCACGATGTTCAGCGGTCGCATCATCTGGCAACTCAACATCATCAAAGTCAACTCTAATGATAGACTGTCTTAGTAAATCATACGCTTCGCCCACAATAGTCTCATCAATCACATTGGAACAACTAGCACGGGCAATCGCTTCGGACAATCTGATCATGGATTCCAACTGACGAACAGTGATTCTGTAGGAACTTCTCCCTAGACCTTGTGCATCATCAGCTCTTAAGTCCTTGTACTTCTGAATTAACAGGTCTCTGGCGCGTTTCGACATCTGTGGTTTGAATGTTCTAGCGTACTTTATGTATCTGAGAACCTGCGCTGTAGAGTATGGAGGATTAATAGCGTCATCTTGGTACATGTGAAGATCCACGATATGACTCGCCAATTGGGTATCAATTCGCTCATTTGAGTCATCCAAAATGACAAAGAATAGGTCAAATCTGGACATGATGGGAGCTGTCATGTTCAGATTTGCTCTGAGACCCAACTTTCTGTTGTATCTACCACCAATTGGGTTGGCAGCAGCCAAAATGGACGTTCTGGCGTTTAGTGTAGCATGAATACCTGCTTTTGCAATGGAGATCGTTTGTTGTTCCATAGCTTCATGGATTGCAACCTGGTCTGAGATATTCATTTTATCAAACTCATCAATACAACAGATACCGTTATCAGCAAGCATTAAGGCACCAGCTTCGATAGTAAACTCGCCAGATTCTTCATCTCTGATCACGGCAGCAGTCAAACCAGCAGCAGAAGAAGCCTTTCCGGATGTATATATGGCTCTCGGGGCAAAGCCAGTAATGTATTTCAAAAATTGAGATTTGGAAGTGGAAGGATCTCCCACAATACACACGTTAATGTCACCTCTCAAGTTGATCCCGTCTATGGTCCTCTTGTGAACACCACCAAGAAGTTGTAAAAGCACACCTTTCTTGACAATTTCATGACCATAAACTGCCGGAGCTATAGAGTTTACCAGTTTAGAATATATGTGAGTGTCTTCCAACATCTCTTTAAGCTCATTCTTCTCAGATTCAGTTAGTCTGTTCAGAAATTTACTCTGATCACCATCCAACGTTTCTTCAGATTCATCTTCATACCCAATGTTCCCATCTTTACTGATCAAAGAGGAAACATGACACGCCAGAAACGCAATAGAATAAGTCAAGTCTCTCACACCCAAAGCCTTTAAACCAGTAACACCCGGATTCAGGCCTTCAGCTCTCTGTCCAGACTCCCTCAAAGCAGAAGGTTTCACACCAGGCAGGCCCAATTGCGACAGATCCGGAAGAACAATCGGGGTACCAGTGAATTTGCATTTGTCGCCTGGTTTAGCTCGCTCAACAATGTCACCCCTCAGGACGATATCAAAAGTTCTAGGCATAGAACCGGATGGAATCTCACTAGAATTCTCCTGCACTCTAATTTTCTGCCAATCATTAAACTGGGACTTTGCAATGTTGAGTCTCCAGGAGCTTTGGTTACCACAATCGGGGTTTGGACAATGTGTTGGTTCGGTGAATTTGAACACCTGCTCCACTCCATCAACAACTGCACGACATGCCTCACATTGGAAACTTGCTTTGTACAATTCTGGACGCACCTCAGAAGTTCTTGTTACGGTTCCGGAAATTGACAGTAGGGAACCAATCTGGTCCGCTCTAATGTCTCTTATCTTTTGGATTAACGGAAGGTTGTAGAAACTGATCTGGAAGATTTTTTCGGCTGGGTTAGAAGAGTTTCCTGAAATAGAGGATGTGGACTGGAAATCTGAATCAGAAGAGCTATTGATAAACCCACTCTTCAAAAGACTAGGTGCATTTCTCTTTATAACTCTTCTGAGGGCATTATTGATGAATGGCAAAAATCTATAGTACTGCTCACTGATGGCTGTAGCCAATACACCATTCTCCCTAGTGAGAAGGTGCTTGTAATCGACATATATAGTGTTCTTCTCAGTTTGCTTCATCAGTTCCAATTGAATCAGATATGTCTTACCCTGGTATCTCTCATGGTAGACCTGTTGTTCTTGGGTAATATCACTGGGGTCAATGTCATCCGTGAAATCTTCTAAGAACTGCTCGAACGCCTCAGCAACCTTCTCACCAGTATTATCAACAACCTTCCTAATGGCATTCAAGTTTCTTCTATTAACTCTTTCCAGAACAGGAAAGTCTTCTTGACTAGTCACATCTTCATTATTCTGAGCAGGGGGGGCAATATGCCCACTGAAGAGATTGGATGTTGGATCTATATCACCCACAGCCGAAGAGGGAGGGAGTACTGGTTCTGGTGAGGACATTCTAGCCTTTACTTTACTCAGAAGTTTAGCTTCAGAAGTTGATAAAATCTGAAAAGCCCTTTGAGAAACAAAACCAATTACATGTCCTGATTTAGAAGCGCCACGTGACCCACACTCAGTATTTCCCTTCTCAGACACTTGGTCTTGGTAATTGATTGCCCCTCTAGTGCAATGGTTAGCATAGTAATTTCCGGAGTTTCTGATCCGGGTTCGAGCCCCGGGAGGGGCTAATCATATTATTTTGTTAATCGCAAAACGGTGGTAATAGCGGTGTTTTCCCTTTTTGCATCTTATGAATAGTTGCACAGAGTTTTTATCAACTTTAGGCTTCAGGAGTCGAAGATTTTCCTGAACTACGCACATTCTTCAATAGAATCTTTCGTTACAACGTTAATTTATTCATTTCATGACCAAACGGTCTGTCACCTCTTATAGGATGAGTTACGACTGAAACCTCCACGAGACGATTTTTTTGGGGGCTGTGATTTGTTGATTTTGAGACCACCAAGCTTTCCTTCTAAATCTTTGATATCAACATCAACACGCCCTGATCTCATGCGATAATTCTCATCCCATTCCGGGAAAGTCAGTTTCACTTCCACTGTATCCGCGTATTTAGATGTGACAATTTTGGGTTGAAGTTCTCTAATAAACATGAAGTTGTTGACCCCACGCTTGTAGAAAGTGGATGCGAATCCTTCAGGGTATTGGGGCAGGTCATAACTTTGTTGTTTCGAGGGTAGTTGTGATGGCCCTTTCTGATTTTGAAGGTGTTGATGGCTGGTGGTTGATGTGCCAGGAAGCGAGATTGGTATCTTGTCCTTGTTCAATTGAAAGTCCTCGGGAAACAGGTCTCTTTCCATTTGACCAGATGATACGCTTAGCTGAGGAATTCTGCAGGTCTCTTGATTTCCTGGAGAATCCGGCGTTCGGTGTCTTGGCACAAAGGATCCCTGAGGCAGTTGTGAACGTGGATGATTAAGAGAGCTAATAAAAGAAGGTTGTGAACGGAAAGTCAAGCCTTGACGTGGCTGTCGATTAGCATGTGGTGATATATTCTGCTGTTGTAGCTGTTGCATTGGCGGTGTTCTATTAAATGCATAATCCATCTGTCCACCCACTGATTGGTATCTCTGCGGTTTGTATTGATGAGATTGAGGTTGAGGTTGAAGTTGAAGTTGAGGTTGCTTGGGAGGGTCATCTATATTAGTTGGGAAGAATCTAGACCTAGTGCCCACATCAAAGGAGTGCTGATGTCTTAAGCCTTCATGGATTGGCTTTGATGCAGAACGAGGATCATCTAAACTCAAAGAATCAATATCAAACGGAGACCAATTCACCACAGAATCAGACTTTGTTGATAGCTGTCGTTCATCAGTGCTATTCCAGATACTGGGAGATCTCCATATATCACCGACATTTTTACTGTTGCCAGTGTGAACTGAATTCGCAATCGAGCAAGAGCTGGGATCATTGGAGACAAACGTTGTCCCTGTAGTGAATATCTCAGAGTTCTGCCTAGATGAAAACGGAGAACCTGGATAAAAAAATGGCGAATTTAAAGAGGAATCCATTGGCCTTGATAGAGGAGATTGATTTGACGAAGTTCCCAAGCTTTTTCTGAAACTCGAGATCTTGGAGCTAGGAGACCAACCGGTGGTTCCTTGCTCCGTGCTGAAGTTCGTTTCGATGCCATTTTTTAATGTTGTCCATAACTCATCGGTAGAAGAACTATTAGACGTTGAAGGGACACTTGATATTTGGTCGTTGTTCTCAAAATTAAATCTTGATTTTGGGGGGTTCACAACTGGCATCTCATTATGGCCGTTGTTCCTCTCAGAGGTTGGACTGTTAGTGCCATTAATGGAGTAGCTGATGGTTTCTGGGAGTTTCTGAATAGGATCAAGAGGATCATGAACATACGGGACATGCTTTTTTGTAGCTGTCTGCTCAGCGACGGGAGGAGGGCTCACACTTGATGAATTTGAGTTTGAACTTTCGGAGGATTTGGAAGATACGGAAGCCTTCTTAAGCTTTGATGACGTACTAGAGCCCAAAGGTCTTGACTTCTTAGAAACAAGCCGTAATCTGGTGGTGCCTGGGGATTTGCTCCGCTCCAGCTTTGTGGCACCGTTCACAACGCCAGCGGCAGGGTTGGGGAAGACCTGTTGGCGGAACAAGTCGTTCACCGACTGCGACTTGAACTGCTTCTTCGGTTTTTCCATTGGTGATATGTGAGGTGGCCGGTAGCAGGAGCACTTCCTGCGATTTAATGAGAGACTTGTGGGAGCAGGAAATGGCTTCTACAGGGAAGGAAATCAAGTTCTTTTTGATGAAAGATCCTTTCAAATTTTACAGGAGTGGAAAATCCTTATGTAATCAAGTAACTGTTGTTGATTATCTCGCCATCTCAATGTCTCTCATTGAAGACCGATAGTTAAGCAATATGGTACTCCCAGTTTTGTGATCACAATGTACCCTCCTCTAGAAACTATCTAGGTATCTTGTTCGGCAGGCTCACTGGCTTTCAGGTTCTCGTAAGGCTTATAAATTTTGCTGACTTCTTTAGCATCACTCTTGTATCTCGTGAGGGCAAACTCTGTGTACACTGAGCCAGGAAGAGCGTCCATCACACTCGAGTTGAAGTCTTTAGTTTCCCTTCTGAAAACCTAGAAGGAAGGACCGACAGCTGTTTTGGTAAAATTGATGATTCCACCAATATAAGGGTCCTCAACTGAGATGGAGCTGATTTTAGAAACATCATCAAGGCTTTTCTTCTCGAAATGGGGAACCATGATCAGTTTCGGTGTAATTAAACCTTTTCGATTGGTGTTGAGCATTCTATGAATTGTTCATGGCCTGTTTCGCCAATCTTATTCAATCCAAGACCAAATTCAGCATTGTTGACAGCCCTAGCTAATATCTCTCTGTTTTTCTTTCCAAACTCCACAATAAGATTTTTGCTTGATAGATCCAGCTGGAAATCATGTACTTGGGTCTCAGGGTACTGTTGTTCACCCTTTGATTTCAGCGTTTCAATCTCAAACCGTCTAGCAAACAAGCTCAACGACGCTCCTTGAGTGGATTGGGCATAGCTGAGGGCAGATACTTCCACAATTCTGGAAGACACGTTCCTATCAAGATAGGATCTCCTATAAGTTTGTAAGGGGTAACTGGTATCGATATTTTCTTTTTTATCTTTTGTTGAAGGAAGAGCTCAGAAGTATCTTCAAATTCCCATACTCCAAGTAATTGCTACGCTGTAGATGTTTAGTCTGAACATGAATTGCTGGAGGTACTTATGAAAAGGGAATACGAGCTATAAACAATGAAACCGTCCAACAGTTAGGAATAGGCTGCATCGCTCATTGTAGCCTGGTGAGTTGGAAGAATAGTCACCTCACTAATTGTCACATTGGTATGTCTTGAGGTGATGTAGACAACTAGGTCAGCAATATCAGCCGGATCCAAAGGCTCATATTTCCTATAGACGTTTGCAACCTTCTCCTCGTTGCCATCAAAGCGTTGGTTACTGAAGTTTGTCTTGATCAAGCCTGGTGTGACCAACACAACACGAATCTTAGTCTTGAGAAGTTCCTTTCTGAGGACGGTTGTGAATGCCTTGACAGCAGCCTTCGAGGCACTATAAACCCCACTTCCAGGGTATGGATCTTCGGCTGATAACGAGGAGATGTTAACAATGGTACCTCTATTGTTCTTTTTGAAAATTGGAACAATGAGTTGAGTTAAGGTGATGAGCCCAAATGTGTTTGTGTTGAAGGTGATCTCCATATCTGCTTGCTTGATATCACCCACTTTCTCAAGACCTCTGGCTAGGCCAGCATTATTGATTAAAACATCTAGTTCCTCAATTAATGGAATCGGAATCCTGTTTAGAAACTCGTGAATCTTCTCCGCTGATGAAAGGTCTCCATATGAAACATAAAGACCATAGTCACCCAGAGATGGGTATGCTTCCTCGAATTCTTCTTTCAGTTCAAGTAGTTTGGACTCATTTATGTCAATAAGGATGAGTTTGATGTCACCCTCTGTTTGTCTGAGGTACTCCTTGGTGATCTCAAGGCCATTTCCACTGGCCGCCCCAGTGATGAGAACCGTCTTTCCGCGTAAAGTCGACATTTCTTATGTATTATTGTGAATAGGTAAGAGAGCAACACTGTTAGTCCAGTATACCCATTTTTATAATGTACAAACTATCACCCCTCTGTGTCGAGATGACCTCGAAGAGAGCAACTACAAATAGCTCCCCTCCCAGTTGAGTGGAATAACCAATTGGGTAATCAACGGATCCAGCAAGAACTCAGAAAAGTTTATTGTCAACACAATCTATTGTTCCATTTCAAGTAGAGCACAATAACCTGGGCATTACAGTTCTTATGCAAAACAATGCTGATGATGTCACCTTGGTTTACATGGAACAATGTTTGTTCAATCTTTGTGGTGCGGACCCAAAAATAAACAACAGGAAAAGATCCAAGTTCTCACAAAACTTTCTGTACATGATTTTACGCACATACTCAACTCACGCTACTGACTCTTATTAACTACTGCACAAGATCACCCAAATCATATGAAGATTGGCCTATCGGTTTTGTCGCTTATTCTTGCCTCAGTTCTTTGTGCTGTTGTGAAAGGAAGTGCCACATGGGACTACTCAACAGATAAAATTCGGGGCATCTCTATTGGAGGGTGGCTCCTTTTGGAGCCTTTCATCACACCTTCCTTATTTGAACAGTTTGGTACTGATGAGTCGACGATACCTGTTGATGAATACACATTCACCAAAACCTTGGGAAAGGAGAAGGCCACTGAACAATTGGAAAAGCATTGGTCCACTTGGATCACTGAGCAAGACTTTGTTGACATCAAGAACTTTGGCTTCAATTTGGTTAGAATACCAGTTGGATACTGGGCTTTTTACACTCTGGATGAAGACCCCTACATTCAAGGGCAGATAAAATACCTTGATCGTGCGTTGGAATGGTCCAAGAAATATGATTTGAAGGTGTGGTTAGATTTGCATAGTGTTCCAGGTTCCCAAAATGGTTTTGACAACTCTGGAAAGAGAGGCAATGTTGACTGGCAAAAGAGTGATAAGAACTTGGAGCTGTCTTATAAGACTTTGCAATACATCTTTGGGAAGTATGGTGGTGATGAATATCTTGATACTATCATTGGTATTGAAATTATCAACGAACCATTGAGTCCAATGTTAGATGAGCAAATGTTGTTGAGATTCTACTACGATAACTATGACTCTTTCAGAAATGAACATCATTCACAGAACTTTTATGTACTTCAGGATGCTTTCCAGCCTATTGGGTTCTGGAACGATCATTTCATCAAGGGCAATCTAGATGTCAGCTCCAAGTACTCAAATACGACAGATTACCTTAATATTGTTTTTGACCATCATCACTATGAGGTTTTTACAAACGATCAGTTGAAGAAGTCATCCAATATCAGATCCTTGGACATCAAGAACTATGCTGAGAGTATCGGCCAAACCCAGAATTTCCACCCTTCATTAGTGGGTGAATGGTCAGGTGCAATCACAGATTGCGCCAAGTGGTTAAATGGTGTCGGTACCGGAGCTAGGTATGACAATACTTTCAATGAATCCCAATTGGTTAGAAACTCTCCTTCAGACGGCACTTCCAAGATGACGGCTTTCATGAAAAAGGAGAATGAGATGGATGTCAGGTCAAGAAACTGCTCTGATGTTTTGCAATACAAGGACTTTACTGCAAAGCACAAGGAAGATATAAGGAGGTTCATTGAGGTTCAATTGGTTCAGTATACACAACATACCGCTGGTTGGATCTTCTGGAACTACAAGGCCGAAGATGCAATTGAGTGGAGTTTCAAGGATTTGGCAGCTAACAACTTATTCCCTCAACCACTCGACAATTACCAGTATATGTATCCCAATGGCTCAACCATAAATGACGTTAAAAATACCGGAGTTCGTTTATTGAACAACCTCAGTTATGGTTTGATTGCTGCTTCTGTTGCCGGGCTTTTTGTTTCCTGCTATCGGTTATAAATATAGAGATAGTTGACCAGTAGATAGCCAGTAGATAGCCAGTAGATCAAGGACGTCATTCGGCATCTGTGAATAAATAGTCTAGTCTCTTGAAACTCAGTCTCATAAATTTGAAAGTATCAAGATTATGTCAGGTGCCAGGGCCAGTCTTATTTTAAGTTGGCAATGCATGACTTCAACTTGAGGTTAAAAGTTATCGTTCTATCAGCCACATTAGATTTAACTTCGAGATTAGCGGATCGGATCCAAAAAGGTGGCCAGTGTCCAAGAGCAATAGGCCATTGACTTGAAAGCTGAAATCGATGGTTTAGGCTCTGGAGTTGACCAGCGTCCTTCTAAAATACAAAGAGTTTTCACAGGACCCTTATTGGAAAAAATCAAAGGAAATTACTGTTAGTAGTATTTAGCCTAATTTAGAAATTCCCTAATTGGTCCATTTCTTTGAAGTGTTATTTTTGGTTCTTTTTCAACCACCGTCAGACAAAAAAGATCAAAGCGCCCAAGTTCTTTCTTCTAACTTGTTTTGTCTATTCAAAGTGAGATAACTGTGGAAATTCAAATAGAGTCTATTTCATTTCAGGTACTTTCTCCCTCAAATAAGATTTCTAACGTTTCAGGCTGTTCTTGTTTCTATTTTAGTGTTTGACGCATCATCGTCTTGGTTTTATTGGCATTAGTATCACAAGAAGCCTCGCACAACGATGAAGTTCTTGAATCTGCTGACCCTTTTGGTATCCATTAGGTTGTCTACTGCTATTCCACTTGATGTTGACTCTGACGAATCCATCTGTGCTGCTGCGAAACTTATCGCAGCAGGTGCGTTGGACTACCTCAACTTCAATAAGGGTATTGGTCTATTGTCAGATCCATACTATTGGTGGCACGCTGGAGGTATGTGGGGTGGTATGATTGACTACTGGTACTTCTGTGACAAGGAGTACGGAAGTCTAATTTATCAGTCACTTCAGGCCCAGAAAGGTGCTGGTGAAAACTACATTCCATCCAACCAGTCGCTTACTGAAGGTAACGATGACCAGGGTTTCTGGGGGCTTGCTGTAATGAACGCTGCCGAAAGAAATTTTACCAATCCTCCGAAGGATTCCCCTGGCTGGCTGGCTCTGACCCAGGCTGTGTTTAATACTATGTGGGCAAGGTGGGATATGGAGCACTGTGGTGGTGGTTTGAGATGGCAGATTTTTACCTGGAACTCTGGGTATAATTACAAGAATACCATTTCTACTGCTTGTCTCATTAACTTGGCCAATCGACTAGGGAGATACACAGGTAACACAACTTACTTTGATGTTGCCGAGACAGCCTATCAATGGCTATTGGATATTGACTTTTTGGAGGTCACTGATGGCGTTGCCAGAGTCTTTGACGGTGGTGAGGTTGATGACAACTGTACCACTGTCAACAGATTAGAGTGGACCTACAACTTTGCGCTAATTATGTCTGGATGTGCCTATGCTTACAGCGCCACGAATGAACAGAAATGGTTAGATAGAACTACCGCTTTATTCGCAGGGTCAAAGGTGTTCTTCGACAACGGTGTGATGTATGAAAGAGCATGTCAAGGCTCTGGTAATTGTAACAATGATCAAAGAATCTTCAAGTCTTTCTTTGCAAGATCTCTTGGTGAGACAGAATCTTTGGTTGAATCACTAAGTTCAGAGATTCGCGCGCTGCTAGTGTCATCTGCTCAGGCTGCTGCTCAAACTTGTATCGGTGGTACTGATGGCCACACCTGTGGCTTGGATTGGTCTTACTCAGGATGGGATGGTAAGTATGGTGTGGGTGAACAGATGTCTGCACTTGAAGTTATTCAGAACCTTGTTATCAGAGGTTTCGGCTCTAAATTGCCGTTAACAAACAATACCGGTGGAACATCACAAGGTGATCCAAGTGCTGGTATCTCGACTATTGGAAAGACTTCCTTGAACAGCAATGATATGAACATCACTAGCGGTGATAAAGCTGGCGCAGGCATTGTCACTGCTATTGTACTTGCCATTGTTACTGGTGGCTCTATCTGGATGATTATGTGATTTTTGGCTTTTGCATGTCAGTTGAGCTGAAAGACGATTGTTGTTTTTATTTGTTTTGTTTGTGTTATTCCTTGACTTGAATTCTTCTTATGCCTTTCGTGCATTTACATATTTGACCCTTCTCACTTGTAGCATGTCCAAATGCTAATGTAACGAACATGTGGTGTGTGGATGTGTCAACACTAGTAGATGGTCTCAATTAAACTCACCAAAAACACAACTTTCATACATCTAGGGAGGTATCAATGATAAGGATTCGCTTTCAAACTACCCTTAAGAAATTCCTTGAGTCTCCCGCACTCTTCCAGGCTGTTCATTGCACTAACACTGTCCCAACTGCCAATTTCGAAAGGGTACTGGTTCTTGACTCTTCCTTCAACCCACCTCACACAGGCCATTACTCGATCATCAGAAAATCGCTAGAACATCCTGGAATAGGACGTTCTGTTGTATTACTACTGCTATCTGTGAATAATGCTGATAAAACTGTTCCAAAACCGGCGGCCTTCGAAGACAGGCTGAATATGATGTGTCTTTTAGCGGACTTCATTGGTGAAAAGCTAAACATTGAGGTGCATGTGGGACTTACCAAACATGCAAGGTTTGTCGACAAGTCTAGCAGCATTAGAGCTCATTTTGCTAGTAATAAGACACTGACTTTTCTTCTTGGGTTTGATACGCTGATTAGAATTTTTGATGAGAAGTACTACAAGCCTTTGAGTTTGAAAGAGTCGCTCCATGATTTCATGACCAAGAACGAGCTGTTTTGTTTGACGAGATTACATGACAAACACTTTGACATAAACTCCCAGTTGAAGTACTATCAAGATATCAAGGATGGGCTGAAAGAGCCTAATATTCCTCAGAGCTGGAGCAAATCAATTTACATGGTGAATGGTGATGATGATACGCTCCAGGTTTCGTCATCAATTGTTAGAAAAGAGGTCAAAGAAGGTAGCTCATCTTGGAAAAAGTTTGTGATCAACGAGGTTGAAGATTACATCAGGGTAAACAGTGTTTATAAATTATAACTTGAGGGTTATTGAGCTATGCCTTCATCGGTGACTTGTCCTCTGGCTCATAATGCAAGGCATCGTTCCAGAATTCAACCTCTAGCAAGCAAATATCAGCAAATATCTTGACTAACTTTAATGTTTTCTCATAACTGATTCCAACAGCATATTTCTCTAGGTTTTGTCTGCCAAGGTCAACGGCTTTCTTATACCAGTCACTTCTATAAACCTCAATCCAATCCCTGTATGCCGCATTTTCTCCGGTGATTTCCTGAATGTTCAACGAAGCATAGTGGTAACCAATCAAGCAAGGCGATAGGGCAACAATTGTCTCCATCCAATTCCCACCTGAGGCAACCTTGAATAAATAATCATGATATGCCTGGCCAGCAGCACTGAACTTGAACGACTCAAAATCAGTAACACCTTGGTCAGCTAGTCTTTGAGCATGCTGATCCAACTCATGCTTCACTTCGTTTAAGATCTGTACCTGTCGATTAATACTCTTCAGGTCTGGAGCCAGACTGAGTGCGATGGAATTGATTCTCGCATATGATATCAAGTATGGATAATCCTGCGAGATATATCTCACCCACTGGTGTGTAGGTAAAGAGCCATCAGCCACCTTTGAGACGAATGGATGCTTGGTGTACTGCTCCCAAGCTGAAGTTACTGTTGGATGTGAGATCAAATAATCCACAAAGTGTCCTTCAACAAACCCAGATGTGTGGATGGTTGAAGAAGGAATGTTGAAAAAATGGTTAAGTGGGCCATTCTCACTTACTTGGTCCAAAGTCACATTGGAAGAAGCAATAATTGCACCTTGAACATATCTGATGGCTTTTGACACTGCTTCATTGATTGAATATCCCTTTGCGATGTTCGCACCTATTGTTGACGCTAACGTGCAGCCTGTTCCGTGCGTGTTGTTACTTTCAATAAATTGAGACTTGAAGATTTTGGTGGTGTCTTTAATCGCAGAATAAAGGACATCTGTAACGAAAGCTTCTTGGTTGTGAGTACTTTGATCAGGTAGTGGTGTTGATTCATCCAACCAAGGGATGTGACCGCCTTTCAACAGAACATTCCTAGCACCGGTGAGTTTAGATATTTCTTTAGCAGCCAAAGCAAGGTCATCGACTGATTGAATATTAAATGATCCCTTATAGAGTTCCAGTATCTGTTGTGCTTCAATCAAATTTGGAGTCAACAAGGTGGCTTTTTTGATCAACTTCTCGACTAACAATAATACCACCTCAGACTTGCCCAAAGGACTTCCGCTAGTGGCAACAAGGACAGGGTCGATAATTATGGGCTTCCCGCGATGATACTTATCCACAAACTCAGAAAGGAGATCAATTGCATCAGTTGTTAGTAACCCTGTCTTGATGACATCCACTCTGATATCCTTGAAGTTGGCCTCGAAGATCTCTCTTAGTGTCTCTTTATCAGTTGGTTGTACCTTAAGCACTGATTTGGTATTCTGTGCAGTTAAAGCAGCAATAGCAGTCAGCGCATAGGCACCATTTGCAGTAATTGCTTTGATGTCAGCCTCGATTCCAGCACCGCCAGAGCAATCAGAACCAGCAACAGTGAGGACCGTGCCCATGGGTTGTGGTGCCAGTTGAGGCAAGGTGACCCTTTCAATAGAGGTCATTTATCTATTGGAGGAAAGTTTAACAGAATAAGGGCAGGATCGGGCGAAGAAAGCAGGTTTTAGTCAGGGTTTCGAGGTTCTGGCGAATATGCACTTAGCTGGTATCATGTTTTACCCACCAAGACGGTCAGACATGTTATGCAGTTTGGAGATATTGGCAATACCTAAAACCAAATATAAAGGGTATGGAAATGCTCTTAGAGTATGGACAGTGATCAAGTCCCTAAAGCTTCCCTTACCAAATATTAGTGCTCTAAGAACTCTACCCACTACCCTATCTTGGAACTACACAAACCACACCCCCTCGGAAATCGAGAACTCTAGGTTGTCAGTGGTTGGGAATACTTCCGAGGGTAAAAGATGCCAATCCGCTTTTGTTTTGTTTGATAATTAGTGTCAACAGACTCCAAAACACCTTAAAGATAAAAGGAAAACCATCGCCCCCATTCGATAACTCACCATGTCGCTCTTTCTCCAAGATAGGTCATTGTCTGCAAGTACAGCTGATGATGACCAAAAGTTCCGAATGAAGCAGTCTCTGGAGAAGGTCGATTGTTAGTTAACTTCCTCAGCATCGAGTACTTACAAGTTACTAACGCCAATGCAGCGCTTTTGAAAGAAGTCCAGTATGACTGGAAGGATGCCATTTATGAAGACACCAACCCATTGGATATCGCTCTACCCCTTCTTGATAACACATCGGTTGGGTTAGCTCATAGACGCCCTGATTTTCTTCAGTTGAAAGGTCGCATTTCGAACGGCTTAAAGTCAGCTGTCAATGAGCATTTCCAAAGTTTTAACGAAAGTATTGGATCCTACAGAGCAATAGTACATAACATATCATCTTCGCAGGACTTGTTGGACAAGATCAGAGATAACTTGACCAGCACGGCTCAGTTTCTTCAAAAAGATGATTTGCACTCTGTGTCGATGTTGAATCAAAATCTTAAAAACTATAATGATATGATTTCAGTTTTGAATGCAATCGATGAGTTAAAGAAGCTATCTATTGATGTTGAGAATGAAATCAACTCCAGAAACTATGCGAAGGCGCAGTCACTTTTACAAAGAGCCAGTAAGCTCGGACAAGATTACCGATTATGGGAACTTCCAGCGCTGAGCAACCTGAAAGAATTCTTTGAAACGCAAGGTGATCAGCTTTTTGAGATCCTAGTGGAAGAGCTGCACTCAGTTATCTATTCGAAGAAAACTTTTGATACGTTCAACAACCATTCAACAGACTTCACTAAGAGAAATGATTCTCAAGAGTACTCCAACATTGAGAAATTCCTCATTGATACAATTGACATTGATATTTCAGAAAGCGCACGCTCAAATCAGGCCAAACTAGATGAGTTTTTGAAATTTCTTTCCGACAAGAACACAACTGACGACTTCAATGACGAGGCGGATTTGTCTGAATTGAACATTTTGGATGAGGCCAATCCTTTCAATCAAATTCTCAACATCTTAACGATTCTCTACAAGCAAGGGAAGCTGCAATTGACGATCCAGATTGTGGTTCAGAGACTAGCTAGTGAATTCAACCAACTCGTCAATAGAGTGATTGAAGACACCAAACTGAGACATGGCAAAATTGTGAAAGCTTTAAACGCCACAGCTGTTTCTAACCTTACAGGTAGACAAAAACTGATGAGCAGGTTAGGAGATGATGGAATGAGCTCAGTCGTGATTCAGGACCTTTTTTGGAACTTCTTCAAGAAACTGCTGTTCCTGCATCAGAGTATCAAGGTGGTGGTGGTGGTCAACAGAAAGTTCGAAGGTTCCAACCCTGACAGCTCTCATTTTGTTTTGAACAAAGATGGACTTACTATGGATGTTGTGGACTTCAAGCCTCATGAAAGTTATGAAGGCTCAATTGATTTGACCAAGTTTTGGAAGATTGTCCAGCAGGAAACCAGAAGTTTGATCTTGACGTATATTTCTACCAGCGATTCCACTGATCCTCTCATATACAGCTCTACTCCAAAGCCATCTAACACATTCTTTCAGTTTGGAAATATTGAGTATGATCAGGTCCACACAACACAGGTGAAGTCAATTTTGGAAGACATGTTCCCAGGGTTTCTCAGCTCGAGTGATATGCCAACTATTGATTCTCCTTATATTGAGGACAACAAATTTCTGAAGCAAGCCAAGATTATTCCTTCTACTATTCTGAACATGAGGTACATTTTGGAACCGTTTCTCATTTTCGTACAAGGCATTACCTTATTGGTCGATGATTTCATCGAAAGTCCTTTGAAGTTCTTTAACGACTTCATGACTAATGACTTTCTGCCACTGCTCGATGATGGCTTTTTGTGGTTATATAATGATGAAGTTGCTGCTCTTCACTCATTGGAAATCTTTGACTACACAAATATGGATATTCCTCACGAGGATTTTAATTCACAAGGATCATCAGCTAACGACCCCACCAAGACGGACAAGATTTTCAATTTTGTTGTTAAATTCAAGCTGTTTTTGAACAATATCTGCTTCGTGTTGAACACCTCGCTGCAGTTCAGAAGGGAAATCTCAAACATTATCTTCAAGATCTTCAAAGAATTTCACAACAAAGTGGAGGAATTATATCAGGATCTGTACAATGAAGTACTCAGTCATTTAGAAGCTGACAGAGAGATCAAGGCTGCTGTTCAAAATAACAGCAAACTACTGACCCCTGCGGTTATCCAAAAGACACCAATCAACAAAATTGAATTGAGGAACTCGAAGATCTTCTTTCATTTGAGGGTTTTCCACAACTCCCTGAAGTTCTTGATAAACCTTGCTGAGAATCATTTGGTCAAAACCATCGATCTTAAAAAGACTGATCTTAACCTAACTGATATCGAGAAGTTAAGAAAGAACTGGTCCTTCTTTGAGATTATCAACATCAAGAATGACTTGTTTCAAGACAGTGAAGCAACATCTATATCTTTTGAGAATATCAACAAAATTATCCTGGATGATGAACTCAGAATAGATTACAATGAGTCAGTGGAAGCTATAAAAAGAATGGATTCCTCTGTGGAACGTATTATCGAAATCTTGGACCAGGTATCCTATGTATAGAATCATTCGCAAATCAATGAGAGTACTCTCCCTATCCGGTAATTTTCGCGTAATAATTCGCGAATATTGCTCACTTCTTTTTTTTTTCGCCTTCTCAAATTTTCAGTTGTCATCAACAAACAAAAAAAAACCGCAAAACCGACGAAAAAGCGAGGTGGTCTGTGGAGACTAAACAGCGCAACACAGCCAAATTTACCCGGAAGCACGCACGATTTCTACGGATTCAGGTTTTGTATTACATCTACATTGAACTACATTGCGTTCTCCTCTTGCAAACGCGCGCATTTGCTTGTTTTTAGCACCTGTTTATCCACGCAGTTCATTTGCCTCCTTGTTTTTTTTCTTTTGCTTCGGAAAGGAGAAGGAAATTGTTACTGTGGCAACGGGAAAACTAAACAAACAAACAAACACTGTACCGGAGTGTCATTTTCGTTTGATGACGCAGTGATTAGTTGATCAGATTCACACAGACTACACACAATGGTGGCCGCACCATCCTCTGCTGGGAATAGGTTCCGTCAGCGGAAGATCTCCACCAAACAAACGTTACAGATATTCAGACAGAACCAAATATCAGATATTGACAATGAGGATCTACAACAGCGCGAAATTCAGGAAATCGAGACTGGTGTTGATAAGAACGAAGAGGATGAGGTTCACTTGCAAAAGATATTGAAGAACACAGGTATTAGCAATACCTCAGAAACATATATTCCCACTCCGGATGCATCCAAAGTCTGGCCAGAGGCTGAGAAATACTACAGAGGTAAGTTTATCGAGCCTGACTCGTATATCAAGTCTTCCTGCCAAGTGGAGGACTATGTGGGGTGCCTGTACAACATGGATGAAGATGATGAGGAGTTCGTAAAAAAACTGAACAAAGAGTGTGCTTCTAAGAAACTGGAACCCTTGTCTGAAGATGAATTTGAGACTATTATGTTTAACTTTGAAAAGATTATCAATGAAAAACAGCCATTTCTTGTCACAGATCCACACCAGATACTGCCTCTGGAAGAGATTAAACTGGCCCTATTAAAGGTTGACAGATCTTCTGTTGAAAACATGAACAAGGTTCTTGCTGACGAATTGAATGTGCATCCATTTGTCACTCAATTCGATGCTAACGCCGCCAATAAGAAGTCCTCCCGCCAATTGGAGGAATTGATCCATGCATTTGGAGAAAAGATCTATGATCATTTTAGGCAGAGAAAGATTTCAAGGCTGGGAAAATCGATAACACCGATCTTGAAGTTCAGTGGTGACGATGATAGTGATGCTTACATCTGTTTTAGGCAACGTCAATTCAGACAGCAGAGAAAGACTAGAAGGGCAGATACACAGAGCTCAGATAAGTTGATAAGACTCTATCAGGAATTGAAGGCAACCAAAGAGTTAGCATTACTGGTTGCTCAACGAGAACAGAAGAGACTAGATGCTATCGAGACTGAACGTGAGATATTTGAACTGAGATGTAAAGTTAAAGCATTGAAACGCAAGCTCGGTATTACTGACAGCGATGATGACCTTATCGCGCACAAGAAAAAGAAGGTTGTGCCGCCTGAACCTAAACCTGAAGATCCAAAGGATAAAAGAGGTTTGTCCAAGTCCAGTAATAATGCCAACATTCAGGACAGGGGGAAGCAGAATGTTGCAGTTGACGAGAATCTGTCTGGAACAGATGGGAGTCAACAATTCCAGCCGTATGTGAAGCTGCCTCCTTCTAAGATTCCAGATATGGAATTAGAAACTGTTCAGCATTTGTTGAAGACGAAGGATGTTGGTATTCAAAAGTTCGTTGAAGAAAAACTGAAGAAAAGAAAGCTGCAAGATGCGGGCTTCACCAACCTCACAGACTATCCATACAGCCCATTACTCGAGGTTAATATTCAAAACCAACAGATTCTGGATAAGAAACATACGCCTTATTCATCGATCGCTTCATCCTTTTTTGATGTCCAAAGCCGAGGATTTATACCCAACATTGAGAGGTATCTCAATAAGGGCCCAAACGCGAAGGATCAGGAGGTGTTTGTTTATGATCCAAATTCCAATGCAGTCTCCAAGAAGTTCATTCCTGAAAAGTTCAACCCACTGTTCCAGAAATCAGTCCAAACAAGCGAGCCCCTACTCACTATTCGAAAAAGAGTCGGGAGACTTGGTCAAGTTTACATTGACAGGAGATCGATGATTAGAGAGTATAACTTCAGCAGTGAGGATGAAACTTTTGGAGGGCAAATGAGTGACTCAAATAGTGTTGAAATGTTGGATGCTAGAGAGAGGCATGAGGACCAGTGGAGATTTGATACAGACTTGAGTGTTTATGATCCACTTGGAGAACCATTCAGTGAAGATCCCGCTAAGATGAACTCAATATCTAATGAGACCCAGGTGATCAGATTTGGTGGTATGCTGCTCTGTAAATCTTATGAAACCTTGAAAGAATCTATAATGCAATTGAGGCACCAGGTTTACATGCATAAATTGCAAAGAATCCAAGCCCAACAGAAGCAGGAACAATCCACTCAGGGTCAAACTCCTGGAATCACAAATGGGGGTGCTGCTACCCGAGGTACGCCCACCCCGTCATCACAAAAAGGACAGTCACAGAGAGTTTCGATCCCTTCGACCAACGCTGTAAATAAAGCTATAAAGACTGAGAACTAAAGAATTGTTCCCCTTAATGTTACCACGAACCATTTGATTTATGTTTTTGCACGTTCCCCATTTACTTTACTTCTGTCCTTGTAATTGTCACTTTTTTTATGTGTCTGTACTGTAATTTATATGTTTGGATGTATCTGCGTTTAGTTGCCTTAGGCCTAGTGATTCTGCGATGGTTCACCATTATCCCGGTTGTAGGTCGTTTTTGATAAGCTTGACAAAAAAACCAACCTCTTTACAAACACAAAGCTCATCAGCGCACCAATGACAAAAACTGGTCAGACAGCCGGATCCTACCAGCAGAGAATCGAATTATTGCTTAAGAGAGCTGAAAGTGTATCTATTCTAAACGCCAGAACCGACTTCAACGAATTTCTGAAGTCTTTCATTCAAAACTCAAGATCCACCGATGGTACAGATTACAGTGAAGTCAACCCAAATGCTCTCGACGATCTTATCAAGAGCTATACTGATCGCTTTGAAAGATTGAAATTTCTCTTCCTTGAGCAAGAAGCGAAAGAACAATTCTTCAGGCTGGTCCTTGATCCAGATTCTAAAATTATTGACAGAGAAGAGATTCTGAAAGCCGTGGAAAAGGGAGAAGATTTGAAAAGAGTCCTAGACGAGAAAAGGGGCGAGATTGATGAGCTCACTAACCACATTGTTCAGAAGTCTCGAGTGTCTCAAGAGTATCTTGAAGATATCCAGTTCAAGAAGGAGAACCTATTGAAACTCATTGATGAGATCATCGAGAAGAATGAAGGGTTAGATACGATTTACGCTCAATTGACAGCATTCAACAATATAGATCCAAGCTTGATTAAATTCCGGGAGCTCAAGAAAAGGAGTATTGATATCGCCTTCAATATCGAGGACTTGAGCAACGATCAACTTCAAAGCAAGTTAGATGAGATCAAAGCAAAGAGGAAAAGCCTTCAGGTAAAACTAAGGGAACTAGACGAATCTAAGGATTCTAAAGTCTCCAAAATTGAGAAAAATGCTAGAAAAGGCAAGTTACTGAGTGCCGAGAAGGAAAAGTTATCCAAGTTGGTGAATGATATCAAGGATCATGAGATTAATGATCAGGATGAGAGGACTAAACAGGAGAATCAGATGCTTTTAGAGAACGAGAGAAAAATCTCTTTTCTCTCTGAATTGATCAGGAAGATCTCAGACATTTCAAACTTCTCATACAAAACTGACCAAAACTTGTTGAGTTTCAAATTCAAAGACCGGGACGAAGATTGTGTCATTAAGTTTACAGCAAATGGCAAAATCGAGAGCATCGAGTTTCTCTCTTTGTCTGCGGATGAACTTCAAAGAATTATTGAAGTGGCTAATCAGTCAAATGACCCAGCAAAGACTGCCATGACTGAACTTCTTCAGACCTTTCATTCACTAAAATGCAAATAGGCGTCTATTAACAGATCAACTCAGATGATCAAGAATCCAACCTAAACAGACTAGACTAAAACCTCAGCAAAGGGTATAAATGCAAATCTATTATCATCACGTCATTAGTTATCTTACCATCCATAGGTGTCATTTTCCCTTCGAAGGCTTGAGGAACTCCCTGATTTTGGTTTTAGCGCTATCATCCAGCTTCACAGAGTTGGATCTACCCCAACCCTCAGGTTGCCTCTTTAAAAACGCACCTACCGCCCCAAGGTATCCTTCATGTCTCAAAAAGTAGGCAGTCTTATAACCCTGAGACCAGAAATTGATAGCAAAAGACAATGTGTTCATTGTTTGTGGATGCCCTCTAATGTATGATCCACCAAAGTAGATATTCTGTAAATCATGAATCTTGGCCTGTAGGTATGCGATTTGGCCAATATTGTTGGAAATAGCATATAGAAGTGATCTCGAAATATCTGCAGGATTAAATTGATCTCTTTTATTCTTGTGTTGGGATTCGTGTGACTTCTTGAAGACTTTTCCGAATGATGATGCAATGGTTGTTGACTTCAATCCAATCTTGTTGTAATCGGTTCCATATATGTCACCCACAAGCATGTCAACGTTGGTGTTATCGCCTTGAGCAGCTTCATTGAGCATCTCATCATAAGATTCAGCATCAGTCAACAGTGAAAGCAAGCCCCATAAAGTACCACCACCTAGGGAGGAACCTCCAACTCTTACAAAAGTCGAAGGACCAGTAACTTTGATCATTGACACACCCGATCCGATGTTCACTAAAAGATAAGGGTAGATGCTTTGCTTCTCGTTGATGTTAATGAACTGCATTGGGTTCAGCTCAGTGTACATAAAGACTTCATTTGGTATCTCAGTGATGAAGAAGTCAAGGCCCACAATAAGACATTCCATCTCGTCCTCAGTAGTGACTTCAACGTTCAATTCGGTTTTCAGGCGGTCGTAGAACTTGACTGAACCTCCCCCAGTTGCCATAATGTGCACTTTTTCATTGTAAAATCTGATTAGCTTTGCAATAAATTGGATGAACTCTTCAATCTTCTCTGTTTCAATCTTATAGAAGTTCAAGCGCCCACCTTTGGTAGAGTCGAACTCACGCTCGTCATCACTGGAGCTGTTACTGCCATTGTTCACCAACTTCTTAGATATCTGTGGTCCAAGATCTTCATGTGAGTTATTCACGCTCTCATTTGAAGTGAAATAGACTATCTTAGCCAGAGATCCTCCAATATCGATTGCAATGTGGGAAATGTCTGTCTTTTGAAAGGGGAGTGCAATGTCGTTGGTCTCGGGTACAGAATCTATATCCTCATATAACACTTCGTCCACTATAAACGCGCCTTCCACATTGATCTGAATTGGGCCAGGATTACGTATCTTTTGTTCTAGGGATGCATCATTTGTGAGAACGGGTGAGGTATGTTCGCTCATGTAGACCGTGTTGGTGGCTCTTAAGCGCTCTGGATCTAAGTTAGGGAGTTCTTAAAGGTTGAATCGAGGTCATTGGCCTTTTTTTTTTTGGCGTTGGGCCACGACGGATGACTGAAAGAGCCTTCCTCCCCTAAAAGTCCACGCGGCTCTGCCTAGAAGCTCTGCCTAGAATTATTCAAGTGACTCTCTGCGGTTTTGTTGGGGTTCGCGAAATTATCCCGATACAGAAGGGACATCTTGTCGTGGGACCTCTTCAGCCTTAGAAAGCCATATCCCAGTCTGTAGCCTATCTGTAAAGGGGCAGCTCATTTTCGGTCTTCATTTGTTGGTGTCCGGTGTCTGGCATCTGGTTTTGGCGTGTGTCTCATCCAAGTAATCATCTTTGTGTAAAAGGTACTGGGCTGGCAAATGAATACAAACCTACAATTCTACCCAGACAACTCCATCTCTGATATTGAAGCGAAACAAAACGTCCCCCCCCCCCCTCCTACCTAGATATTTATAGTAGTTGAGTGTTTGCCTCCATTGACGATCGAGGTAAAGTGATCATTTGGGGTTGCATCACGTGTGGAAATTTGATTTTGAATGTTGACTGACACTTTGACCTGTTTTCCAAGATTCTGAACATCACAGTTAAGGTACTCACTCAACAACAACAAAAATGAGTTCATTTGATCTGCCAGAGAACTTCTCCCAACTTGTTTCAGAGACCTATGATGAGGCTTTCAAAGACGGTGAAGTGGTCTTCAAAGAATCGACACCTGAATACATTGAAGATGACGACACACAATTCGTCTTGAGTGTTCTTACTGGCCTTGCCAAAAAGCCAACACAAGACAATGATCCAGAGCAAGAGCAGCGCCCGAAAGACTTCAACCCCTTTCTAAATCCTGATCCGAAGATGACGGTCCTCGCTGACTACGGTGGCGAGTTTAACATCCTACTCAATAAGTTCCCAATCACAGCGAATCACCTCCTTCTGACAACAAAAGAGTTCAAGACTCAGACCTCTCCACTCTCTTCCAATGAATTGATTGCTAGTATCAAGATCTTGACTGCTTTGGAGAAAGGCTCCACCAAGAATGAGAAATTCTTCGGCTTCTTCAACTGTGGTGAAAACTCAGGTGCCTCCCAGCCACATAAACATCTCCAGTTCTTGAAGTACCCGGACAACTTCGCTCCATTCCCCTCATCAATTGCATCCTTAGACGATGCCTTCATTGCCAGCAGTAGAAAAGAACCCTTACAGAATCAGCATTTGCCATTTGCCCACTTCGTTCTTCCTCTACCAAGGGACGAAAAGACCCTCTATGACGATGACTACCTAACCATGGCTTTCAGTTCACTTCTGCAAAGAGCAATGACTATCCTGAGGGATTCTGGCAAGCCAGTCGCTTATAATACGCTAATCACCAGGAAGTGGTTAATGGTTGTTCCTAGATCCGAAGCATACTACAAGGGTAAAGTTGGCGTCAACTCTGTGGGATTCAGTGGTCTATTCCTTGCAAAGAACGATGAATGGAGGGAAATTATCAAGACCGATGGTCCGTTGAAGATATTGAGTGAAGTTGGTTTCCCAAATACCGCAAATCAAGCAACAGATGAGTACCATTATTAGACTAATAAATAGAAGGCATTGCTGAAATTATACGAAAACTCTTCTACATACCAGTGTGTTCCTAATAGCAATAGGAATAGTAGATTGTATAGGTTCCTGGGGAGACCCATAAGTTGAATATACATGAATGAAAAATCATAGCCCCTCGTTAGTCGTAAAACTCACTCCTCTTCTCTTGTGTTTGAAATGCTCTATTTAGCGATAGTGATGTTGTCAAGTTGATCTCTCTCAGCGGCTTCAGCCTCCAATTCCAATAAGAATGGCAACAAGTATGGAGTGTCCTCTTCGGCCTTGACAGCCTTATCAGCTGGCAACAACTTGTGGGTAATGGCGAGTTGGGCAGCGCTAATCTGTCTGTAGTTTCTGGCATACAAGTCGTTCTTGTTCAATCTGCTAATAGCCTTCTCGACAATTGGGGTTTCATCATGGATGATATCGTCCAACTTCAAACCCATTTGTCTGTAACCAGCATAAGCAGTGAAGAATTTGGCAGTTGGAACAAAGATGGATCTCAAGATTGGAGTCTTCAAAATGAAGTCACCGGTCTTAACGATGGAGGTGAAAGTAGCTGGCATTTTGGAAGAATCGGAGCTATTCGGTGTCGCTGAGAGCGTGCTATGAAGTCAATCTTTTTTTTTTTTGGAAGACTTTCGAGTTTTTGTGAAATTTGATTTTACCCGCTTTTCATTGGCTCCTTGTCTTTTGGGAACGCGAAAAATACCAAATACAGACAATTCACGTGATGTACCATATAAAGTGACAGCTTCTTAAAGAAGCACCCTACTTTAGCAGTATACTAGTCGAATCGAATTAAATATTAAACGTCAGAAGAGAAGGGTATCAAAGTATAAATATAAACAAAATGCATAAACAGCTACAACCAACCGAAAACCAAACCCAAAAAATGCTAAATTGAACCGCTACTTCTTCCTCCATCCAAAGAACGTCTTTCTGGACTTCTTCTCTTTCTTCTCACTCTTTAGAGGCGATGACGTGATTAACGCATCATCATCCATTGAAACCAGTGGAAAGTCATGTTTATCATTGTGATACTTTGGTGTCATTGTAGTCAAATCCAGTTCTGGTCCAGGTTCTCCCAAATCAAAAGGTGTCAAAGTGGAGTCAGCTTCAAGATACGTACTGTCCTCAAAAGATTCTTTCTGAGGGGACTCTGACTTAGATGCAATAGAAGACCCTGAGTTGCGACGAATCTTGCTACTCAACGACTTTAAGAGAGAGTTTGACTTCTTATGAGATTTGATAATATTAGTGTTAGGGCCAGTTTTGAACTTGATTGGTGTGGAGGTCGGCGTAGACGATACTGCACGTTCAGGCATGTCATAGATTTGGGACTCGAATTTAAAGCGAGAAGGTGATTGGGGAATAGGTGAGTGGAGGGATGATGAAGGTGTCATGGCCTGTGTCTGTCTGGTAAAGCTTGACACTGAAGACTTGTGTAGTGAGGATGCAGTGTTAGGTGTGTTTCCAACAACCTGCGACAAACTGTCAGAAGACTTTAAAGCGTTCGATAGGAGTAGATTATTGTGGTAGTAGTTCTGATATCTTGTAGCAGAAGCGCCACGGCGTGTAGTGGTGTTAGTCTTGGTAGAGGTTGGTGTGGATGTGATTGATGTGTAAGCACTTGATGGTGATTGAGGCTGCTTAGAGTATGAGACCTGTTGCGGTCCTAAGGAAGAGCCAGAGTTCAGACTGTTCATGGAGGGGTTAATCTGTATGTTAGATACTGATGAAGAAGTGGAACTTAGAGCCTCATAATCATCCTCGTCTTCCTCCTCCTCGAATATGGCAGAGTTCTTCCTCGGGTTGGTGTTTGCCTCCTTGGAAAACACCTTGTACTTCAGAAAGTCATCCAGTTCTGGAGCACTCTCAGTACGTCTGTGTGATATCTTCCTATTCACTTTTGCAGGCATTGCAGGATCTCGGTAGATACCAGATGCCAAGTCAAGGTCGATAATTGCCTCGGGGATGGTGTACTGTGCAGAAGAACTCGAAGTATTTGAATAATTGTAGTAATTTGTTGCAACAGACACTGCCTGTCTCTTAAACTCAGGGGTTGTTTCATTAGAAGAGGAGGAGCAATAGTCCTTGTAATCCTTCTTCTTTCGGGCCATAGAAGGAGCCCATGACTTCACCTTAGTGTGGGTTCTCTGATGTGGGGATGGGGATATGCATTTAAGATCTTGCGGGCAACCTTCTGGCTCGGTGATAGTCACTATTGGAGGATCCCTGGATACGTGAGCCCTCGAGTTTGGTGTGGTCGGCAAGGATGATGATAAGACTGAAGACCCGAGTTGCTGGGAAATCGATGGAGCCTGCTGTTTGAAAAATTCAAGGTCGAAATCACCACTGATTGCAGCAGATCGTTTGTGTGAATGACGTCTTCGGTAAGCCGATGAGGACGAAGATGTTGAAGACGGTGCAGCAAGCATTCTCTTCTTATACTTGATTAGTGTGGGCAAACGCGTAGATAGAAAAACTGTCTAGATAACGGTACTCAGTTGGACAACAGGGAAAAGCAGTAAAAAAAGAAGAGGCAAAGAATGAATGACAAAGCGCAGAAGAAAAGGAGCGACTTATGGTGAGGGTGCCTGGTTATTGAAGAGTCTTCAAGTCGATTAAACACCACCTTGAAGGGAAAAAAAGGTGGAAGACGAGACTGTGTGGACCACACGCGAACCGGGTTACCAGGGGCGCCGAGCTGGTAAGTAGGAGACGTTGGGAACGGGCGAATGAGTTAGTTGAACCAGCAGCTAAGTTGACGAGCTGGACCTTAGAAAAAGTGAACGATTCAAGAAGTGGGACTATGGGGTCTGAGAGGAATGGAAGTTTGTTCCGTTGGCAATTAAAGCTCCAAAAACGGATAAAAATTTTATTTAGGCACGAGTTTGAGGGAAAAGGCTTACCCGGCTGCCTAGGAGATGTACTTCAATGCAGGTCTATGCGGTACTAGGAACTCTCTTCTTTCAGACCAAGGAGCCTGAAAAAGAGATGAAACAACAAGAGGACAGTCCCATGAGCCACAGATGGCATGTGAGTAACTGTGAGCGGTCATAACCAATTCTAATGAGATACGACCCTGTAGGGACGAACAAAACTCCGTTTAAGCTGCTGGTATGGATCTGATAGGTTTGGGGCGCCAAGTGTGACGTAGCATAGCAAGGGTGTTCTCTCAGATTGAAACTCTATTTCCCGTCCGCTTTTTGTGGGACGGGCCAAGTTTAGGGACGGAGGGTTGTTCAAGAGCAGGGGTTCAAATCTCACCTGAACTGCTCACAAGGATGCTTCTCCACCCTGTAATTGTTGGTTTTGACTCAGTATCAGATCAGCATCTACAACTTGAACTCTTCGTCAAGTGAGTCAAGTGAGTCAAACAACGTGGATGTGAGTATGCATTTGCGCCCTACATTTATTCGATGGAGTTTCCATCTCAAGAACATATGCATGTATATGCACGCCCGCTAATCCCGTTGTCGATTGCTGCGGATTGTATCTTTCAAGAAATGGAATCTTCATCTTCGGGGAATGTGTCAGACCTGAAAAGAGAAGCTTTATTTTAGGGAGTTCGCTGCTTGGTGGAATCACCTAAACAGCAGCCGTAATTGGAGCTGGACCAGGTTCCAGACGTAGCCTGCGTAATAGTCGAACATTTGATCGTGAAAAGATGCAAATGTAGATTCGCGAATCAATCAAATCAATATCACAAACGAAATATGTCATCACTAGCGCTCGGCACAACACGCAGAGCTCGTAACCTTTATGATTATGTCAGTAGTTATGTAATCAACTTCTATCCTTGTTTCTTGTTGACGCCAAACACCATTTGCCGGTTCAGTTTCTTTTCAAGTTTTCAACAAGGCAAAAAAAGTAATCTATCGCACCTCCTCAGGTGGACTGGGAACACAAAATAAATAACTTTATTCTTCGCTGTGGTGCTTGATTGATGAGCTTTCCGCACATTCAGCAGCAAGTTCAGCACGATACCATGCAGATTCACCAGGGACCCCAACAGCAACATCCTCAGCAGTTCAACTCGCCCCAAGTAGCCCAACGTACCCTCAACAGCCTCTTCCAACAACAACAACAACAACAGCAACAACAACAACAACAACAACAACAGCACCTTCTTCAATCCCAACCACAGCAACTCCTTGCTCATCAGCCTCAATTGCAACAACTACCGCAACACACCGTTAAAGAGGTCTGGAACGATAATTTTCATCATGAATTCCAAATTATTCGCCGTTTAATCAACAAGTACAACTATGTGTCGTTCAGCACAGAATTTCCGGGAATTCTAGCTAGACCAATGGGTGTATTCACCTCCACTAGTGATTATCACTATCAAACACTAAGAACAAACTGTGATTTGCTAAAGCTGATCCAATTTGGAATCTCACTGAGTGATGCAAACGGAGAAAAGCCAGATAACATTTACAGCACATGGCAGTTCAACTTCAAATTCGATTTAAACTCAGACATGATTTCCACCGAGGCTTTTGAATCTCTAATGAAGACTGGTATTGATTTTCCTAAGCATCAAGTATTAGGTATCAACGCTTTTGAATTCTCCGAACTCCTGATCTCCTCAGGTTTGATACTATTAGATGACTACCATTGGACCAGTTTTCATTCTGGCTACGACTTTGGATTCCTAGTAGCTATGCTGACCAACAATCTTATGCCCTTGAAGGAGGAGGATTTCCTAACCAAGTTGCACAAGTATTTCCCTAATGTCTACGATTTGAAGGTGCTGGCTAAGCACATTATGAATAGCAGAGACAAAGACACCAACAAACTATCACTAGAACAACTTGCTGAAGAGCTTGGGATCTCAAGACAGCTATCATATATCTCGACTGGTGGGCAAGCTCTTTTGACCAAGATTTGCTTCACAGAATTGAAGAATAGAGTCGCGAATGAAGATCAGTTGATCAAGTTTAATGGTTTGATACATGGCTTGAGTACTGAGCAGCAAGTGTTCCAGCAACAAGCAAACTATCCAGTGAACCAACTGCTCGCTGGTCATGATCTCTAGCCTTCCAATAGCTCCCGTTCTTTAGGACTAAACGACTCTGATTTCCATTAATTGTAGATCATATTCCGGTAGTAAGTCTCAAAGTAATCGTTCCGGAATTCATATCCCACGATTCTCGAAATTTTAAATGTCAAAATAGAGAAAACAGAGAATCTTTCGACCATTTCCTCACTATCGCCACTCTCCCTTAGCATAGCATCTTTAGAATATAATAATCATGCCAACCATTGAAGCCATCACTTACTCCTTTGCTCGTTTTTACTACTCGCAGCTGCACGAGGATCCTTCCAAACTCTACCAGATCTACGCTGCCTCTGCAAAGTTGACCCACTCCAAGGTGCCAACCTTCACCACTGATGAACTGGTCAACAATGTCAAAAAGGCTCCAGAAACTGAAACTGCATCAACTACTGCTGAGATTGAAAAGTTTTACGCTGATATTGTATTAAAGGAGTCTAAGATCAGAATATCACACATTGATTCTCAGAGTGCCCTGAACAACTCCTCCATTCTGGTGAATGTGATGGGTGAGTTGGCCTTAACTGATGACAGCCCTGTTTTCAAGTTCAACCAGACTTTCATATTGACACCAGGTAGAGTTAAAGACTCTTATGATATTGCCAATGATATCTTTAGATTGATCCCTGATGAATACTTGGAGGTTAGTACTGGGGAAGAGAAGAGACAGGAGCCAGAACCAGAACCAGAACCAGTGGAGGTTAAAGAAAAGGAGGTTCTAGAAAGTGGGGAAGACATCAAGAAAGATATTGAGAAGGAGCCAAAACCAGAAATTTCCAACGATGAAGTGAAGCCAGAAGCTGCCATTGACGAGGGTAAGGCTGAAGAGGTCAAGGCAGAGGCCAGACCTGAACAAAAAACTACTAAACAAGACGTGAAGGATGATTCCAAGGATATCAAACCAGATACCAGAGATACCACTAAGGAAAAGGATACAAAGGAGCACAAACCAAAAGCAGCTAAATCTCCAAAGCAAGAAGGCAAAAACACCAAACATGCGAAGTCTCCAAAACAAGAAATTAAGGAATCCAAGCAGAAGGTTGAAAAACTTGAGTTGAAGGAGGACGCTAAACTCAAGGCGACTAAGGAAACAAAGGAGGAACTAAACTCCGAGGCCGCTAACTCTACTGTTGAACCTCCAACCACTGAGACGAAGGAAAAGGAGAATGTTGAGGATGCCAAGCCTTCCGGTCCTCTATCCTGGGCTGACATCTCCTCAGCACCAGATAAACAATTCACAACGATCAAACCAAAACCTTCGTCCTCAAAGCCAAGGGATGCCTCTAAGTCCCCTCAACCTTCTCCAACCCCCCAACCACAGCAGCAGCAGCAGCAGCAGCAGCAGCAGCAACAGCCAGGTTTGAAGCAACAAGTAAATGGTACTTCTGTCAAACATGGTTCTCCAAAGAAGAAGCAAGAGTATTTGTATGCAGTGCGCCTAGGTGGTATTGACCATCTTAGTGCCTCTGACGTGAGAGTGGAGTTGGATGAGCAGGTTGGAAAGACCAACAAAGTTGAGCCAAGAGGTCAGTGGGCTCTAGTGAGTTTTGAAACTCAGGAATCCCAAATAAGGGCTTTAAAGAAGAAAACCATTGTTATCAAGGGATCTACAGTGAAGATTGATGAGAAGCCAATTGATCTGGAGTTCAAGAAAGCTCCTTTGAAGCAAAACAATACTAAGACTAACCAAAAGCAAAACAACGCTTCTTTCAACAAGGGTAGAAGACCTGGCGCTAAGCAAGCTGCCTGAACAAATTGAGGTACACTGCTGAGAAAAAACAAAAATGTCATGATTGTATACGCTATAGAAGCTTTAATGAATAACCGCAAGTATGTATGAGTTTGTATTCTTTTTACTTCAACAATTCTTCAATGATTTTGTTTTCAGTTCTTGGCTCATCCGCATCTACGCTCTTCAATCCCAGTCTTCTCAACACCTCAATGATTTTTTCCCTCGGAAATCCCATGTTTTCAAAGTTCTTCACCGTAGCCTCATCTATCCCGTACAGCTCAGCGTCATTTGCAGTCTTGTCGCTATCCGTAGCATAAATTGAAGTCCAGTACTTTGCTGTGGTCTTGAACCCTTCAAGATCGGACAAGTAATGTTTGGCCACCTCAGCATCTTGAGGATCGTTTGGTTCAGGAGATTGGAAGAGCGATTGTAAAGAGATCAAGCTGGACTTCAAAGTCAAAATTGGGGTCCAGTTGTCTTTCAAAATGTCGAGACAAATCGCACCAGTGACAGATGAAATGTTTGGGTGGTACACCTTAGTGTCAAACTTCATGATAGGGGGTTTGAATGGGTACTCGTTTGGGATCTTTATGTCCACAGTGAACTTTCCACCGGCATAGGGAGTGTCAGGAGGTCCCAAAAAGGTACCTGTCAAGTGACTCAAATCATCCTCTGATACCAGCTTCAAGGTGATTGAAGCTTGTGTGTCGCTTTCCACATCGTCAAGTTCTTTCAATATTCTTTTGATTCTGGACATGAACCTATTTCCTTTTGATCGTAAGCCGCTTTCTGGCAGGGTTCTGAGCTGGACAGTCTTTGTGGCGTTTCGTTGTTTGTTGTTACTTTTCACTTTTTGCTATAGACAGATTACCCGGTTCTGAAAAAACTCTGAAGTCTCAGAATATACCTCAGGCAACACACTAAAAACAAGCCAAAGCACACACAACCTCCACAACGCCTAGCCCCCTCATCCAGATTGATGACCATCGACGATATACCCACTATTAAGTCGGTAAACATTACAAAGGACCCTATCACGTCAACCAAATCTATTAATGAATACCAGATACTGCAGCGACTGGGGCATGGTCACCATGGCAAGGTTTACCTCGCGAAGTCCAAAACAAGTGGTCGTCAGGTTGCCATCAAGGAGATTTCAAAAGTCACAAAGTTAAGTATTCATAACAAGGATCCTGATCTCCAGATAAATAAGATTCTGAACGAAATAGGCATCATGAAAGTAATTCTTAACCATCCAAGCATCCTGAGACTTTGGAAGATTCTGAATGACTTCCAGAGCAATAAGATATATCTAGTACTGGAATATTGTGCCTTGGGGGAGCTCAAGTTTGGTGCCTTTCAGAAATACTCACTTCGTTTCATCAAATCCGCGATTAGAGATGTGGTTCTAGGCCTAGAATACATTCACTCCTTAAGTATTGTTCATCGCGATATCAAACCTTCAAACTTGCTATGCACCAAAGAAAAGAACGTGAAGATATCCGATTTTGGCATATCACAATTGCTACGATCCCCTACAAACTCAACCGGTTTGTCGTCCAGTCAACTGGTGAAAGAGACTAAGGGGAAAGGCATTAACAATGGATTTGGAACCCCTGCTTTCTTGTCGCCAGAGCTTTGCAACTGCCATGCCGCAGAGGAAGTTACAGAGCTGATAAATGGGAAAGTTGATATATGGGCTTTTGGTGTCAGTATTTACTGCCTTGTATTTGGTGAACTGCCCTTCAATGGAAAGAATGAGTACGAGTTGTTCAACAAGATTATCAACGACGATATTGATTTTTCACCAGAAGCAATGGTTTTCCAAGATGAAGTTTCTTTTGATGAAAGGAAGTCGCTGGCAGACTTGCTTCAAAGAATGTTACAGAAAGATCAAAAGAAAAGAGTTACGATTAATGAAATAAAGGACCACAAATTTGTGACTGAAGATCTAACTAGTGCTGAGAGAAGTGAATTTCAGACTTTCAATGAGAAATATGGCCAAAAGCTCCCCAGCCTAGATGCAACTCCTGGTGAAAAGTTGAGAACTACTAATTCTATTCAAAGAAAGTTCAAGTCTTTTTTCAAAAGAAGAACTTCTTCTTCGTCATCGTCAGCTTCCAGAGTAACAGCAACCCCAGGTTCAACGTCGTACCATACACCTGTTGATCCAGAGCCCTTATTTATCCTTGCAGACGATGATGATGTCAACGATGACAATAACGCTTCAATGCCTGTACCATCACATCTTTCTACACAATTGAATCAACTATCTACGCATGACTTCAGCACCCCATCCCCACAAAAGAGACCAGGTTCATCCCAGGGAGTTACTATGAACACAATAGATAGACCTAGGCTTGACAAAGAAAAGAGCTCATTCACAATACTGCCTCAGGATTCTCTTCTCACATCTGCAAAAAGGACCTCTATTCCAAACTCCACCAACTCGCTGAACCTAAACTCTGTCCTAACAAAAAAGAAGTCTGAAAACTTCGGATTCTCAATTTATCAGTCATATGGAACTGACGATGACGATTCAGACGATGACGATGATAGCATCGCTAGCATGGAGGACTACTACCGTTATGGAAATGATGTATACCATGGGTTCAGTGGTGATCACCAATTCGGGGATGGTGGTGAGGATTTGAATGATGACAGAGGTGTTGATACACCACCTGTGAGTCCAATTGGTACCGAAGAACTGGAAAACTTTAAGAGCGTTAATGAATACCTGGGAATATAGAAAACTTGAATCCTTGCTAACTTATGGAGTATAGAAGGGAGCACTCATGATTGTTGAGGAAACAACCAGACTATCTTTTGAAATCAACTAGATCATCAATATTGTTGCTCAACTTTCTGGTGCGTAATTTGAGATAAACTTAGTAAGCCTCACTTAATCCAGGAGAACTTGAAGTCACAAACCTCGTTCGTCCAATTTCAGATAAATTTCATGTTGTTTGAAAGAAAATTCCTACCAGCAAATAGAAACTAAATGTTGCCGCGCCAGAGTCTTGATGAAATTGCGCACATATCATCTATGCTGGAACACTTCAAGGTTGAAAAATCAGAGAGCGGGAGTAGACTGTAGCCAATCCTAGTTCCTCCAAAGATTTTCTGTTTTTTTTTTGGACGCTTCAGAGGAGCTTGTTCGAATCAAGCGTCCGTAGAATAGTGTTGGATGGTTGCTCCTTCATACAGAATGAAAGTGAGGCAACTGCTCCAGTAATGATCGTTCAGAGGCTGAAGCAGATGTGCACAATTGAGGCTCAAGTAAGGTGAACGTATAGGCCACTTGTAAAATCGACAGATACGCATCTGGACGTCCGATCAGGAACAGTCAACTCCGCTTCAACGTTCCCGACCTATTTTTCGGCTTTGTTAACCACCACATACTGTATACCCGCTTTATTGAACTACAAAGTGAAAGGAGCTATATACCTATGAGCAATAGTATATCTACCAGTGACCCAGAGCAGTTTTTTTGAGGCTTCTCTAAGCCCATTTCGAAACCATCGAGCTTAACTTTAATTTTATCTTTTGATCAAATCTGGCCCTGTGATCTCTGCAGCTTGCCGTAAATCGGCATAGCATTGGAAACTTGAGGCGTAAGAAATTGAAGAGTTTCCCAGTCTTTGAGTGTGGATGTTATACCCTCAGTGATGAGGTCATGAGGAGAGCGGGTCTTTGAACTTCACAATAGCATATCAAGTACGAGCCCATTCTATGTTAAAGCTTGAGATCCGTGGTTGGTTCCTTAGTCAGCTGCAGGCTAACCTCCGAGCTTTGCATTTCGGATCAACAGCACCCAAAATCGCAAGCTTCGTCTTCCAGAATATAATCACCTCAAGCTGTTGTACTCACTTATACAATCTATGTGAGAAATGACACAAACAGAAATCCCAAAGCAAGTATGTTATGCTCCTCGGTTTACCAGTAGATCCTTTTGGCGTGATGTCACACGGCGCGTCCCCCTCACATCACGGGTGACCATATCTAGTCCACAAGTTGGCATATCGCCCGATTGGGTGGACCTTTGTTTATCATCTTCCATTTTGGTGTGGTTTTGGTCTCTCTAGGCACTCATACATCACAGTTGTGCAGGACCTTGCATGTTTTTGACATGAGCTTAGTATTTTGATTCTTCCTCTTTGGGACCAGGAGCCAGAGCAAGTGATTGAGGGCCTTTCAAAATCCCATTTGGAAAGGGTTTGTTTTTGGCTGGGGAGAGGTTAGCCATCCTATAGGATGTAACGCACCTGCAAACTCATATCCGTGTTCAATATAAAAGGAGTAGAAGGTCTAGGCTCGATGCTGTTTACAGCCCACGCCCAACTTAACCACGGCAATGTGAAGGTGCTGTTGCATAGAAACAGAGGTTTTTTTACGCATGATTTCTTGCTGCGTATCTCGAGATACCCCAAGATCAATGAGGTGCTCTGAGAAGCTGGCTGAAAAGGGTAAAAGGGAAATACGTTTCAGATTTTTGCTACCTCAAGAAAGAAGGTTATATAAAACAGCAACCAAGTCAATTCTCAATGTTTGAACTAGACCCCCCCTTAAAGGCAATGCAATCCATTGAGTGCTTCTTCTCCCACAGCCCCACAGCCTCTCCAGCCTCGCCCTGTGCCCTATCAAAAGTCCTCAACAGAAAAAGTTCTCTCAAAAGACCTTGTGGAAATGGCAAGCGACCTCTGTCACTAGCCACACACTGTTTGAACACCGTCACATCACTCCAAGAAACTTGTTCCGATTCACCAACTTCCACGCTGGCTGCAGATCTTTGTGAGAACTTTCACATCGACTCCTCCCAGTAAGTCCCACTAGGTCTTGTTCCTGGTTTGCTGCCCTGTGGGATGGTTTTTTTTTTAACACAAAAAATCGCATTTTTAGTAGGGCAAGCTCTGGCTTCTGATTGCAGTATACTAACTCTCTGACTCCCCAGGCCATCCTCTAGACTGCCCAAGCGAGGCTCTCTACTCCCCAAAATGGATTCAATTCAAACATCTCGTCCACCTTTTCCTGGTAGTAGCGATGTCTCTACCAGAAGTTCACGGACTACCTCAAACGCATCCATCTCCTCAGTCTGCTCATTCAGCTCCTTCTCAAGCGTGGACTCTGAGGGACAGATGCAAATCTTTAACGCTCCCTCGATGCCCTCTTTACAACCACAGCTACCCGTAAGGAAGACACTGCGCAGATCACTTACAACTGCCGCCAACCTCAGAGGAGGCGTCAACTCGCTCTGTGGTTCTGTGAACCTCAGAGAAAAATTTGGATTTACCAATGATGATGACGACAGTGCTGAGCAGAACTTGTTGGACAGGTTCTGCATGCCTTCTCCTATAGCTGAGAAGACTTCGATGGTGGATGATAGTGAAGAAATGGATCTCCATAAACGTGAGATTGGTTCTCCCATCCAGAAGAAGCCCGTAAGAGCAAAAGTGCGTCGTATTCACTCGATGTTCTACTCCAAAAAGGAGATTACCGATACAGCAAACCTGTTTGGGAACCTGATGCACTCATCTTCTCCAAACCTGGACGAAGTCTGCGATACCAATAATAAGAGTATCCCTGGTGAGGTCGTGGAAGACTGCGTGGCAAGTTCCATGTTGAAGAGGTCTAAGATTGAGACCTTCAATGTTAAGAATGATTTCATCCCTAGAATCACAGTGGAAACATTGTGCAAGATCCTTGATGGGAACTACAGTGAATTCTTTGATTCTGTCACCATGGTAGATTGCCGCTTTGAGTACGAGTACAAAGGCGGTCATATCGATGGTGCCCTTAATGTTTCATCTCAAAGAGAATTGGAGGAGAAGTTTTTGGACAAACATTCCAAAGACAGTCTGCTAAATTTGAGCAAGAGGAGA
The DNA here is from genome assembly GCA_030558145.1 of Barnettozyma sucrosica. Classification (NCBI taxonomy): domain Eukaryota; kingdom Fungi; phylum Ascomycota; class Saccharomycetes; order Phaffomycetales; family Phaffomycetaceae; genus Barnettozyma; species Barnettozyma sucrosica. The sequence continues at coordinate 543,476 of JAJMRY010000004.1, forward strand.
CTAATTGTGTTTCATTGTGAGTTTAGTTCATATAGGGGTCCCCTGATGGCTTCTCATTTAAGAACTTGTGACCGAAACATCAACCAGGACAAGTACCCACACTTGGATTACCCTGATATTCTCATCCTAGAGGGTGGGTACAAGACATTCTTTGACTCTCAAAGGCACAGATGTTTCCCGCAGAAATATGTTGAAATGAATGACAATAATCACAAAACCCTTTGTGAGAAGGAGTTGACGAGATTCAAGAGAGACTTGAAGAGAGCCAGTTCATTCAACAGTCTATCATTTGCCGCATCAGTCAACATGTCCACTTCTTCATTCACAACCACCCCAGCCACCTCTATGTCATTCGTGGCTCCCACAAAACATCTGCATCGAAGAACTGTGACCTCCGGTGCCATAAACTTTTCAAGAAAGCCAAGTCTCAAGTCGCAATTTTCTGACTTTTCAAACCTTAAGACAGCGAATGAACCCGACAATGACAACAGACCGCCAGCTGCTTTGAACTTCGCATTCAAATTCCCTATGTCGGTAGACCCACCATCTGTTACCTCTGTTAAACCATTAACCACGAATTCCAAAATTGCATTGCCTTCACAGGCCCATTCTGACACGCCTATTATCAGAAACAAGCTCTCCAGATCTCTTACCTACAACATATGAATATGGAGTGTGATTGTTTCCTTCTGCATTACTTTCTTCAGCATATCATTGGTCTTATCATCTATTATAGATTACTGTCTAGGTATATAATGATCCGACACACTCTCCAGAGATGTAAATTGATGTTCTCAAGCTGATCGAAAGTAGCGCTATCTCGATGCTTTTCATTTCAATTCGCGAAACCCTTTTCTTTTTCAGGCTCCTTCCGGTTTGGTTGAAGACAACGACAACGATCGTGACAATTCTTTCAAGGAGTACGAATAAACCCTCTCATTTCAAGCTCAAATAAGCCTTAATGGACAGCGATGTACCCTCAGTCACAGAGTTTACTCGTGTTAACTTATTCGAACTCTTGCGAACCGCTCTCCCCGCTCTTGAGGGCAACTTCAACGTTTATGAACTCACATCCGGAAGGCTAAGCTACCCTATTCCAGGATCACTCCCCCGCATATTGAACACCTTTCACCCAACCTTCTTCCTCACAAACTTCACAGAGTCCGATGTAAAGGAACTGTACCCTGAGATTGTACGAAATGTTACCCGGATGATTGAGTCGCTGGACCTTGCCCTTCTGGATAAAGAACCATTTGTTGGAGGGGTGGTATCCCTTTGTTTGGTTGTTTCGGGCATCACCACTGCCAGTTGGATGTTATTCATGCTGGTATTGCTCAGTTCTAACACCATCCCAAACTCGCTACTATTGGCAAACCTCTTCCATGCAGTGGGTAGTAGTGTGATCCTCGCGAAGTTGACGAACTACCTTCAGATTCAAGTGAGTCTCAATTTCCAGGATACAGCGCAGCTGAAGTCGTTGATCTATTCATCGACTGGAATTAATGTTGTAAAATCTCTTATGGTGCTTTTTATCTATGTGTCATGGGTTGATCTGCTGGTTCAGAGTACAAGATACGATCATAAGAAGAGATATCTAACAGTTGGCTTGACATTGAGTTTTACTGCATTTGCATTTGTGATGGCTTACAACTGTCTTTACACTGAAGTCTCGCATTTTAACACCGGGTTTATGGTCATAAAGGTGATTCATCACATTTTGAGCTTCAGTTGTCTGATTCTTTTCACCTTCAAAATCCTGTGGTTCAGTATCAAGAAGAGGAAATTTGCATATCACAGAAAGTCCATTGCCCTAGCAATCTTTTCGATTTTTACACTGATGTCACCTTACGCTTTCAGTCTTATTGATATTGTTTCTGATGTGCTGAGAAGCTGGTGCACTTTTGCCACGATTTTTTCTTATCTATGTGCAACAATTACCATCTGGGAATGGCTTCATACTATCAAAACATTAGAAAGAAGACATGAACGGAAGACGGTATTGGGGAGAAGAATATCCAATGACAGCTTTGCCCATGCCGATAATAAGGCAGTTTCAGGCGGTACAGGCTACATCTTAAAGTCTTCCAACGTTGTTGCATTCTTCAGTCTACTAAACTCTAAACTATGCGGGGCGTTTGCAGCAATATCTCATACATTAATCAAGGGAGCTTTAAAGAGGAACTTTGAAGGTAAAGGTGAAGGTGCTGGCACCAGTAACCCCGACAATGGAGTGATGCTCTATGAAATGGCCCTTTCTGTCAGAGACTCTATGCACAGTTCACCAGATGATCTGATGTCTGATAACATTTCCTTAGTCGGAGAGTATCCGCAGTTTAATGTCGATCACAGGTTTTTGAGAAACACACCTTCAACTGGCTATGACACTCAGGTTGCTACACCTGCAAGTCCCTCTGTGAGGCCCCAACAGTCAACCAGGGAATATGACGGCACTATCCATACAAACTTACATTAATAATTTTCTAATTCATCCGCATTCCACTCTGAAAAATTGTACGAATACTACAATACTTGTCTCTTTACGGTTTTGGTTCTTAGTGGTGCTCGCCAGAGTTAATCAACTAACTACATCTATTGCTGTCTGCCGAATTTCTGTACTCTCTAAAATGTTCAAGTTTTGCACAATAAATGGGTGGCGACATCCAAATGCTCCTTACCCAACCCGACTAAAACTCTTCGATATAGCTCCTGATGAACAAATTCAAGGCTGTTGTTCAACAAAGGGGCTGACTGATCTCATGATCATGAATTTTCGCGATTTTTCTGGAACTCTTCGGAAGGCAACTATTTAAGGAGCCCGTCTGACACAAAAAAATCTAGGCTCTGGCCACCATATCGAACCTCAAAACATGCTGTCCAGGTCGCGATTCACATTAAGACATGGTATACGTCGCTTTTCAGCAGCACCTGCCGGTCGCAGAGCTATCAATATCGTACCACGGGCCTCAAATCTAACATTTATTCCAAGTGTTTCTCATTCCACCCCAGTCCTTTTACGCTCCTTGAGAATGGCCAGTAGTGGACCTGGGAACTTCCGAATGAACATGAATCCTCAACAACAGGAGCCAGAAGTACCTGCACTTGAGCAGTTTGGTACTAACCTTACCAAACTAGCGGAACAGGGCAAGTTGGACCCCGTCATTGGTAGAGATCAGGAAATCCAAAGAGCCATTCAAATCCTTTCCAGACGTACCAAGAACAATCCAGTGCTCATCGGTCGTGCCGGTGTTGGTAAGACGAGCTTGATTGATGGTTTGGCCCAGCGTATTGTCAATGGGGAAGTCCCAGAAAGTTTGAAGAACAAGCAGTTAATTACATTAGACTTGGGTGCGCTAATCGCAGGTGCCAAGTTCAGAGGTGAATTTGAGGAGAGATTGAAGAAAGTTCTAGAAGAAATTGATCAGGCTAATGGAGAGATCATTGTTTTCATTGATGAAGTTCACATGCTCTTGGGGTTGGGTAAAAGCGATGGTTCAATGGATGCTTCCAATATCTTGAAACCGAAGTTGGCAAGAGGTTTGAGATGTATTTCTGCGACCACCTTAGATGAGTATAAGATCATTGAGAAGGATCCAGCTTTGTCCAGAAGATTTCAACCAATTTTGTTGAACGAACCAAGTGTTGCTGATACAATCAGTATCCTTAGAGGTTTGAAGGAGCGTTACGAAGTCCATCACGGTGTAGCTATCACAGATGCTGCCCTTGTTTCTGCAGCTGTCCTCAGTAACCGTTACATCACCGACAGATTCCTACCAGATAAGGCCATTGATCTAGTTGATGAGGCATGTGCTGTCTTGAGACTACAACATGAGTCTAAGCCTGACTCCATACAAATTTTGGACAGAGGCATCATGACTATCCAAATTGAGTTGGAATCTTTGAAGAAGGAGACAGACCCTGTCTCCGTGGAAAGAAGAGAGAAACTGGAGAAGGATCTGAACTTGAAGCTGGATGAGTTGAGCAGATTGACAGAGGTTTGGGAGGCCGAGAAGGCCGAAATTGAATCCATCAAGAATTCCAAGAAGGAGTTAGAACAAGCTAGGGTGGACCTCGAGATTGCACAAAGAGAGAATAATTTTGGAAGAGCCTCTGAGCTGAGATACTCCAGGATCCCAGAATTGGAGAAGAAGGTGGCACTAAGTGAGGGCGACACTGTTTCGAAGAACAACTCATTACTGCATGAATCGGTTACAGCGGACGATATATCTCATGTGATCTCCAAGATGACTGGTATTCCAACAGATACTGTTTTGAAGGGTGATAAGGATCGTTTGTTGTTCATGGATGGCTCTTTGAAGGAAAGAGTTGTTGGACAAGACGAAGCCATCCACGCAATTTCAGACGCTGTTAGATTGCAGAGAGCTGGGTTGACTAGTGAAAAGCGTCCGATTGCAAGTTTCATGTTTTTAGGCCCAACTGGTACAGGAAAGACTGAACTGACAAAGAGTTTGGCCCAATTCCTTTTTGATGATGAGAACAATGTTGTGAGATTTGATATGTCTGAATTCCAAGAGAAACACACCGTCTCGAAATTGATTGGTGCCCCACCAGGCTATGTGATGAGTGAAAGTGGTGGTCAGCTGACCGAAGCTGTGAGAAGAAAACCGTACAGTGTTGTCCTCTTTGATGAATTTGAAAAGGCACACCCAGATGTGTGCAAGGTTCTCTTACAAGTCTTGGATGAAGGTAAATTAACTGACTCTCATGGTACTCATGTTGATTTCAAGAACACCATCATTGTGATGACATCAAATATTGGCCAGGATATCCTACTTCGTGATGAAGAAGTCAAAGATGAGTCTGGTAAAGTCAGTGAGAAAACCAAACAGAAAGTCATCGAAGAAATGAAGAGAAGCTACCCACCAGAGTTTATCAATCGTATCGATGATGTCTTGGTGTTTAACAGACTCTCTAAAGCTGTCTTGAGAAACATTGTTGATATCAGATTGAAAGAAGTTCAAGAAAGATTGGTGGACAAGAGAATGAAGTTGGAGTTGACTGATGACGCCAAAAACTGGTTAACTGAAAATGGTTATGATGCGTTGTATGGTGCTAGACCACTGAACAGACTAATCCAAAAGAAGCTGTTGAACCCGATGGCCATGTACTTGTTGAAGGGTCAAATCAGAAACAACGAAACTGTTCTGATTGATGTCAAGAATGGTGAGCTTTATGTGAAACCAAACCATGAACCAGAGGCATCTGATGAGAAAGCGATAGAACCAGAAGAATAAAGCTTTCGAGAGCTTTTTTGTCTTCTATGTTTGAGATGTTGTTGTAAATAATGGGAAAAATGTGTTTTAGGACTATGAATAAATATGATCATGAATAAATATGAGCTTGTAGATAATTCAACAGCTAGGCCTCTTTAAGTTGGGTTTCAGTGGCGCTATCGCCTTCGATGAGTCGATCAGTCCACTGTATATCGTTCAACAAAACAGGCTTCTGTTGCTCAACTCTTTTTTTCCACAAGATATCGGCTGGATCTTGGTCGGGCTCAATCCATTTGAAATTGTTTCCACCAGTTAGCCAGTACTCTTGGATCAAAAGGTCGCTCTCAGGTTGAATTGGGATCATATTCTTCGCACCAATGCTCGTAGCAAAATTCTGTGATACAAATCCTTCGACACCATTCAAATTGACATCAACCTCAGCCACCTTTGACAACATCTTCAATTCATCAGCGCGAAGGTATCTCTCGTTGGTTGAAGAGCCTGGCTGGAATTCGATGTGATCCACAATTGGAATGAACCTGTCACCAAATGATAAGAACCCAAAAGCAATGATATTGAAAACATAGGTGATGCACATTGCGTAAACACCGATACTGGGATTCATGCTAAAAGCTCTCAATGCAATATCTAGGGCTCCAATCCCAACAAACCCTCCAGTAAAGTACTTCAAAAGATTAAAGTTTCTCTGTGATCTCAGATGGTTCAAGTAATTGGAAGACCCACTCGTTAGATCAACGATACTAAGTGCATGGTTCAGATTCACATCCTGGTATAATGATTTACGCAATGCTATTTGTGCGACATCCTGATTGATGTAGTTAGTTGGATAACGATCGTTGAATGCCTGGAACAGTTTGACAATAAATTCTGTAGATGGGTTCAAGTCTCTAACGACTGTGCACAGAAATTCATTTGATAATTCGACATTAGGTGACTCCAGAATTCTGGTGAATAGATCAGTGACCTCTTTCTGTTCTTTGGAATCGGAGCTTCTTTGGTACTTGATCAGGGATCTAATGGAAGAGGTGACAACGGTTTCACCCACAACTCTTTTGTCATAAGCGAAGATTTGCTCATTGATTGAGTTTTCTAGAGTCCTTAGGTCATGGTAGCTTCTACGTTGTAGAAAGCTTCTACCAATTTGGCTACTGATAAAGCGGGATTTCCACATAATTGTGTGAAGTCTAGCAAGTGTTTGGAGGAATTCCTCCATAAAAAGTTCGAGGTTCTTTTCTAAAAAGTAAAAAAATAAAAATAAAAGGTTCAGACGAGAGTCGAACTCGTGACATTCTGTGGGTGAAACAGACGTGATAACCACTACACTACTAAACCATTTTGAAAAATGTAAGTGTTTAACCGAATGGTGTTTGACTTATCTAACTAGGTTATGATCCTTGTTAGACTTGTGTAGGCTTGCTTGGGATTCTGACGTTTCACTAGTACTATAG